>CANXME010001592.1:0-16368 GCA_948144175.1 Closterium sp. NIES-65
GTCCACGTCCACGTCCACGTCCATGTCCACGTCCACGTCCACGTCCATGTCCACGTCCACGTCCACGTCCACGTCCACGTCCACGTCCATGTCCACGTCCACGTCCACGTCCATGTCCACGTCCATGTCCACGTCCATGTCCACTCCTATGTCCACGTCCACGTCCACGTCCATGTCCACGTCCACGTCCACGTCCATGTCCACGTCCATGTCCACGTCCACGTCCATGTCCACGTCCATGTCCACGTCCATGTCCACGTCCACGTCCATGTCCACGTCCATGTCCACGTCCATGTCCACGTCCATGTCCACGTCCATGTCCACGTCCATGTCCATGTCCATGTCCACGTCCACGTCCACGTCCACGTCCATGTCCATGTCCACGTCCACGTCCATGTCCACGTCCATGTCCATGTCCACGTCCACGTCCACGTCCATGTCCACGTCCATGTCCACGTCCACGTCCACGTCCACGTCCATGTCCACGTCCATGTCCACGTCCATGTCCACGTCCACGTCCATGTCCACGTCCATGTCCACGTCCATGTCCACGTCCATGTCCATGTCCACGTCCACGTCCACGTCCTGTCCACGTCCATGTCCACGTCCATGTCCACGTCCACGTCCATGTCCACGTCCTGTCCACGTCCATGTCCACGTCCACGTCCACGTCCACGTCACCATGTCCACGTCCAAGTCCTCCACGTCCACGTCCATGTCCACGTCCATGTCCACGTCCATGTCCACGTCCATGTCCACGTCCATGTCCACGTCCATCCCACGTCCACGTCCACGTCCACGTCCATGTCCACGTCCACGTCCACGTCCACGTCCTGTCCATGTCCATGTCCACGTCCATGTCCACGTCCACGTCCATGTCCACGTCCATGTCCACGTCCATGTCCACGTCCATGTCCATGTCCACGTCCATGTCCATGTCCATGTCCACGTCCACGTCCACGTCCACGTCCATGTCCACGTCCATGTCCACGTCCATGTCCACGTCCATGTCCATGTCCACGTCCACGTCCACGTCCATGTCCACGTCCATGTCCACGTCCATGTCCACGTCCACGTCCATGTCCACGTCCATGTCCACGTCCATGTCCACGTCCACGTCCATGTCCACGTCCATGTCCACGTCCATGTCCACGTCCATGTCCATGTCCACGTCCACGTCCACGTCCATGTCCACGTCCATGTCCACGTCCATGTCCACGTCCACGTCCATGTCCACGTCCATGTCCACGTCCATGTCCACGTCCACGTCCACGTCCACGTCCATGTCCACGTCCACGTCCTCCACGTCCATGTCCACGTCCACGTCCATGTCCACGTCCACGTCCACGTCCATGTCCACGTCCATGTCCACGTCCATGTCCACGTCCATGTCCACGTCCATGTCCACGTCCACGTCCATGTCCATGTCCATGTCCAGTCCACGTCCACGTCCACGTCCATTCCATGTCCATGTCCACGTCCTGTCCACGTCCATGTCCATGTCCACGTCCACGTCCACGTCCATGTCCACGTCCATGTCCACGTCCATGTCCACGTCCACGGTCCATGTCCACGTCCATGTCCACGTCCATGTCCACGTCCACGTCCATGTCCACGTCCTGTCCACGTCCATGTCCACGTCCTGTCCATGTCCCATCCACGTCCACGTCCATGTCCACGTCCATGTCCACGTCCATGTCCACGTCCACGTCCATGTCCACGTCCATGTCCACGTCCATGTCCACGTCCACGTCCACGTCCACGTCCATGTCCACGTCCACGTCCTCCACGTCCACGTCCATGTCCACGTCCATGTCCACGTCCATGTCCACGTCCATGTCCACGTCCATGTCCACGTCCACATCCACGTCCACGTCCATGTCCATGTCCACGTCCCACGTCCACGTCCACGTCCACGTCCATGTCCACGTCCACGTCCACGTCCACGTCCACGTCCATGTCCACGTCCACGTCCACGTCCACGTCCACGTCCACGTCCATGTCCATGTCCACGTCCTCCACGTCCACGTCCACGTCCACGTCCACGTCCACGTCCACGTCCATGTCCACGTCCACGTCCACGTCCATGTCCACGTCCACGTCCACGTCCATGTCCACGTCCACGTCCACGTCCACGCGTCCACGTCCACGTCCATGTCCACGTCCACGTCCACGTCCATCACGTCCATGTCCCGTCCATGTCCACGTCCATGTCCACGTCCACGTCCACGTCCATGTCCACGTCCACGTCCACGTCCATGTCCACGTCCACGTCCATGTCCACGTCCATGTCCACGTCCACGTCCACGTCCATGTCCACGTCCACGTCCATGTCCACGTCCATGTCCACGTCCATGTCCACGTCCATGTCCACGTCCATGTCCACGTCCATGTCCATGTCCATGTCCACGTCCACGTCCACGTCACGTCCATGTCCATGTCCATGTCCACGTCCATGTCCACGTCCACGTCCATGTCCACGTCCACGTCCGTCCATGTCCACGTCCATGTCCACGTCCACGTCCACGTCCACGTCCATGTCCACGTCCATGTCCACGTCCATGTCCACGTCCACGTCCATGTCCACGTCCATGTCCACGTCCATGTCCACGTCCATGTCCATGTCCACGTCCACGTCCACGTCCATGTCCACGTCCATGTCCACGTCCATGTCCACGTCCACGTCCATGTCCACGTCCATGTCCACGTCCATGTCCACGTCCACGTCCACGTCCACGTCCATGTCCACGTCCACGTCCTCCACGTCCACGTCCATGTCCACGTCCATGTCCACGTCCATGTCCACGTCCATGTCCACGTCCATGTCCACGTCCACGTCCACGTCCACGTCCATGTCCACGTCCATGTCCATGTCCACGTCCACGTCCACGTCCATGTCCACGTCCATGTCCACGTCCATGTCCACGTCCACACGTCCATGTCCACGTCCATGTCCACGTCCATGTCCACGTCCACGTCCATGTCCACGTCCATGTCCACGTCCATGTCCACGTCCACGTCCATGTCCACGTCCATGTCCACGTCCACGTCCACGTCCACGTCCATGTCCGTCCACGTCCATGTCCACGTCCATGTCCACGTCCATGTCCACGTCCATGTCCATCGTCCACGTCCATGTCCACGTCCATGTCCACGTCCACGTCCACTCCACGTCCATGTCCACGCCCGTCCTCCACGTCCACGTCCACGTCCATGTCCACGTCCACGTCCACGTCCATGTCCACGTCCACGTCCACGTCCATGTCCATGTCCACGTCCACGTCCATGTCCACGTCCACGTCCACGTCCATGTCCACGTCCATGTCCACGTCCATGTCCACGTCCATGTCCACGTCCACGTCCACGTCCATGTCCACGTCCACATCCACGTCCATGTCCATGTCCACGTCCATGTCCACGTCCACGTCCACGTCCATGTCCACGTCCATGTCCACGTCCACGTCCATGTCCCGTCCATGTCCACGTCCACGTGTCCACGTCCATGTCCACGTCCATGTCCACGTCCACGTGTCCATGTCCATGTCCACGTCCACGTCCACGTCCACGTCCATGTCCATGTCCATGTCCACGTCCATGTCCACGTCCATGTCTGTCCACGTCCACGTCCACGTCCATGTCCACGTCCATGTCCACGTCCATGTCCACGTCCACGTCCATGTCCACGTCCATGTCCACGTCCATGTCCACGTCCACGTCCATGTCCACGTCCATGTCCACGTCCATGTCCACGTCCATGTCCATGTCCACGTCCACGTCCACGTCCATGTCCACGTCCATGTCCACGTCCATGTCCACGTCCACGTCCATGTCCACGTCCATGTCCACGTCCATGTCCACGTGTCCACGTCCACGTCCACGTCCATGTCCATCCACGTCCTCCACGTCCACGTCCATGTCCACGTCCATGTCCACGTCCATGTCCACGTCCATGTCCACGTCCATGTCCACGTCCACGTCCACGTCCACGTCCATGTCCACGTCCATGTCCATGTCCACATCCACGTCCACGTCCACGTCCACGTCCATGTCCACGTCCATGTCCACGTCCACGTCCATGTCCACGTCCATGTCCACGTCCATGTCCACGTCCACGTCCACGTCCACGTCCATGTCCATGTCCATGTCCACGTCCACGTCCACGTCCACGTCCATGTCCATGTCCATGTCCACGTCCATGTCCACGTCCATGTCCATGTCCACGTCCACGTCCACGTCCATGTCCACGTCCATGTCCACGTCCATGTCCACGTCCACGTCCATGTCCACGTCCATGTCCACGGTCCATGTCCACGTCCATGTCCACGTCCATGTCCACGTCCACGTCCACGTCCATGTCCACGTCCATGTCCATGTCCACGTCCACGTCCACGTCCATGTCCACGTCCATGTCCACGTCCATGTCCACGTCCACGTCCATGTCCACGTCCATGTCCACGTCCATGTCCACGTCCACGTCCACGTCCACGTCCATGTCCACGTCCAAGTCCTCCACGTCCATGTCCACGTCCACGTCCATGTCCACGTCCACGTCCACGTCCATGTCCACGTCCATGTCCACGTCCATGTCCACGTCCATGTCCACGTCCATGTCCACGTCCACGTCCACGTCCATGTCCACGTCCATGTCCACGTCCACGTCCACGTCCACGTCCACGTCCTGTCCATGTCCACGTCCATGTCCACGTCCATGTCCACGTCCACGTCCACGTCCACGTCCATGTCCACGTCCATGTCCACGTCCATGTCCACGTCCACGTCACGTCCATGTCCACGTCCATGTCCACGTCCATGTCCACGTCCACGTCCATGTCCACGTCCATGTCCACGTCCATGTCCACGTCCATGTCCATGTCCACGTCCACGTCCACGTCCATGTCCACGTCCATGTCCACGTCCATGTCCACGTCCACGTCCATGTCCACGTCCATGTCCACGTCCATGTCCACGTCCACGTCCACGTCCATGTCCACGTCCAAGTCCTCCACGTCCACGTCCATGTCCACGTCCATGTCCACGTCCATGTCCACGTCCATGTCCACGTCCATGTCCACGTCCACGTCCACGTCCACGTCCATGTCCACGTCCACGTCCATGTCCACGTCCACGTCCACGTCCATGTCCACGTCCATGTCCACGTCCATGTGTCCACGTCCACGTCCATGTCCACGTCCATGTCCACGTCCATGTCCACGTCCACGTCCATGTCCACGTCCATGTCCACGTCCATGTCCACGTCCACGTCCACGTCACATCCATGTCCACGTCCATGTCCACGTCCATGTCCACGTCCATGTGTCCATGTCCACGTCCACGTCCACGTCCATGTCCACGTCCATGTCCACGTCCATGTCCACGTCCACGTCCATGTCCACGTCCATGTCCACGTCCATGTCCACGTCCACGTCCATGTCCACGTCCATGTCCACGTCCATGTCCACGTCCATGTCCATGTCCACGTCCACGTCCACGTCCACGTCCACGTCCATGTCCACGTCCATGTCCACGTCCACGTCCATGTCCACGTCCATGTCCACGTCCATGTCCACGTCCACGTCCACGTCCACGTCCATGTCCACGTCCACGTCCTCCACGTCCATGTCCACGTCCACGTCCACGTCCAGTCCACGTCCACGTCCACGTCCACGTCCACGTCCATGTCCACGTCCATGTCCACGTCCACGTCCACGTCCATGTCCACGTCCATGTCCACGTCCATGTCCACGTCCATGTCCACGTCCACGTCCATGTCCACGTCCATGTCCACGTCCTGTCCACGTCCATGTCCATGTCCACGTCCATGTCCATGTCCATGTCCACGTCCACGTCCACGTCCACGTCCACGTCCATGTCCATGTCCACGTCCATGTCCACGTCCATGTCATGTCCACGTCCACGTCCACGTCCATGTCCACGTCCATGTCCACGTCCATGTCCACGTCCACGTCCATGTCCACGTCCATGTCCACGTCCATGTCCACGTCCACGTCCATGTCCACGTCCACGTCCACGTCCATGTCCACGTCCTGTCCATGTCCACGTCCACGTCCACGTCCATGTCCACGTCCATGTCCACGTCCATGTCCACGTCCACGTCACGTCCATGTCCACGTCCATGTCCACGTCCATGTCCACGTCCACGTCCACGTCCATGTCCGTCCACGTCCATGTCCACGTCCAAGTCCTCCACGTCCACGTCCACGTCCACGTCCATGTCCACGTCCATGTCCACGTCCATGTCCACGTCCATGTCCACGTCCACGTCCACGTCCACGTCCATGTCCACGTCCATGTCCACGTCCACGTCCACGTCCACGTCCATGTCCACGTCCATGTCCACGTCCATGTCCACGTCCACGTCCATGTCCACGTCCATGTCCACGTCCATGTCCACGTCCACGTCCACGTCCACGTCCATGTCCACGTCCACTCCATGTCCACGTCCATGTCCACGTCCACGTCCACGTCCATGTCCACGTCCATGTCCACGTCCATGTCCACGTCCACGTCCACGTCCACGTCCATGTCCACGTCCATGTCCACGTCCATGTCCACGTCCACGTCCTGTCCACGTCCATGTCCACGTCCCTGTCCACGTCCACGTCCACGTCCACGTCCATTCCACGTCCACGTCCTCCACGTCCACGTCCACGTCCATGTCCACGTCCATGTCCACGTCCATGTCCACGTCCATGTCCACGTCCATGTCCACGTCCAGTCCATGTCCACGTCCATGTCCATGTCCATGTCCACGTCCACGTCCATGTCCACGTCCATGTCCACGTCCATGTCCACGTCCATGTCCACGTCCCACGTCCACGTCCACGTCCACGTCCATGTCCACGTCCACGTCCACGTCACGTCCATGTCCACGTCCATGTCCACGTCCATGTCCACGTCCATGTCCATCGTCCACGTCCACGTCCACGTCCATGTCCACGTCCATGGCCTCCACGTCCATGTCCACGTCCACGTCCATGTCCACGTCCATGTCCACGTCCATGTCCACGTCCACGTCCATGTCCACGTCCATGTCCACGTCCATGTCCACGTCCATGTCCACGTCCACGTCCACGTCCACGTCCATGTCCACGTCCATGTCCACGTCCATGTCCACGTCCACGTCCTCCCCCCATGTCCACGTCCATGTCCACGTCCATGTCCACGTCCACGTCCACGTCCACGTCCATGTCCACGTCCACGTCCTCCACGTCCATGTCCACGTCCACGTCCATGTCCACGTCCACGTCCACGTCCATGTCCACGTCCATGTCCACGTCCATGTCCACGTCCATGTCCACGTCCACGTCCATGTCCATGTCCACGTCCACGTCCACGTCCACGTCCATGTCCACGTCCATGTCCACGTCCATGTCCACGTCCATGTCCATGTCCACGTCCACGTCCACGTCCATGTCCACGTCCAGTCCACGTCCATGTCCACGTCCACGTCCATGTCCACGTCCATGTCCACGTCCTGTCCACGTCCCGTCCATGTCCACGTCCACGTCCACGTCCATGTCCACGTCCATGTCCTGTCCACGTCCACGTCCACGTCCATGTCCACGTCCATGTCCACGTCCATGTCCACGTCCACGTCCATGTCCACGTCCATGTCCACGTCCATGTCCACGTCCACGTCCACGTCCACGTCCATGTCCACGTCCAGTCCCGTCCACGTCCACGTCCATGTCCACGTCCATGTCCACCCACGTCCATGTCCACGTCCATGTCCACGTCCATGTCACGTCCACGTCCACGTCCACGTCCATGTCCACGTCCATGTCCATGTCCACTCCCCGTCCACGTCCATGTCCACGTCCATGTCCACGTCCAGTCCACGTCCACGTCCATGTCCACGTCCATGTCCACGTCCATGTCCACGTCCACGTCCATGTCCACGTCCATGTCCACGTCCATGTCCACGTCCACGTCCACGTCACGTCCATGTCCACGTCCATGTCCACGTCCATGTCCACGTCCACGTCCATGTCCACGTCCACGTCCACGTCCATGTCCACGTCCATGTCCACGTCCATGTCCACGTCCACGTCCATGTCCACGTCCATGTCCACGTCCATGTCCACGTCCACGTCCATGTCCACGTCCATGTCCACGTCCATGTCCACGTCCATGTCCATGTCCACGTCCACGTCCACGTCCATGTCCACGTCCATGTCCACACGTCCATGTCCATGTCCACGTCCATGTCCACGTCCATGTCCACGTCCATGTCCACGTCCACGTCCACGTCCACGTCCATGTCCACGTCCACGTCCATGTCCACGTCCACGTCCACGTCCATGTCCACGTCCATGTCCACATCCACGTCCACGTCCATGTCCACGTCCATGTCCACGTCCATGTCCACGTCCATGTCCACGTCCACGTCCATGTCCACGTCCATGTCCACGTCCATGTCCACGTCCATGTCCACGTCCACGTCCATGTCCATGTCCATGTCCACGTCCACGTCCACGTCCACGTCCATGTCCACGTCCATCCACGTCCATGTCCACGTCCTGTCCATGTCCACGTCCCGTCCACGTCCATGTCCACGTCCATGTCCACGTCCATGTCCACGTCCACGTCCATGTCCACGTCCACGTCCACGTCCATGTCCACGTCCACGTCCATGTCCACGTCCACGTCCACGTCCATGTCCACGTCCATGTCCATGTCCACGTCCACGTCCACGTCCATGTCCACGTCCATGTCCACGTCCATGTCCACGTCCACGTCCATGTCCACGTCCATGTCCACGTCCATGTCCACGTCCACGTCCACGTCCACGTCCTGTCCACGTCCAAGTCCTCACGTCCACGTCCATGTCCACGTCCATGTCCACGTCCATGTCCACGTCCATGTCCACGTCCATGTCCACGTCACATCCACGTCCACGTCCATGTCCACGTCCATGTCCATGTCCACGTCCACGTCCACGTCCATGTCCACGTCCATGTCCACGTCCATGTCCACGTCCACGTCCATGTCCACGTCCATGTCCACGTCCACGTCCATCCACGTCCACGTCCACGTCCACGTCCACGTCCACCTCCACGTCCACGTCCATGTCCACGTCCACCCACGTCCACGTCCACGTCCATGTCCACGTCCATGTCCACGTCCCATCCACGTCCACGTCCATGTCCACGTCCATGTCCACGTCCATGTCCACGTCCACGTCCATGTCCCGTCCATGTCCACGTCCATGTCCACGTCCACGTCCACGTCCACGTCCATGTCCACGTCCACGTCCTCCACGTCCACGTCCACGTCCATGTCCATGTCCACGTCCACGTCCACGTCCACGTCCATGTCCACGTCCACGTCCACGTCCATGTCCACGTCCATGTCCACGTCCATGTCCACGTCCACGTCCACGTCCATGTCCACGTCCATGTCCACGTCCATGTCCACGTCCATGTCCACGTCCACGTCCACGTCCACGTCCATGTCCACGTCCACGTCCACGTCCACGTCCACGTCCACGTCCACGTCCACGTCCACGTCACGTCCGTCCACGTCCACGTCCACGTCCACGTCCACGTCCACGTCCATGTCCACGTCCACGTCCACGTCCATGTCCACGTCCACGTCCACGTCCACGTCCACGTCCATGTCCACGTCCATCGTCCACGTCCATGTCCACGTTCACAGTCCACGTCCACGTCCATGTCCACGTCCACGTCCACGTCCACGTCCACGTCCACGTCCATGTCCACGTCCACGTCCACGTCCACGTCCACGTCCACGTCCACGTCCATGTCCACGTCCACGTCCACGTCCATGTCCACGTCCACGTCCACGTCCACGTCCATGTCCACGTCCATGTCCATGTCCATGTCCACGTCCACGTCCACGTCCACGTCCATGTCCACGTCCACGTCCACGTCCATGTCCACGTCCACGTCCACGTCCACGTCCACGTCCACGTCCACGTCCATGTCCACGTCCACGTCCACGTCCACGTCCATGTCCACGTCCATCACGTCCACGTCCATGTCCACGTCCACGTCCACGTCCACGTCCACGTCCATGTCCACGTCCACGTCCGTCCTCCATGTCCACGTCCACGTCCACGTCCACGTCCACGTCCACGTCCATGTCCATGTCCACGTCCACGTCCCGTCCACGTCCACGTCCACGTCCACGTCCACTCCACGTCCACGTCCACGTCCACGTCCACTCCATGTCCACGTCCACGTCCAGTCCACGTCCACGTCCACGTCCATGTCCACGTCCACGTCCACGTCCACGTCCACGTCCACGTCCACGTCCACGTCCATGTCCACGTCCACGTCCACGTCCACGTCCACGTCCATGTCCACGTCCACGTCCACGTCCACGTCCACGTCCACGTCCACGTCCACGTCCACGTCCACGTCCACGTCCACGTCCATGTCCACGTCCACCCACGTCCACGTCCATGTCCACGTCCACGTCCCAGTCCACGTCCGTCCCACGTCCATGTCCATGTCCACGTCCTCCACGTCCACGTCCACGTCCATGTCCACGTCCACGTCCACGTCCATGTCCACGTCCACGTCCACGTCCATGTCCACGTCCACGTCCATGTCCACGTCCACGTCCACGTCCATGTCCACGTCCACGTCCACGTCCACGTCCATGTCCACGTCCACGTCCACGTCCACGTCCACGTCCATGTCCACGTCCACGTCCATGTCCACGTCCACGTCCACGTCCACGTCCACGTCCATGTCCACGTCCACGTCCACGTCCACGTCCACGTCCACGTCCACGTCCACGTCCACGTCCACGTCCATGTCCACGTCCACGTCCTCCA
This sequence comes from Closterium sp. NIES-65, assembly GCA_948144175.1. NCBI lineage: Eukaryota > Viridiplantae > Streptophyta > Zygnematophyceae > Desmidiales > Closteriaceae > Closterium > Closterium sp. NIES-65. The sequence continues at coordinate 10,826 of CANXME010001592.1, forward strand.
CGTCCACGTCCACGTCCACGTCCATGTCCACGTCCACGTCCATGTCCACGTCCACGTCCACGTCCACGTCCACGTCCACGTCCATGTCCACGTCCACGTCCACGTCCACGTCCACGTCCACGTCCACGTCCACGTCCACGTCCACGTCCACGTCCATCCACGTCCATGTCCACGTCCACGTCCACGTCCACGTCCATGTCCACGTCCACGTCCATGTCCATGTCCACGTCCACGTCCACGTCCATGTCCACGTCCACGTCCACGTCCACGTCCACGTCCATGTCCACGTCCACGTCCACGTCCATGTCCACGTCCACGTCCACGTCCACGTCCACGTCCATGTCCACGTCCATGTCCACGTCCATGTCCACGTCCATGTCCACGTCCATGTCCACGTCCACGTCCACGTCCATGTCCACGTCCACGCGTCCACGTCCACGTCCATGTCCACGTCCACGTCCACGTCCATATGTCCACGTCCATGTCCACGTCCACGTCCACGTCCATGTCCACGTCCACGTCCACGTCCATGTCCACGTCCACGTCCACGTCCACGTCCACGTCCACGTCCACGTCCACGTCCACGTCCACGTCCACGTCCACGTCCACGTCCACGTCCACGTCCACGTCCACGTCCACGTCCACGTCCACGTCCACGTCCATGTCCACGTCCATGTCCACGTCCATGTCCACGTCCATGTCCACGTCCACGTCCACGTCCACGTCCACGTCCATGTCCACGTCCATGTCCCACGTCCACGTCCACGTCCACGTCCATGTCCTGTCCACGTCCACGTCCATGTCCACGTCCACGTCCACGTCCACGTCCACGTCCACGTCCACGTCCACGTCCACGTCCACGTCCACGTCCACGTCCACGTCCACGTCCCGTCCATGTCCACGTCCACGTCCACTCACGTCCACGTCCACGTCCATGTCCACGTCCCATCCACGTCCACGTCCATGTCCACGTCCACGTCCACGTCCACGTCCACGTCCACGTCCACGTCCACGTCCACTGTCCACGTCCACGTCCACGTCCACGTCCAGTCCACGTCCACGTCCATGTCCACGTCCACGTCCACGTCCACGTCCACGTCCACGTCCTCCACGTCCACGTCCACGTCCACGTCCACGTCCACGTCCACGTCCACGTCCACGTCCACGTCCACGTCCACGTCCATGTCCACGTCCACGTCCACGTCCATGTCCACGTCCACGTCCATGTCCACGTCCATGTCCCGTCCACGTCCCCGTCCCCACGTCCTGTCCACGTCCATGTCCACGTCCAGTCCACGTCCACGTCCACGTCCACGTCCATGTCCACGTCCACGTCCTCCACGTCCATGTCCACGTCCATGTCCACGTCCACGTCCATGTCCACGTCCACGTCCACGTCCATGTCCACGTCCACGTCCACGTTCATGTCCACGTCCACGTCCACGTCCATGTCCACGTCCATGTCCACGTCCATGTCCACGTCCATGTCCACGTCCACGTCCACGTCCACGTCCATGTCCACGTCCACGTCCACGTCCACGTCCACGTCACGTCCACGTCCACGTCCACGTCCCGTCCACGTCCACGTCCACGTCCACGTCCAGTCCACGTCCACGTCCACGTCCATGTCCACGTCCACGTCCACGTCCACGTCCACGTCCACGTCCACGTCCATGTCCACGTCCACGTCCATGTCCACGTCCACGTCCACGTCCACGTCCACGTCCATCGTCCACGTCCACGTCCACGTCCACGTCCATGTCCACGTCCACGTCCACGTCCACGTCCACGTCCATGTCCACGTCCACGTCCACTGTCGTCCACGTCCACGTCCACGTCCATGTCCACGTCCACGTCCACGTCCATGTCCACGTCCACGTCCACGTCCACGTCCATGTCCACGTCCATGTCCACGTCCACGTCCACGTCCATGTCCACGTCCACGTCCACGTCCACGTCCACGTCCACGTCCATGTCCACGTCCACGTCCACGTCCACGTCCATGTCCATGTCCACGTCCATGTCCACGTCCACGTCCACGTCCACGTCCACGTCCACGTCCATCCACGTCCTCCACGTCCACGTCCACGTCCATGTCCACGTCCACTTCCACGTCCATGTCCACGTCCACGTCCACGTCCACGTCCACGTCCACGTCCACGTCCACGTCCACGTCCGTCCACGTCCATGTCCACGTCCACGTCCACGTCCATGTCCATGTCCACGTCCACGTCCACGTCCACGTCCACGTCCATGTCCACGTCCACTTCCACCTCCATGTCCACGTCCACGTCCACGTCCACGTCCACGTCCACGTCCATGTCCATGTCCACGTCCACGTCCACGTCCATGTCCACGTCCACGTCCACGTCCACGTCCATGTCCACGTCCACGTCCACGTCCACGTCCACGTCCATGTCCACGTCCACGTCCACGTCCACGTCCACGTCCACGTCCATGTCCACGTCCACGTCCATGTCCACGTCCACGTCCACGTCCACGTCCACGTCCATGTCCACGTCCATGTCCACGTCCACGTCCATCCCACGTCCACGTCCACGTCCACGTCCACGTCCACGTCCATGTCCACGTCCACGTCCACGTCCATGTCCACGTCCACGTCCACGTCCATGTCCACGTCCACGTCCTCCACGTCCACGTCCACGTCCATGTCCACGTCCACGTCCACGTCCATGTCCACGTCCACGTCCACGTCCATGTCCACGTCCACGTCCACGTCCACGTCCACGTCCATGTCCACGTCCACGTCCACGTCCATGTCCACGTCCACGTCCACGTCCACGTCCATGTCCATGTCCACGTCCACGTCCATGTCCACGTCCACGTCCATGTCCACGTCCATGTCCACGTCCATGTCCACGTCCACGTCCACGTCCACGTCTGTCCACGTCCACGTCCATGTCCACGTCCACGTCCATGTCCACGTCCACGTCCATGTCCACGTCCACGTCCACGTCCACGTCCACGTCCATGTCCACGTCCACGTCCACGTCCATGTCCACGTCCACGTCCACGTCCACGTCCATGTCCACGTCCATGTCCACGTCCATGTCCACGTCCATGTCCACGTCCACGTCCACGTCCACGTCCACGACGTCCACGTCCACGTCCACGTCCACGTCCCGTCCACGTCCACGTCCACGTCCACGTCCACGTCCACGTCCACGTCCACGTGTCCACGTCCACGTCCATGTCCACGTCCCTTCCACGTCCATGTCCACGTCCATGTCCACGTCCGTCCACGTCCACGTCCATGTCCATGTCCACGTCCACGTCCACGTCCACGTCCATGTCCACGTCCACGTCCACGTCCACGTCCATGTCCACGTCCACGTCCACGTCCACGTCCATGTCCACGTCCACGTCCACGTCCACGTCCACGTGTCCACGTCCACGTCCATGTCCACGTCCACGTCCACGTCCATGTCCACGTCCACGTCCCACGTCCACGTCCATGTCCACGTCCATGTCCACGTCCACGTCCACGTCCATGTCCACGTCCACGTCCACGTCCACGTCCACGTCCACGTCCATGTCCACGTCCACGTCCACGTCCACGTCCATGTCCATGTCCACGTCCATGTCCACGTCCATGTCCACGTCCATGTCCACGTCCATGTCCACGTCCTCCACGTCCACGTCCACGTCCATGTCCACGTCCACGTCCACGTCCATGTCCACGTCCACGTCCACGTCCACGTCCACGTCCAGTCCACGTCCACGTCCACGTCCACGTCCACGTCCATGTCCACGTCCACGTCCACGTCCATGTCCATGTCCACGTCCACGTCCACGTCCACGTCCATGTCCACGTCCACGTCCACGTCCATGTCCACGTCCACGTCCACGTCACGTCCACGTCCACGTCCATGTCCATGTCCACGTCCACGTCCACGTCCATGTCCACGTCCACGTCCACGTCCACGTCCATGTCCACGTCCACGTCCACGTCCACGTCCACGTCCATGTCCACGTCCACGTCCACGTCCACGTCCATGTCCACGTCCACGTCCACGTCCACGTCCATGTCCACGTCCACGTCCACGTCCGTCCACGTCCACGTCCACGTCCATGTCCACGTCCACGTCCCCATTCCATGTCCACGTCCACGTCCACGTCCACGTCCACGTCCATGTCCACGTCCACTTCCACGTCCATGTCCACGTCCACGTCCACGTCCACGTCCACGTCCACGTCCACGTCCACGTCCACGTCCACGTCCACGTCCATGTCCACGTCCACGTCCTCCACGTCCACGTCCATGTCCACGTCCACGTCCACGTCCACGTCCATGTCCATGTCCACGTCCATGTCCACGTCCACGTCCATGTCCACGTCCATGTCCACGTCCACGTCCACGTCCACGTCCACGTCCATGTCCAGTCCACGTCCACGTCCACGTCCACGTCCATGTCCACGTCCACGTCCATGTCCACGTCCACGTCCACGTCCACGTCCACGTCCACGTCCACGTCCACGTCCACGTCCACGTCCACGTCCACGTCCACGTCCACGTCCACGTCCATGTCCACGTCCACGTCCACGTCCACGTCCATGTTCCACGTCCACGTCCACGTCCACGTCCACGTCTGTCCACGTCCATGTCCACGTCCATGTCCACGTCCACGTCCATGTCCACGTCCATGTCCACGTCCATGTCCACGTCCACGTCCATGTCCACGTCCATGTCCACGTCCATGTCCACGTCCACACGTCCACGTCCACGTCCATGTCCACGTCCACGTCCTGTCCACGTCCACGTCCACGTCCATGTCCACGTCCACGTCCATGTCCACGTCCACGTCCACGTCCACGTCCATGTCCACGTCCACGTCCACGTCCACGTCCATGTCCACGTCCATGTCCACGTCCACGTCCACGTCCATGTCCACGTCCATGTCCACGTCCATGTCCACGTCCACGTCCACGTCCATGTCCACGTCCACGTCCACGTCCACGTCCATGTCCACGTCCACGTCCACGTCCATGTCCACGTCCACGTCCACGTCCACGTCCACGTCCACGTCCATGTCCACGTCCACGTCCACGTCCACGTCCACGTCCACGTCCATGTCCACGTCCACGTCCACGTCCATGTCCACGTCCACGTCCACGTCCACGTCCACGTCCACGTCCACGTCCACGTCCACGTCCACGTCCATGTCCACGTCCAAGTCCTCCACGTCCCGTCCATGTCCACGTCCACGTCCACGTCCACGTCCACGTCCATGTCCACGTCCATGTCCACGTCCACGTCCATGTCCACGTCCATGTCCACGTCCACGTCCACGTCCACGTCCACGTCCATGTCCACGTCCACGTCCACGTCCACGTCCACGTCCATGTCCACGTCCACCAGTCCACGTCCACGTCCACGTCCACGTCCACGTCCACGTCCACGTCCACGTCCACGTCCACGTCCACGTCCACGTCCACGTCCACGTCCACGTCCACGTCCATGTCCACGTCCACGTCCTCCACGTCCACGTCCATGTCCACGTCCACGTCCACGTCCACGTCCC
>CANXME010001593.1:0-16236 GCA_948144175.1 Closterium sp. NIES-65
TTCTGCAGTGCTGGTACGGCTCCTCTACGCAACGCTGGCAGGCGGTCGACCAAGCTACGCTGGCGATCGACCAAGCTAGCTGTAGAGTTGGTAGGTGCTTGATGTAGTCATTGTTGTCATTTATTGTTCAATCATTCTGCAATTTCCACTTTGCTAGTGGAAACTCTTGCCAATTTCTTCCGTGAATGTGCAAGCACTAAAGAACTAAGCAAAGCTATGATCACTCCTAGTAGTTTGTGCCAACCCCCGTAGTCTAGCTCACTACCATTGTAGAGTGACTCTCCGCATGGTGCAGTGAGCGTGGACAGCGTCGCAGATTACCTTAGGATAAGAGCCGACTTTTGCACATATTAAGTGGTTCGTAGGCCGGCAGCAGCGTTAGTCGCCATGGTCGACCCCATAGTTGATGCGGGTGTAGCGGACACCTTAGAGGCACGCTTGGCTGATGCGACGAAATGCCACGCGGATGGCGAGTACAGAACGATCCCATGGGCGATCGTCGAGTTGGGCATCTGATCGCAGTGGGCGACGGAACACCCTTCCTGTCCTGCATCTCCTCGACCGGTACGCAACGAAGTTGGCGTTGACGACTAGGTCAATGGTGGTGCACGAGTCAGCGGCAACGAAGGCACAAGGCAGAGAGGCGTGATCACAGTCGACGGTGGTGTCGACGGGATTCAGGCGCAAGTGCAGCGGTCGACAGCGGCTGCAGGCAGCTCGTGTGCCGACGTCGATGGTTGATGTTGCTCTCCTCTACGAAGCGGTGCAGGGCTCTTGGCAACGACGCATGTGACGGCGGGCGGGATTGTACCGGCGTATTACCCTAAACCCTAGCTGTTCAGAGTGAATCGATGCTGGTCACTAAGCATGACACTTCATCCTGTCGACGTATTAGGTCAGGGACCACCTGTACATCGGACAGCTGGAGGAGAAGATGACACATATTCGGATGGACGAGCATGAGTCTGTGACAGACTACTGCAACCGTGCTTGACGAACCCTGCCTGAGATGCAGATGCGGGCGCCGAATACTCGACGGCGTCCTACATCATTCACATTGTCAAGGGCCTGCCACGCAGCTACAACCTCATGAAGAGGATGAAGAAGGTGCCCGGCACGCATGAGTCCCTCGACGAGGACTCCATCACCAGCTACATGCTTCAAGATTAGGCGATGCAAGAGGCCGAACAACCCACGGAGCTCTTTCCGCAGGCAAACTACAATGCACCGACGAAGCTGAATCAACAGCAAGGGCAGCGCGGGAAGCCGGGTGGAGGTGGTAGCGGAGGTGGCGGTCGACGAAGAACGTCGACGAGAAGAGGTCGACGTGGGATAAGGGCCGAGGAGGTAGTGGTCAACGGCGGGAGTGTTGGATCTGCCACGACCCCAACCATCTCTCTTATGAATGCCCCGAACGCGTTGACAACGATGAGGGCGGCAGCAAGGGAGGTCGCAATCGGTCGGCTAGTCGTCTCTCCCGTCAAGATGCGAAGCCGCGCAAGGAGAAGGAGACGTTGAAGAAGACATCGGCGACGAAGGACGTCAAAACCTCCATGGACAAGGGCCGAGGCGACGGAGAGGCGTTGTGCTCGATGGTCGGCGTGGTGGAGCCGACGGGGTCGCTTGCGCCGAAGGCTGGTGAGGACTTCCAGGCGGTAGCTGCAGCTGTGCAGGCCAACCCGATGGTGGTGCTGCTCGACAGTGGGTGCTCCTATCACCTGATGGGGACAAATGAGGTCCTCATCGACATGGCAGCGAGCGATGGTGTGAAGCACGTGCGAATCCTAGACGTACTCTACGTTCCACGCGCACCTGCGAAGGGCTCGGATGGCGAGGAGGCATTGGTTGTTGTGCTCATTGACTTGTGCGGGCCGTTTCGAGTGGCTGCCAAGGATGGCAACTTGTACTTCCTGCTGCTGAAGGATCGCCGTATTCGGTTCGTGTGGGCAATCCTGGTCGCTAAGAAGAGCGATGTGCTGCGGGAATTCCAACAGTGGCTGGTGCTGGTAGAGCGACAGACGAAGAAGTCGGTGCTGTTGCTCCGCTCTGACCGAGGAGGGGAGTTCCTTAGGAAGGCGTTCACCGACTTAGTCATTGGGAAGGGCATCAACCACAACTTGACGAGCCCCTACACTCCGCAAGAAAACGGGATGGCGGTGTTGGGTGCAAATTCACATTGCACGACATCCTGCCGTCTGTTTGTACGAGTATGCGTGTGCGAATGCATTTGCGTGTGAATGGTATGTTCGTGTGTTTGTTTGCTTTCGCAATTTTCGCTTGAAGCATTTGCAGGTACTCGCAAAATGTGCGCTTCGGCATAACATTGTACGCACTATGAACAGTACAAGCAGAAAGGACGAGCTCGCAAAGGAACCCAAGATGGAAGCTTTGCGGTTCAACTTACTTGATTGCGCAGATTCAGTTCTATCCAACTCGAAATTGTACTGTTTTGTTTGGTTGACTATAGTGTAGCAGGGCAGGCACTATAGGGGTACAATTTAGGTGAAGGTTGGATGTTGTTTGTCTGTATCTGCATGCTACAGGGCCAGGGGAAACCAGCGGAACCAGCATTTGGCTGGTTGGGCAAAGACAAAACAGGTTCTGTTTTTAGGACCTGAACCTGGTTGTTGTTTTCCCAGGTTGGAAAAACAGAACCAGAGGTTGTTCACCAACCTATCACCTGCTATTTTGTTCAGCCAGGTTGGTTCTGTTGCTTGGAATTATTTGGGATCATCCCTGGTTGTTCCCAGGTTGATTCCCAAGGTCCTTGCTAGCTAGAGCTATTTATTCCTTCTCTGTTTGTACCTGAATATAGTGAAATTGATTCAAGCGAATTCCTTCCTTGCTGGAATTTCTTTTCTACGCGGTGCGACGGCGGAATGCTACCCGAGTCAACGCTAGTACGCTAGCACTCCAACGCTAGGCTAACGCTGTCCGAGCCATAACTTCGTAATGGCAGAACTTTTCGCGAGGCAACTTGGCTTATTTTAAAGCTCTTAGAGTGAGCTTCGATATAGGAAATTCTCAGCTTAATCCGATCGACGGTCTGCACGATACGCTGCGCGACGTTCAAGGTACTCTTGCTGTTTTGACTAAGTCCCTCTTGATCCCTCTCTCTACAAACTCGGACCCGAGGATAGGGGCTGGTCTTGTACCAGGCACCCAAGGACCCTTGGAGGTGACCCCGAGGAGAGGTTTTAAGTGTGATAAAGTCTTAATAGCTTGAGTTTATTAGGCCCTTACACCAACAAGCTGGTATCAGAGCCTGCGTTATAGTGATCCTCGATATAGGTAGCTATGGCGGGCAACACCTCGGCGGTAGCTGGTGAATCTTCAGCCCAAGATCGTAGCGGCAGCCATGATTCTGGTGTTTCTGCGCCAAGGGGAGCGCGAACAAGCCAGGGCTCGCTGATCAAGGAGGTGCTGAAAAACTTCACCGTCGAGAAGTTCAATGGTGAGGGCTATGATGATTGGGCCTGGAAAATGCAACTTTATTTCCGTCAAATCGGATTGCTGAAACTAATGATTGGGGAGGAGCCTAGACCGAGTGACCTCGCCCTTCAGGAAGATTGGGACGAGCGCGCCTCGGCTGGATACTACTTGATGTCGCAGAGTTTGGAGCTGAACCAGCGTCACCACGTCATGCACCTGCTGCCGGAGGTTGAGTGCGGTCCGAAGGCGTGGACGGTGTTGAAGGAGCTGCACGCCCCGACCTCCGTTGTTGCAACATTGATGCTGGAGAGGGAGCTGTCCGCGTTGCGCCTGAGCGAGGGAGAGCCGGTGCAACCTGTCCTGGACAAATTGCGCGACCTCTACGCGAAGTTGGCGACCGCAGGAATCACCTACCCGGAGCAAACAAAGTGCTTGAAGATGCTCTCGCTGCTGCCGGAATCGTGGCTTCAATTTACGAGCGGATTGAGCCTGCCGCAGAACCAGAGCTTGTGGACGCTCGAGTGGGTGCGGACGAAGATTCTGGAGGAGGACTTCCGTCGCCGCCAACTGAGGGGTGGAGACGACGGCAGCAGCGGCTACGGGATGCAAGGGAGCCGACGTGGCAAAGGACGTGGCTTCGGTGGTGCTGGACGCGGTGCAAAGAAAGACGACGACTCCAACGACCAACAAGGAGGTACCGGTTGGGGTCGCGGTGCGAAATCTGGACGTGGGGGCAAGTCGGGTGCTGGTGGCAAAATGAAAGGGAGTTGCTGGTATTGTGAGAAGGAAGGGCACCCCTGGTTTTTGTGCTATAAGAAACCCGATGGATGGACCCCCCAGAATCGTCACCAGGATGGCGGCGCGCGGAGGAACCAGAAAAACGGCGCCAACATGGTCGCTGATTCGTCCGACAACAACCCGAAGGGCAACGGCGGTGCGGAGAAGAAGAAGGAGCGCACCGCGGGCCAATTCTTCCATATGGGAGACAAGGGGGAGCAAGGAGACGCATCTGCTAAGGCTGGAGCAGAGCTGCACCCCCTGGACTATTGGGTGTTGGACACAGGCGCTGCTTGGACAATGACGCCGCGCAAGGACCTGCTGGACGACGTACGCGCTGCACCGATTAATGAGGTGTGCTCTGCCTCTGGACACATGTTGAAGGTGGCTGGTGCGGGACGAGCTGCGTTTAAGGGAGCGGATGGCAAGCCGGTGGTGCTGCACGACGTTCTCCTCGTCCCCGACCTGAAGGCCAACCTCATCTCCCTCCGTAAGCTTGGCAAGGCTGGGGTGAACACCAACACGGATGGGGCTCGCACTTATAAGGGGAAGCTGGGCAATCGGGTGCTTTGGGATCTGAACGAGAGCAAGGACGTGTACAGATCTATGTGGCAGCTGCCGGCGCTGGCGTGGCACGGTGGGGGGCAGGCTGGAGAGGGGTCTGCATCCCAGGGGGAGTGCAACGCCGTTGGAGGGGTTGGTGTGAAAGTGTCGGCCAGATCTGGGGAGACAGATTGGGCAACTGCACACCGACGTTTGGGGCATGTGGCAATGCCTTTGCTGAAGCAGCTGGAGAAGGATGGAGCCGTTAAGGGCTTAAAGCTGAACGGACAACCACCCGATGATAACTGTGAAATTTGCCTCCTTTCAAAGTTCACCCGTTTCCCCTTCCATAGTGTGGCTGGCAGGAGCAAAAAGCCGTTGGAGCTGGTCCACATGGACTTGGTGGGGCCGCTGCCGGTGCAAGGGCACAAGGGGGAGCGGTACTTCCTAACCATAGTGGATGACTGGAGCAGGCTAATGTGGGCGTATCCGCTGAAGCGGAAAGATCACGCCGCCTCCACGATTCGGGACGATTGGCTGCCGTTCGTGGAGAAGCAAGCGGAGTGTGTGGTGAAGCGGATTAGGACAGATCGGGGTGGTGAGTTCCTTGGAGCTGAGATGACGGCCTGGCTCAAGAAGCAGGGCATCCAGAGGGAGCTGACCACGGCTTACACCCCACAGTCCAACGGTGTAGCAGAACGGGCGAACCGGACAATTCTGGAGACAGCTAGGGCGCTGCTCATAGAATCTGGGCTGGGCAACTTGATGTGGCCCCATGCTGTTCGGCACGCTACCGTCGCTAGGAACAGGGTACTCACAAAGGTTGGGGATGACTCGTGGGTGCCGTTGGAGAGGTGGCTTGGGAGGAAGCCGCCGGTGGACATGCTGAGGGTGTTCGGTTGCATGGCAGTCGCCCACGTCCCCAAGACCTACCGCAGTAAGTTGGGGGCAAGTGCAATCTGGTGTGTGCATTTGGGGCTGGCAGCTGAGAGCAAGGGATGGCTGCTGTGGGAGCCTTCCAAGGGTGTGTTGTTTGACAGCAGGGATGTGAAGTTTGTTGAGGGCATGATGTATGGGAGCTGGGAGAAACAGCCGGAGGCCAGGGTGTCCCAGCAGATGGAGCAGATTACCATGCAGCTGGACCTGACTCCTAGTGTGTGGGAGGAGGGAGAGGAGGCAGCTGCAGAGGGTGGTGATAAAGAGAAGGTGCAGGAGGCACCTGCTGGTGGAGGTGATGGTGTGGAGATTAGCGGTAGCACTAGTGGAGCTGCTGGATCCGAGGGAGGAGAGCAGCAGCAGGGGAAAACTAAGAAGCCGAAGGGTGTTATTATGAAGGGATGGGAGACACCCGTCTCCAGGCCAGGACGTACCCGTATGGCTACTAAGAAGCTGACTGCAGGAGCTGATGTAGCGGAGCAGCAGCTTGGGACCGAGGAGGCATTGCTGATTCTACCGCATGGCTATGACCCGGATGAGGAGGATCAACCTGCGTACTGTTTTCTTGCCCCTGCACCAGAGGAACCAGCTAGCATGGAGGAGGCATTAGCTGGACCAGATAGGGACAAATGGCTAGCTTCCAGGGATGCTGAGTACCAGAGCCTGCTGGAGAATGGGACTTGGGAATTAGTGGTGCTGCCTGAGGGAAAGAAAGCGGTACAATGCAAGTGGGTGCTAAGGATCAAGACTGACGACAAGGGGCAGGTCACCATCTACAAGAGTAGGTTGGTGGCTAAGGGGTTTATGCAGAAGGAGAAGCGGGACTTCAATGAGATCTTTGCTCCCACTGCCAAACCCCCTACCCTTCGTGTCTTGTTGGCAGATGCAGCCGTTAGTGGGAAGTTCATTATCCAGATGGACATATCAACGGCATTTCTCAACGGGATTTTAGAGGAGGAGGTGTTCATGACGCAGCCACCTGGGTATGAGGATGGTACGGGCAGGGTGTGCAAGCTGAAAAAGTCCATCTATGGCTTGAAGCAGGCGCCACGCTGCTGGTACCAGAAGTTGGCAGCTGTTTTAGAGGAGATGGGATTCAGGACCAGCAGCTGTGATGAGAGCCTCTTTCTCAAGGGGGAGGGGGAGAAGCTGGTGCTGTTTCTGGTCTATGTGGACGACATTCTTCTCTTTAGCAGCAGCATGAAGGAGATCCAGAAGGTGCAGCAGCAGCTGATGGAGAACTTCAAGTGCAAGAACCTTGGGGAGGTAAAGTACTACCTCGGGATGCACGTGGAGAGGGATCTGGATCACAGGTGGTTGAAGCTGCACCAGGAGAAGTTCATCAAGGAGCTTGGGGAGAAGTACGGAATTGAGAATGAGCGCAAGGTTGCAACTCCCCTGCCAGCAGAATTCAAGCTTGTGAAAGCTGCAGAGGATGAAGGGGTTGAAGCCGAGGAGCAGCAGCAATTTCAGTCCTTGGTGGGCAGCCTCTTGTATGCATCAGTTCACACGAGACCCGACATCTCTTTCTCGGTTGGGCAGCTGGCTAGGGTAGTGCAGAATCCATCAGAGGAGCAGGTGGATGCAGCTGAGCGTGTGGTGAAGTATCTGAACTCTCACCCAAGCATTGGAGTTCAATACTCCGCATCTGCACAGGTGAAGCAGAAAGGGGTTGAGGTGCTGAAAGAGAAGGGGGAGAGGCTTGGAGAAGGCAAGCTTTTTCTCACTTGCTTTACTGATGCTACGTGGGCCTCTGAGAAGGAGGATTCCTCATCTGTGGGAGGATACATCTGCGTAGTTGGGGGAGGACCGGTTAGTTGGAGGTCAAAGAAGCAGACGGAGACAGCACTCTCTTCCGTGGAATCAGAGTATATGGCGATGTTCCATGGGGTGAAGGAGGTGATTTGGCTGAGGAGGCTGTTGGAGGAGATTGGCCAGGAGCAAAAGGTTGCTACGCCGCTGTTTTGTGATAGCAAGGGAGCTCTTGGGATGGCCAGGAACGCTGTGCTTCATGGGCTGAATAAGCACATGCGTATCAAGTGGCACTGGCTGCGTAAGGAGGTGAAGAGGGGGACGGTGAATCCGATCTACATCAAGACTCACCAGCAGCCAGCAGACTTCCTCACCAAGAGGCTTGCGGATGAGCCTCATTGGCGTTGTGTGCGCATGAGTGGAATGAGCGTGAACTAGTATGGAATGATGGGGATGCAGCCGGCAGGCTGAGGGGGAGTGTGTTGGGTGCAAATTCACATTGCACGACATCCTGCCGTCTGTTTGTACGAGTATGCGTGTGCGAATGCATTTGCGTGTGAATGGTATGTTCGTGTGTTTGTTTGCTTTCGCAATTTTCGCTTGAAGCATTTGCAGGTACTCGCAAAATGTGCGCTTCGGCATAACATTGTACGCACTATGAACAGTACAAGCAGAAAGGACGAGCTCGCAAAGGAACCCAAGATGGAAGCTTTGCGGTTCAACTTACTTGATTGCGCAGATTCAGTTCTATCCAACTCGAAATTGTACTGTTTTGTTTGGTTGACTATAGTGTAGCAGGGCAGGCACTATAGGGGTACAATTTAGGTGAAGGTTGGATGTTGTTTGTCTGTATCTGCATGCTACAGGGCCAGGGGAAACCAGCGGAACCAGCATTTGGCTGGTTGGGCAAAGACAAAACAGGTTCTGTTTTTAGGACCTGAACCTGGTTGTTGTTTTCCCAGGTTGGAAAAACAGAACCAGAGGTTGTTCACCAACCTATCACCTGCTATTTTGTTCAGCCAGGTTGGTTCTGTTGCTTGGAATTATTTGGGATCATCCCTGGTTGTTCCCAGGTTGATTCCCAAGGTCCTTGCTAGCTAGAGCTATTTATTCCTTCTCTGTTTGTACCTGAATATAGTGAAATTGATTCAAGCGAATTCCTTCCTTGCTGGAATTTCTTTTCTACGCGGTGCGACGGCGGAATGCTACCCGAGTCAACGCTAGTACGCTAGCACTCCAACGCTAGGCTAACGCTGTCCGAGCCATAACTTCGTAATGGCAGAACTTTTCGCGAGGCAACTTGGCTTATTTTAAAGCTCTTAGAGTGAGCTTCGATATAGGAAATTCTCAGCTTAATCCGATCGACGGTCTGCACGATACGCTGCGCGACGTTCAAGGTACTCTTGCTGTTTTGACTAAGTCCCTCTTGATCCCTCTCTCTACAAACTCGGACCCGAGGATAGGGGCTGGTCTTGTACCAGGCACCCAAGGACCCTTGGAGGTGACCCCGAGGAGAGGTTTTGTTGGTGTAAGGGCCTAATAAACTCAAGCTATTAAGACTTTATCACACTTAAAACCTCTCCTCGGGGTCACCTCCAAGGGTCCTTGGGTGCCTGGTACAAGACCAGCCCCTATCCTCGGGTCCGAGTTTGTAGAGAGAGGGATCAAGAGGGACTTAGTCAAAACAGCAAGAGTACCTTGAGCGTCGCGCAGCGTATCGTGCAGACCGTCGACCGGATTAAGCTGAGAATTTGCTATATCGAAGCTCACTCTAAGAGCTTTAAAATAAGCCAAGTTGCCTCGCGAAAAGTTTTGCCATTACGAAGTTATGGCTCGGACAGCGTTAGCCTAGCGTTGGAGTGCTAGCATACTAGCGTTGACTCGGGTAGCATTCCGCCGTCGCATCGCGTAGAAAACGAAATTCCACCAAGGAAGGAATTCGCTTGAATCAATTTCACTATATCCAGGTACAAACAGAGAAGGAATAAATAGTTCTAGCTAGCAAGGACCTTGGGAATGAACCTGAGAACAACCAGGGATCATCCCAAATAATTCCAAGCAACAGAACCAACCTGGCTGGACAAAACAGCAGGTGGTAGGTTGGTAAACAACCTCTGGTTCTGTTTTTCCAACCTGGGAAAACAACAACCAGGTTCAGGTCCTAAAAACAGAACCTGTTTTGTCTTTGCCCAACCAGCCAAATGCTGGTTCCGCTGGTTTCCCCTGGCCCTGTAGCATGCAGATACAGACAAACAACATCCAACCTTCACCTAAATTGTACCCCTATAGTGCCTGCCCTGCTACACTATAGTCAACCAAACAAAACAGTACAATTTCGAGTTGGATAGAACTGAATCTGCGCAATCATGTAAGTTGAACCGCAAAGCTTCCATCTTGGGTTCCTTTGCGAGCTCGTCCTTTCTGCTTCTACTGTTCATAGCGCGTACAATGTTATGCCGAAGCGCACATTTTGCGAGTACCTGCAAATGCTTCAAGCGAAAATTGCGAAAGCAAACAAACACACAAACATACCATTCACACGCAAATGCATTCGCACACGCATACTCGTACAAACAGACGGCAGGATGTCGTGCAATGTGAATTTGCACCCAACACACTCCCCCTCAGCCTGCCGGCTGCATCCCCATCATTCCATACTAGTTCATGCTCATTCCACTCATGCGCACACAACGCCAATGAGGCTCATCCGCAAGCCTCTTGGTGAGGAAGTCTGCTGGCTGCTGGTGAGTCTTGATGTAGATCGGATTCACCGTCCCCCTCTTCACCTCCTTACGCAGCCAGTGCCACTTGATACGCATGTGCTTATTCAGCCCATGAAGCACAGCGTTCCTGGCCATCCCAAGAGCTCCCTTGCTATCACAAAACAGCGGCGTAGCAACCTTTTGCTCCTGGCCAATCTCCTCCAACAGCCTCCTCAGCCAAATCACCTCCTTCACCCCATGGAACATCGCCATGTACTCTGATTCCACGGAAGAGAGTGCTGTCTCCGTCTGCTTCTTTGACCTCCAACTAACCGGTCCTCCCCCAACTACGCAGATGTATCCTCCCACAGATGAGGAATCCTCCTTCTCAGAGGCCCACGTAGCATCAGTAAAGCAAGTGAGAAAAAGCTTGCCTTCTCCAAGCCTCTCCCCCTTCTCTTTCAGCACCTCAACCCCTTTCTGCTTCACCTGTGCAGATGCGGAGTATTGAACTCCAATGCTTGGGTGAGAGTTCAGATACTTCACCACACGCTCAGCTGCATCCACCTGCTCCTCTGATGGATTCTGCACTACCCTAGCCAGCTGCCCAACCGAGAAAGAGATGTCGGGTCTCGTGTGAACTGCTGCATACAAGAGGCTGCCCACCAAGGACTGAAATTGCTGCTGCTCCTCGGCTTCAACCCCTTCATCCTCTGCAGCTTTCACAAGCTTGAATTCTGCTGGCAGGGGAGTTGCAACCTTGCGCTCATTCTCAATTCCGTACTTCTCCCCAAGCTCCTTGATGAACTTCTCCTGGTGCAGCTTCAACCACCTGTGATCCAGATCCCTCTCCACGTGCATCCCGAGGTAGTACTTTACCTCCCCAAGGTTCTTGCACTTGAAGTTCTCCATCAGCTGCTGCTGCACCTTCTGGATCTCCTTCATGCTGCTGCTAAAGAGAAGAATGTCGTCCACATAGACCAGAAACAGCACCAGCTTCTCCCCCTCCCCCTTGAGAAAGAGGCTCTCATCACAGCTGCTGGTCCTGAATCCCATCTCCTCTAAAACAGCTGCCAACTTCTGGTACCAGCAGCGTGGCGCCTGCTTCAAGCCATAGATGGACTTTTTCAGCTTGCACACCCTGCCCGTACCATCCTCATACCCAGGTGGCTGCGTCATGAACACCTCCTCCTCTAAAATCCCGTTGAGAAATGCCGTTGATATGTCCATCTGGATAATGAACTTCCCACTAACGGCTGCATCTGCCAACAAGACACGAAGGGTAGGGGGTTTGGCAGTGGGAGCAAAGATCTCATTGAAGTCCCGCTTCTCCTTCTGCATAAACCCCTTAGCCACCAACCTACTCTTGTAGATGGTGACCTGCCCCTTGTCGTCAGTCTTGATCCTTAGCACCCACTTGCATTGTACCGCTTTCTTTCCTTCAGGAAGCACCACTAGTTCCCAAGTCCCATTCTCCAGCAGGCTCTGGTACTCAGCATCCCTGGAAGCTAGCCATTTGTCCCTATCTGGTCCAGCTAATGCCTCCTCCATGCTAGCTGGTTCCTCTGGTGCAGGGGCAAGAAAACAGTACGCAGGTTGCTCCTCCTCATCCGGGTCATAGCCATGCGGTAGAATCAGCAATGCCTCCTCGGTCCCAAGCTGCTGCTCCGCTACAACAGCTCTTGCAGTCAGCTTCTTAGTAGCCATACGGGTACGTCCTGGCCTGGAGACGGGTGTCTCCCATCCCTTCATAACGACACCCTTCGGCTTCTTAGTTTTCCCCTGCTGCTGCTCTCCTCCCTCGGATCCAGCAGCTCCACTAGTGCTACCGCTAATCTCCACACCATCACCTCCACCAGCAGGTGCCTCCTGCACCTTCTCTTTATCACCACCCTCTGCAGCTGCCTCCTCTCCCTCCTCCCACACACTAGGAGTCAGGTCCAGCTGCATGGTAATCTGCTCCATCTGCTGGGACACCCTGGCCTCCGGCTGTTTCTCCCAGCTCCCATACATCATGCCCTCAACAAACTTCACATCCCTGCTGTCAAACAACACACCCTTGGAAGGCTCCCACAGCAGCCATCCCTTGCTCTCAGCAGCCAGCCCCAAATGCACACACCAGATTGCACTCGCCCCCAACTTACTGCGGTAGGTCTTGGGAACGTGGGCGACTGCCATGCAACCGAACACCCTCAGCATGTCCACCGGCGGCTTCCTCCCAAGCCACCTCTCCAACGGCACCCACGAGTCATCCCCAACCTTTGTGAGTACCCTGTTCCTAGCGACGGTAGCGTGCCGAACAGCATGGGGCCACATCAAGTTGCCCAGCCCAGATTCTATGAGCAGCGCCCTAGCTGTCTCCAGAATTGTCCGGTTCGCCCGTTCTGCTACACCGTTGGACTGTGGGGTGTAAGCCGTGGTCAGCTCCCTCTGGATGCCCTGCTTCTTGAGCCAGGCCGTCATCTCAGCTCCAAGGAACTCACCACCCCGATCTGTCCTAATCCGCTTCACCACACACTCCGCTTGCTTCTCCACGAACGGCAGCCAATCGTCCCGAATCGTGGAGGCGGCGTGATCTTTCTGCTTCAGCGGATACGCCCACATTAGCCTGCTCCAGTCATCCACTATGGTTAGGAAGTACCGCTCCCCCTTGTGCCCTTGCACCGGCAGCGGCCCCACCAAGTCCATGTGGACCAGCTCCAACGGCTTTTTGCTCCTGCCAGCCACACTATGGAAGGGGAAACGGGTGAACTTTGAAAGGAGGCAAATTTCACAGTTATCATCGGGTGGTTGTCCGTTCAGCTTTAAGCCCTTAACGGCTCCATCCTTCTCCAGCTGCTTCAGCAAAGGCATTGCCACATGCCCCAAACGTCGGTGTGCAGTTGCCCAATCTGTCTCCCCAGATCTGGCCGACACTTTCACACCAACCCCTCCAACGGCGTTGCACTCCCCCTGGGATGCAGACCCCTCTCCAGCCTGCCCCCCACCGTGCCACGCCAGCGCCGGCAGCTGCCACATAGATCTGTACACGTCCTTGCTCTCGTGCAGATCCCAAAGCACCCGATTGCCCAGCTTCCCCTTATAAGTGCGAGCCCCATCCGTGTTGGTGTTCACCCCAGCCTTGCCAAGCTTACGGAGGGAGATGAGGTTGGCCTTCAGGTCGGGGACGAGGAGAACGTCGTGCAGCACCACCGGCTTGCCATCCGCTCCCTTAAATGCAGCTCGTCCCGCACCAGCCACCTTCAACATGTGTCCAGAGGCAGAGCACACCTCATTAATCGGTGCAGCGCGTACGTCGTCGAGCAGGTCCTTGCGCGGCGTCATTGTCCAAGCAGCGCCTGTGTCCAACACCCAATAGTCCAGGGGGTGCAGCTCTGCTCCAGCCTTAGCAGATGCGTCTCCTTGCTCCCCCTTGTCTCCCATATGGAAGAATTGGCCCGCGGTGCGCTCCTTCTTCTTTTCCGCACCGCCGTTGCCCTTCGGGTTGTTGTCGGACGAATCAGCGACCATGTTGGCGCCGTTTTTCTGGTTCCTCCGCGCGCCGCCATCCTGGTGACGATTCTGGGGGGTCCATCTATCGAGTTTCTTATAGCACAAAAACCAGGGGAGCCCTTCCTTCTCACAATACTAGCAACTCCCTTTCATTTTGCCACCAGCACCCGACTTGCCCCCACGTCCAGATTTCGCACCGCGATCCCAACCGGTACCTCCTTGTTGGTCGTTGGAGTCGTCCTCTTTCTTTGCATCGCGTCCAGCACCACCGAAGCCACGTCCTTTGCCACGTCGGCTCCCTTGCATCCCGTAGCCGCTGCTGCCGTCGTCTCCACCCCTCAGTTGGCGGCGACGGAAGTCCTCCTCCAGAATCTTCGTCCGCACCCACTCGAGCGTCCACAAGCTCTGGTTCTGCGGCAGGCTCAATCCGCTCGTAAATTGAAGCCACGATTCCGGCAGCAGCGAGAGCATCTTCAAGCACTTTGTTTGCTCCGGGTAGGTGATTCCTGCGGTCGCCAACTTCGCGTAGAGGTCGCGCAATTTGTCCAGGACAGGTTGCACCGGCTCTCCCTCGCTCAGGCGCAACGCGGACAGCTCCCTCTCCAGCATCAATGTTGCAACAACGGAGGTCGGGGCGTGCAGCTCCTTCAACACCGTCCACGCCTTCGGACCGCACTCAACCTCCGGCAGCAGGTGCATGACGTGGTGACGCTGGTTCAGCTCCAAACTCTGCGACATCAAGTAGTAGCCAGCCGAGGCGCGCTCGTCCCAATCTTCCTGAAGGGCGGGGTCACTCGGTCTAGGCTCCTCCCCAATCATTAGTTTCAGCAATCCGATTTGACGGAAATAAAGTTGCATTTTCCAGGCCCAATCATCATAGCCCTCACCATTGAACTTCTCGACGGTGAAGTTTTTCAGCACCTCCTTGATCAGCGAGCCCTGGCTTGTTCGCGCTCCCCTTGGCGCAGAAACACCAGAATCATGGCTGCCGCTACGATCTTGGGCTGAAGATTCACCAGCTACCGCCGAGGTGTTGCCCGCCATAGCTACCTATATCGAGGATCACTATAACGCAGCTCTGATACCAGCTTGTTGGTGTAAGGGCCTAATAAACTCAAGCTATTAAGACTTTATCACACTTAAAACCTCTCCTCGGGGTCACCTCCAAGGGTCCTTGGGTGCCTGGTACAAGACCAGCCCCTATCCTCGGGTCCGAGTTTGTAGAGAGAGGGATCAAGAGGGACTTAGTCAAAACAGCAAGAGTACCTTGAGCGTCGCGCAGCGTATCGTGCAGACCGTCGACCGGATTAAGCTGAGAATTTGCTATATCGAAGCTCACTCTAAGAGCTTTAAAATAAGCCAAGTTGCCTCGCGAAAAGTTTTGCCATTACGAAGTTATGGCTCGGACAGCGTTAGCCTAGCGTTGGAGTGCTAGCATACTAGCGTTGACTCGGGTAGCATTCCGCCGTCGCATCGCGTAGAAAACGAAATTCCAGCAAGGAAGGAATTCGCTTGAATCAATTTCACTATATCCAGGTACAAACAGAGAAGGAATAAATAGTTCTAGCTAGCAAGGACCTTGGGAATGAACCTGAGAACAACCAGGGATCATCCCAAATAATTCCAAGCAACAGAACCAACCTGGCTGGACAAAACAGCAGGTGGTAGGTTGGTAAACAACCTCTGGTTCTGTTTTTCCAACCTGGGAAAACAACAACCAGGTTCAGGTCCTAAAAACAGAACCTGTTTTGTCTTTGCCCAACCAGCCAAATGCTGGTTCCGCTGGTTTCCCCTGGCCCTGTAGCATGCAGATACAGACAAACAACATCCAACCTTCACCTAAATTGTACCCCTATAGTGCCTGCCCTGCTACACTATAGTCAACCAAACAAAACAGTACAATTTCGAGTTGGATAGAACTGAATCTGCGCAATCATGTAAGTTGAACCGCAAAGCTTCCATCTTGGGTCCCTTTGCGAGCTCGTCCTTTCTGCTTCTACTGTTCATAGCGCGTACAATGTTATGCCGAAGCGCACATTTTGCGAGTACCTGCAAATGCTTCAAGCGAAAATTGCGAAAGCAAACAAACACACAAACATACCATTCACACGCAAATGCATTCGCACACGCATACTCGTACAAACAGACGGCAGGATGTCGTGCAATGTGAATTTGCACCCAACACACTCCCCCTCAGCCTGCCGGCTGCATCCCCATCATTCCATACTAGTTCATGCTCATTCCACTCATGCGCACACAACGCCAATGAGGCTCATCCGCAAGCCTCTTGGTGAGGAAGTCTGCTGGCTGCTGGTGAGTCTTGATGTAGATCGGATTCACCGTCCCCCTCTTCACCTCCTTACGCAGCCAGTGCCACTTGATACGCATGTGCTTATTCAGCCCATGAAGCACAGCGTTCCTGGCCATCCCAAGAGCTCCCTTGCTATCACAAAACAGCGGCGTAGCAACCTTTTGCTCCTGGCCAATCTCCTCCAACAGCCTCCTCAGCCAAATCACCTCCTTCACCCCATGGAACATCGCCATGTACTCTGATTCCACGGAAGAGAGTGCTGTCTCCGTCTGCTTCTTTGACCTCCAACTA
>CANXME010001594.1:0-16225 GCA_948144175.1 Closterium sp. NIES-65
TGTTCTTGCTATTTTGCACACGCTATGCCCTTGTTCTTTTTATTTTGCACACGCTGGGCCCTTGTTTTTGCAATTTTGCACATGCTAGACCCTTGCTCTTTTATTTTGCACACACTAGGCCCTTGCTCTTGCTATTTCGCGAACGCTATGACCTTGTTCTTGATTTTTTGCACACGCTAGGCCCTTCCTCTTGCTATTTTGCACTCGCTAGGCCCTTGTTCTTGCAATTTTGCACACGCTAGGCCCTTGTTTTTCCAATTTTCACACCGCTAGCCCTTGTTTTTGCATTTTTTTTCACACGCTAGGACCTTGTTCTTTTTATTTTGCACACGCTATGCCCTTGTTCTTTTTATTTTGCACACGCTAGGCCCTTGTTCTTGCAATTTTGCAGCATGCTAGACCCTTGTTTCTTTTTTTTTTGCACACGCTAGGCCCTTGTGTTTGCTATTTCGCGAACGCTAGGCCCTTGTTTTTGATTTTTTGCACATACTAGGCCATTGCTCTTGCTATTTTGCACACGCTAGTGCGTTGTTCTTGCAATTTTGCACACGCTAGACCCTTGTTCTTGCAATTTTTGCACACGCTAGGCCCCTGTTCATTCTATTTCGCGAACGCTAGGCCCTTGTTCTTGCAATTTTGCACACGCTAGGCCCTTCTTCTTGCAGGTTTGCACACGCTAGGCCCTTGTTCTCTTTATTTTGCAAACGCTAAGCCCTTGTTATTTTTATTTTGCACACGCTAGCCCCTTGTTCTTGCTATTTTGCACATGCGATGCCCTTGTTCTTTTTATTTTGCACACGCTAGGCCCTTGTTCTTGATTTTTTGCACACGCTAGGCCCTTGCTCATGCTATTTTGCACTCGCTAGGCCCTTGTTCTTGCAATTTTGCACACGCTAGGCCATTGTTCTAGCAATTTTGCACACACTAGGCCCTTGTTCTTTTTATTTTGCACACGCTATGCCCTCGTTCTTTTTATTTTCCATACGCTAGCCCCTTGTTCTTGCTATTTGCACACGCTATGCCCTTGTTCTTTTTATTTTGCACACGCTAAGCCCTTGTTATTTTTATTTTGCACACGCTAGGCCCTTGTTCTTGCAATTTTGCACATGTTAGACCCTTGTTCTTTTTATTTTGCACACGCTAGGCCCTTGCTCTTGCTATTTCGCGAACGCTAGGCCCTTGTTCTTGATGTTTTGCACACGCTAGGCCCTTCCTCTTGCTATTTTGCACTCGCTAGGCCCTTGTTCTTGCAATTTTGCACACGCTAGGCCCTTGTTATTGCAATTTTGCACACGCTAGGCCCTTGTTCTTTTTTTTTTTCACACGCTAGGCCCTTGTTCTTTTTATTTTGCACACGCTATGCCCTTGTTCTTTTTATTTTGCACACGCTAGGCCCTTGTTCTTGCAATTTTGCACATGCTAGACCCTTGTTCTTTTTATTTTGCACACGCTAGGCCCTTGTTCTTGATTTTTTACACACTCTTGCTATTTTGCACTCGCTAGGCCCTTGTTCTTTCCAATTTTGCACACGCTAGGCCCTTGTTCTTGCAATTTTGCACACGCTAGCCCTTTGTTCTTTTTATTTTGCACACGCTAGGCCCTTGTTCTTTTTATTTTGCACACGCCATGCCCTTGTTCC
Source organism: Closterium sp. NIES-65 (assembly GCA_948144175.1). Lineage (NCBI taxonomy): Eukaryota > Viridiplantae > Streptophyta > Zygnematophyceae > Desmidiales > Closteriaceae > Closterium > Closterium sp. NIES-65. The sequence continues at coordinate 1,640 of CANXME010001594.1, forward strand.
TTTTTTTTCGCACACGCTAGGCCTGTGTTCTTGCAATTTTGCACATGCTAGACACTCGTTCTTTTATTTTGCACACGATAGGCCCTTGTTCTTGCTATTTCGCGAACGCTAGGCCCTTGTTCTTGATTTTTGCACACGCTAGGCCCTTGCTCTTGATATTTTGCACTCGCTAGGCCCTTGTTCTTGCAATTTTGCACACGCTAGGCCCTTGTTCTTGCAATTTTGCACACGCTAGGGCCCTTGTTCATTTTATTTTGCACACGCTAGGCCCTTGTTCTTTTATTTTGCACACGCTAGGTCCTTGTTCTTGCTATTTTGCACACTCTATGCCCTATATCTTTTTATCTTGCATACGATAGGCCCTTGTTCTTGCAATTTTGCACATGGTAGACCCTTGTTCTTTTTAGTTTGCACTCGCTAGGCCCTTGTTCTTGCAATTTTGCACACGCTAGGCCCTTGTTCTTGCAATTTTGCACACGCTAGGCCCTTGTTCTTTTATTTTGCACACGCTAGGCCCTTGTTCTTTTTATTTTGCACACGCTAGGCCCTTGTTCTTGCAATTTTGCACATGGTAGACCCTTGTTCTTTTTAGTTTGCACTCGCTAGGCCCTTGTTCTTGCAATTTTGCATACGCTAGGCCCTTGTTCTTGCAATTTTGCACACGCTAGGCCCTTGTTCGTTTTATTTTGCACACGCTATGCCCTTGTTCTTTTTATTTTGCACACGCTAGGCCCTTGTTCTTTTTATTTTGCACACGCTAGGCCCTTATTCTTTTTATTTTGCACACGCTAGGCCCTTGTTTTTGCTATTTTGCACACGCTATGCCCTTGTTCTTTTTATTTTGCACACGCTAGGCTCTTGTTCTTGCAATTTTGCACATGCTATACCCTTGTTCTCTTTATTTTGCACACGCTAGGCCCTTGTTCTTGCTCTTTTGCGAATGCTAGGCCCTTGTTCTTGATTTTTTGAACACGCTAGGCCCTTGCTCTTGCTATTTTGCACTCGCTAGGCCCTTGTTCTTCCAATTTTGCACACGCTAGGCCCTTGTTCTTGCAATTTTGCACACGCTAGGCCTTTGTTCTTTTTATTTTGCACACGGTAGGCCCTTGTTCTTTTTATTTTGCACACGCCATGCCCTTGTTCCTTTTATTTCGCACACGCTAGGCCTGTGTTCTTGCAATTTTGCACATGCTAGACACTCGTTCTTTTTATTTTGCACACGATAGGCCCTTGTTCTTGCTATTTCGCGAACGCTAGGCCCTTGTTCTTGATTTTTTGCACACGCTAGGCCCTTGCTCTTGATATTTTGCACTCGCTAGGCCCTTGTTCTTGCAATTTTGCACTCGCTAGGCCCTTGTTCTTGCAATTTTGCACACGCTAGGCCCTTGTTCTTTTATTTTGCACACGCTAGGCCCTTGTTCTTTTTATTTTGCACACGCTAGGCCCTTGTTCTTGCTATTTTGCACACGCTATGCCCTATATCTTTTTGTCTTGCACACGCTAGGCCCTTGTTCCTGCAATTTTGTACATGCTAGACCCTTGTTCTTTTTATTTTGCACACGATAGGCCCTTGTTCTTGCAATTTTGCACATGGTAGACCCTTGTTCTCTTTATTTTGCACACGCTAGGCCCTTGTTCTTGCTCTTTTGCGAACGCTTGGCCCTTGTTCTTGATTTTTTGCACACGCTAGGCCCTTGCTCTTGCTATTTTGCACTCGCTAGGCCCTTGTTCTTCCAATTTTGCACACGCTAGGCCCTTGTTCTTGCAATTTTGCACACGCTAGGCCTTTGATCTTTTTATTTTGCACACGCTAGGCCCTTGTTCTTTTTATTTTGCACACGCCATGCCCTTGTTCCTTTTATTTCGCACACGCTAGGCCTGTGTTCTTGCAATTTTGCACATGCTAGACACTCGTTCTTTTTATTTTGCACACGATAGGCCCTTGTTCTTGCTATTTCGCGAACGCTAGGCCCTTGTTCTTGATTTTTTGCACACGCTAGGCCCTTGCTCTTGATATTTTGCACTCGCTAGGCCCTTGTTCTTGCAATTTTGCACACGCTAGGCCCTTGTTCTTGCAATTTTGCACACGCTAGGCCCTTGTTCTTTTTATTTTGCACACGCTAGGCCCTTGTTCTTTTTATTTTGCACACGCTAGGCCCTTGTTCTTGCTATTTTGCACACGCTATGCCCTATATCTTTTTGTCTTGCACACGCTAGGCCCTTGTTCTTGCAATTTTGCACATGCTAGACCCTTGTTCTTTTTATTTTGCACACGATAGGCCCTTGTTCTTGCAATTTTGCACATGGTAGACCCTTGTTCTTTTTAGTTTGCACACGCTAGGCCCTTGCTCTTGCTATTTCGCGAACGCTAGGCCCATATTATTGATTTTTTGCACACGCTAGGCCCTTGCTCTTGCTATTTTGCACTCGCTAGGCCCTTGTTCTTGCAATTTTGCACACGCTAGGCCCTTGTTCTTGCAATTTTGCACACGCTAGGCCCTTGTTCTTTTTATTTTGCACACGCTAGGCCCTTGTTCTTTTTATTTTGCACACGCTAGGCCCTTGTTCTTTTTATTTTGCACACGCTATGCCCTTGTTCTTTTTATTTTGCACACGTTAGGCCCTTGTTCTTGCAATTTTGCACATGCTAGGCCCTTGTTCTTTTTATTTTGCACACGGTACGCCCTTGTTATTGCTATTTCGTGAACGCTAGGCCCTTGTTCTTGATTTTTTGCACACGCTAGGCCCTTGCTCTTGCTATTTTGCACTCGCTAGGCCCTTGTTCTTGCAGTTTTGCACGCGCTAGGCCCTTGTTCTTGCAATTTTGCACACGCTAGGCCCTTGTTCTTTTTATTTTGCACACGCTAGGCCCTTGTTCTTGCTATTTTGCACACGCTAGGCCCTTGTTCTTGCGATTTTGCACATGCTATGCCCTTGTTCTTTTTATTTTGCACGCGCTAGGCCCTTGCTCTTGCTATTTCGCGAACGCTAGGCCCTTGTTCTTGATTTTTTGCACACGCTAGGCCCTTCCTCTTGCTATTTTGCACTCGCTAGGCCCTTGTTCTTGCAATTTTGCACACGCTAGGCCCTTGTTCTTGCAATTTTGCACACGCTAGGCCCTTGTTCTTGATATTTTGCACATGCTAGGCCCTTGTTCTTGCGCTTTTGCACACGCTAGGCCCTTGCTCTTGCTATTTCGCGAACGCTAAGCCCTTGTTCTTGATTTTTTGCACACGCTAGGCCCTTCCTCTTGCTATTTTGCACTCGCTAGGCCCTTGTTCTTGCAATTTTGCACACGCTAGGCCCTTGTTCTTTTTATTTTGCACACGCTAGGCCCTTGTTCTTGCAATTTTGCACATGCTAAACCCTTGTTCTTTTTATTTTGCACACGCTAGGCCCTTGTTCTTGATTTCTTGCACACGCTAGGCCCTTGTTCTTGCTATTTTGCACTCGCTAGGCCCTTGTTCTTGCAATTTTGCACTCGCTAGGCCTTGTTCTTGCAATTTTGCACACGCTAGGCCCTTGTTCTTGCAATTTTGTACACGCTAGGCCCTTATTCTTGCAATTTTGTACACGCTAGGCCGTTGTTCTTTTATTTTTTCACACGCTAGGCCCTTGTTCTTTTTATTTTGCACACGCTAGGCCCTTGTTCTTGCAATTTTGCACACGCTAGACCCATGTTCTTGCAATATTGGACATGCTAGGCCCTTGATCTTGCTATTTCGCGAACGCTAGGCCCTGGTTCTTGATTTTTTGCACACGCTAGGCCCTTGTTCTTTTTATTTTGCACACGCTAGGCCCTTGTTCTTTTTATTTTGCACACGCTAGGCCCTTGTTCTTGCAATTTTGCACATGCTAGACCCTTGTTCTTTTTATTTTGCACACGCTACGCCCTTGTTCTTGCTATTTCGTGAACGCTAGGCCCTTGTTCTTGATTTTTTGCACACGATAGGCCCTTGCTCTTGCTATTTTGCACACGCTAGGCCCTTGTTCTTGATATTTTGCACACGCTAGGCCCTTGCTCTTGCTATTTTGCACTCGCTAGGCCCTTGTTCTTGCAATTTTGCACACGCTAGGCTCTTGATCTTGCAATTTTGCACACGCTAGGCCCTTGCTCTTTTTCTTTTTGCACACGCTACGCCCTTGTTCTTTTTATTTTGCACATGCTAGGCCCTTGTTGTTGCTATTTTGCACACGCTATGCCCTTGTTCTTTTTATTTTGCACACGCTAGGCCCTTGTTCTTTTTATTTTGCACACGCTAGGCCCTTGTTCTTGCAATTTTGCACATGCTAGACCCTTGTTCTTTTTATTTTGCACACGCTAGGCCCTTGTTCTTGCAATTTTGCACATGCTAGACCCTTGTTCTTTTTATTTTGCATACGCTAGGCCCTTGCTCTTGCTATTTCGCGAACGCTAGTCCCAGGTTATTGATTTTTTGCACACGCTAGGCACTTGCTCTTGCTATTTTGCACACGCTAGGCCCTTGCTCTTGCTATTTTGCACTCGCTAGGCCAATTTTCCACACGCTAGGCCCTTGTTCTTGAAATTTTGCACACGCTAGGCCCTTGTTCTTTTTATTTTGCACACGCTAGGCCCTTGTTCTTTTTATTTTGCACACGCTAGGCCCTTGTTCTTGCTATTTTGCACACGCTATGCCCTATATCTTTTTATCTTGCACACGCTAGGCCCTTGTTCTTGCAATTTTGCACATGCTAGACCCTTGTTCTTTTTATTTTGCACACGCTAGGCCCTTGTTCTTGCAATTTCGCACATGCTAGACCCATCTTCTTTATATTTTGCACACGCTAGGCCCTTGCTCTTGCTATTTTGCGAACGCTAGGCCCATGTTATTGATTTTTTGCACACGATGGGCCCTTGCTCTTGCTATTTTGCACTCGCTAGGCCCTTGTTCTTGCAATTTTGCACACGCTAGGCCCTTGTTCTTGCAATTTTGCACAGGCTAGGCCCTTGTTCTTTTTATTTTGCACACGCTAGGCCCTTGTTCTTTTTATTTTGCACACGCTATGCCCTTGTTCTTTTTATTTTGCACACGCTAGGCCCTTGTTCTTTTTATTTTGCACACGCTAGGCCCTTATTCTTTTTATGTTGCACACGCTAGGCCCTTGCTTTTGCTATTTTGCACACGCTATGCCCTTCTTCTTTTTATTTTGCACACGCTAGGCCCTTGTTCTTGCAATTTTGCACATGCTAGACCCTTGTTCTTGCAATTTTGCACACGCTAGGCCCTTGTTCTTTCTATTTCGCGAACGCTAGGCCCTTGTTCTTGATAGTTTGCACACGCTAGGCCCTTGCTCTTGCTATTTTGCACTCGCTAGGCCCTTGTTCTTGCAATTTTGCACACGCTAGGCCCTTGTTCTTGCAATTTTGCACACGCTAGGCCCTTGTTCTTTTTATTTTGCACACGCTAGGCCCTTGTTCTTGCAATTTTGCACATGCTAGACCCTTGTTCTTGCAATTTTGCACATGCTAGACCCTTGTTCTTTTTATTTTGCACACGCTAGGCCCTTGCTCTTGCTATTTCGCGAACGCTAGTCCCAGGTTATTGATTTTTTGCACACGCTAGGCACTTGCTCTTGCTATTTTGCACACGCTAGGCCCTTGCTCTTGCTATTTTGCACTCGCTAGGCCAATTTTCCACACGCTAGGCCCTTGTTCTTGAAATTTTGCACACGCTAGGCCCTTGTTCTTTTTATTTTGCACACGCTAGGCCCTTGTTCTTTTTATTTTGCACACGCTAGGCCCTTGTTCTTGCTATTTTGCACACGCTATGCCCTATATCTTTTTATCTTGCACACGCTAGGCCCTTGTTCTTGCAATTTTGCACATGCTAGACCCTTGTTCTTTTTATTTTGCACACGCTAGGCCCTTGTTCTTGCAATTTCGCACATGCTAGACCCATCTTCTTTATATTTTGCACACGCTAGGCCCTTGCTCTTGCTATTTTGCGAACGCTAGGCCCATGTTATTGATTTTTTGCACACGCTAGGCCCTTGTTCTTGCAATTTTGCACATGCTAGACCCTTGTTCTTGCAATTTTGCACACGCTAGGCCCTTGTTCTTTCTATTTCGCGAACGCTAGGCCCTTGTTCTTGATAGTTTGCACACGCTAGGCCCTTGCTCTTGCTATTTTGCACTCGCTAGGCCCTTGTTCTTGCAATTTTGCACACGCTAGGCCCTTGTTCTTGCAATTTTGCACACGCTAGGCCCTTGTTCTTTTTATTTTGCACACGCTAGGCCCTTGTTCTTTTTATTTTGCACACGCTAGGCCCTTGTTCTTGCTATTTTGCACACGCTATGCCCTATATCTTTTTGTCTTGCACACGCTAGGCCCTTGTTCTTGCAATTTTGCACATGCTAGACCCTTGTTCTTTTTATTTTGCACACGATAGGCCCTTGTTCTTGCAATTTTGCACATGGTAGACCCTTGTTCTTTTTAGTTTGCACACGCTAGGCCCTTGCTCTTGCTATTTCGCAAACGCTAGGCCCATATTATTGATTTTTTGCACACGCTAGGCCCTTGCTCTTGCTATTTTGCACTCGCTAGGCCCTTGTTCTTGCAATTTTGCACACGCTAGGCCCCTGTTCTTGCAATTTTGCACACGCTAGGCCCTTGTTCTTTTTATTTTGCACATGCTAGGCCCTTGTTCTTGCTATTTTGCACACGCTAGGCCCTTGTTCTTGCGATTTTGCACATGCTATGCCCTTGTTCTTTTTATTTTGCACACGCTAGGCCCTTCCTCTTGCTATTTTGCACTCGCTAGGCCCTTGTTCTTGCAATTTTGCACACGTTAGGCCCTTGTTCTTGCAATTTTGCACATGCTAGGCCCTTGTTCTTTTTATTTTGCACACGGTACGCCCTTGTTCTTGCTTTTTCGTGAACGCTAGGCCCTTGTTCTTGATTTTTTGCACACGCTAGGCCCTTGCTCTTGCTATTTTGCACTCGCTAGGCCCTTGTTCTTGCAATTTTGCACGCGCTAGGCCCTTGTTCTTGCAATTTTGCACACGCTAGGCCCTTGTTCTTTTTATTTTGCACACGCTAGGCCCTTGTTCTTGCTATTTTGCACACGCTAGGCCCTTGTTCTTGCGATTTTGCACATGCTATGCCCTTGTTCTTTTTATTTTGCACACGCTAGGCCCTTGCTCTTGCTATTTCGCGAACGCTAGGCCCTTGTTCTTGATTTTTTGCACACGCTAGGCCCTTCCTCTTGCTATTTTGCACTCGCTAGGCCCTTGTTCTTGCAATTTTGCACACGCTAGGCCCTTGTTCTTGCAATTTTGCACACGCTAGGCCCTTGTTCTTGCTATTTTGCACATGCTAGGCCCTTGTTCTTGCGCTTTTGCACACGCTAGGCCCTTGCTCTTGCTATTTCGCGAACGCTAAGCCCTTGTTCTTGATTTTTTGCACACGCTAGGCCCTTCCTCTTGCTATTTTGCACTCGCTAGGCCCTTGTTCTTGCAATTTTGCACACGCTAGGCCCTTGTTCTTTTTATTTTGCACACGCTAGGCCCTTGTTCTTGCAATTTTGCACATGCTAAACCCTTGTTCTTTTTATTTTGCACACGCTAGGCCCTTGTTCTTGATTTCTTGCACACGCTAGGCCCTTGTTCTTGCTATTTTGCACACGCTAGGCCCTTATTCTTGCAATTTTGTACACGCTAGGCCGTTGTTCTTTTATTTTTTCACACGCTAGGCCCTTGTTCTTTTTATTTTGCACACGCTAGGCCCTTGTTCTTGCAATTTTGCACATGCTAGACCCTTGTTCTTTTTATTTTGCACACGCTAGGCCCTTGTTCTTGCCTATTCGCGAACGCTATGTGAAAAGAATGAACAGGAATGAGAATGACTGAGGAAAGATTGGGTACAAATACAACCCTAGGAACCCTGTACCCCATATGTGCTACCCCACTATAGCCTACAAACATGCATCAGCTATAATACTCTGACACACCCCCATAGGCTAAGTGGGGGAGAACAAGGGGTCACAAGACCAGTCAAGCAAAGCAAAGCAAAGAAAGCTCAGGGTGGATCACAAAGTCACCACACAGTCCGAGCACAAGAGCAGGGCCAGAGGCCAGTTCACATGCAGGAGTACAGACATATATATAAAACTAGACAAGCACGAGCAGGTATATATATATGTCACAGTACAAGTGAAGTCAAGAGGAGAGCAAGTGAGGCAAGACAGGTACAAGACCCAGCTGGGTGCAAAAGCGCTGATGGTCAGAAGGCGTGAGTGCCTTGGTGAACACATCAGCAGTGTTGGCCTCAGAGGCCACGTACGCAAGTCGCAACTGACCACGCTGCTGCAGCTCACGAGCAAGGAAGTAGCGGAGAGCAATGTGCTTCGTTCTGTGCTCCAAGCGCTGCTCTCGACACAAGGCCAGCATGGCCTTGTTGTCTACGTACAGCACTGGAGGAGAACGAGGCGGCTCTCCAAGGTCAGTCAGCAGGTAGGTGAGCCAGCGAAGCTCCTGTGCAGCCATGGCCCCGGCGTAGATCTCAGCCTCACAACTGGAGCCGAGAACCGAAGACGAGCGAGTAGACCGCCACGAGACAGAGCCGGAACCAAGGCTGAAGGTGTAACCCTGTGACGACCGCTGCGTAGCCTGGTCGTCAGCCCAAGAAGCGTCCGCGTGGCCGGTAAGGACCACTGGACTCCGCCCTCCAAGCACTAGCCCCATGCCCGACGTACTGCACAGGTAGCCCAATACCCTCTTCGCTGCAGCCATGTGCTCTGGTCTGTGTCTCCCAGGAGCAACATAGCGTGCAAGAATGCTCAGAGGGTATGCAAGGTCAGGTCGTGTGCAGGTCATCAGGTACATGAGGCAGCCAACAAGCTCTGCATACGGACCACTCGACTCTACGGACTCATCCGAAGGCAGAGCTGAGAGTGAGTGGCGAGTAGGCAGAGGAGTGGCCTGAGGCGAGGAGTACGTGAAGCCGAAGCGCTGAAGGACCTGCTGCACTATGTGTGACTGAGTCAAGGTAATGGTGCGGCGTCTCTGTCCCGAGTGATCTGCAAGCCAAGGTAGCTGCGCAGTTCACCCAGGTCTGTGCACGTGTGTCTCTTCAGCAGCTCGGACTTCACGTAGGCGAGTCCAGCAGTGTCCGCTGTGGCAAAGACCAAGTCGTCGACGTACACGAGGATGTAAAACGGCGGCAGGGAAGTGTCGGTGCGAAGAAACAGCGACGGGTCAGCAGTAGAAGGAGCAAACCCAAGAGCCGCAAGCGTAGTCCTCAGTGTGTCGTGCCACTCACGCGGTGCCTGGCGAAGACCGTAGACTGGCCGTCGGAGGCTCCACTGGGTGCCAGGAGGGAAAGTCCCAGTGAAGCCAGGTGGACGGCGAAGCCTGATCTCCTCGTGCAGGCTACCCTGCAAGAACGCAGTGCTGAAGTCGAGAGAGTGAAGCTCGTAGTCGCGCTGAGCGGCTATGTGCAGCAGCACCGAAAGAGTAGTCATGTCTAGGACGTCCGTGCCAAGAGCACACTCACCCCCGACGGACGGAGGACAGACAGACGCAGACTCAGCAACAAGACTAGCAGCGTAGTCGAGACGACAGCGAGCAGCAAAGTCGACGAGCTCAGCGACTAGAGCAGACGCAGCAGTGGACTCAAAAGAGGGGTCAGTGACGACAGTAGCAAGCAGACGCGTGACAGCAGGACTGGCAGCACGAAGAGAGTCCGACGCAGGGTCGGCAAGCGCAGGAAGAGAGGACTCAGGAGGAGACGGCAAAGGGGCACGCAGAGGAGCAGTGGACGGACGCAAAGACATCCGGTGCGTGCCAGGGACAGGAGGAGGACGCTGACGCGAACTGCGACCACTAGCGCGAGCAGCACGAACAGGCGACGCGGGACGAGACGCAGGCTCACGACGCTCAGCAAGACCTCCAGTAGGACCAGTGTAAGGAGAGGGAGCAGGCAGTGGAGAGGAAGGTTCCAGCAGGGACTGCGACTGGACAAGCGGTGGACCCTCTACTAGAGGAGAAAGACCAAGAACCTGCTGTAGGAGCGGAACGAAGTACGGCCGAGGCCGCGCGGCAGCTCCAGACTCAGCAGGGACAGCACCACCACCCTCAGCGACAGCACCAGCACCACCCACACCTCCAGCGGCAGGACCAACAGCAGAAGGCTCAGCACCAACGCCCTCAGCAGCTCCAGCTACAGGAGGACCCGCAGGTCCAGCAGCTCCGTGACCGGTAGTACCCGCACCCTCGACGGTCGAAGAAGCTCCAGCTCCAGCTCCAGCAGCACCTCCAGACTCAGCAGCACGCCTCCAGCGGCGAGCGAACCACTCGCGCAGCTCCTGTGGAGAGAGGGGCTCCCGGCGAGACGCAGCAGCAGGAGAAACCCCAGGCTCAGCAGCTCCAGACGCAGCACCCCCAGGCTCAGCAGCTCTCAGCTCAGCACCCCCAGGCTCAGCAGCTCCCGACCCAGCACCCCCAGACCCAGCACCTCCTGGCACAGCACCCCCCGGCTCAGCACCCCCAGGCTCCGCACCCTCCGCAGTAGCACCCTCAGGCCCAGCACCCCCAGCAGTAGCACCCCCAGGCTCAACACCCCCGCGCACAGCACCCCCAGAGTCAGCACCCCTTGGCTCAGCACCCGCAGCAGCACCAGAGTCACCAGTAACCTCGACCGGGTCAACGGCGTCTACCTGGGACACACCTGAGGGGGCAGGAACCTGAGGGGGGAGGGGGTCTACCGGGGGGGGAACCGGCACAAGGAAGTCCGGGGGAGGGGGGAGGGAAGGAGTGCGGTAGGGGAAGAGACGGTAGAAGGGGACTGACTCGTCGAACGTGACGTCCTGGGAGGACGGAACACGACGAGAGGAGGGGTGGTAAAACTGCCACCCTGGGGCGTCAGTAGGGAAGCCAAGAAAGACACAGGGAGCAGCACGAGGGGACAGCTTGTCCGCAGACAAGTCGCGGACAAACGCCCGAGATCCCCAGACACGGAACACAGACGCATCGCCAACCTTCCCCGTCCACAGCAAGGCTGGGGACATCGCAGGCCGAGAGACCCGGGGGTGAAGGTTGAGCTGATGCGCCGCGTACCTCACCGCAAACGGCCACAGAAAATGGGGGGCAGCCGCATGCATCATGGACGTACGAGCGACATCCATGACCATGCCAATGCGGCGCTCAGCAATCCCATTTTGCTGTGGTGAGTCCGGAAGCGTGAAGGTCTGGCGAATCCCCCGTGCACGACAGTAGTCCCGCAGAAGGCGAGAAGAGAACTCTCCGCCTCTGTCCGAGTGCAGACGCAGAACAGGAAAGTCCGAGCCGAAGCTCTTCCTGAGCTGGAGATGAGCCTCGCGGATCCAGTCGATCAGCACCTCAGTGACCGCACCCTTGCTGCGCAAGGGGAGGACTGTGGTGTAACGCGAGTAGTCGTCAACCACCAGCTGGAAGTAGCGCTCGTAACCCTGCCCACGGACGGGGGCTGGGCCCCACACATCCATGTGAAGCGTCTGCAGGGGAGCCTCTGTCGGGGGGAAGTGGGAGGAGTGAGGAGTAGCCCGGAGGCGACCCTCGACACAGGGGACACAGGAAGGTCCTGGCCCGGAGGGGAGAGGAGGAAGAGACTGGGGAAGACCAGAGACAAGGACACGGGAAGCCATGCTCTGAAGACGGGGCAAGGAGGGGTGGCCAAGACGGTGGTGCCACAGGAGAGTCTCGTGAGACAGGAGGCGACAAGAACAGGGGGCAGACTTAGGACCTGACCGGGACGCAGCAGCAAGCACTTGACCCGACGCAGCCACCTGACCAGACGCAGGGACAGGAGGAGACTCAACGGTCAGGGTGTAGAGACTCGACCCCGGCCGACGCGAGAACGTGGCCAGGTGTCGGCCTGTGCGTGCCCCCGTGCAGTGGGTCACCCGCTGACTCGCAGGAGTGAACTGGTCAACCCCCACATCCTGCAGGTCCGCTCCACTCACCAAGTTCGTAGAGAACAAGGGAAGGTACAGACCAGACAGGGTGCCCGAAGGGGCAGCCGGACACGGGAGGACAGTGGAGAAGTGAGAAAGGACAGGACCCCCAGAGGGGTCAGCAAGGGAGACCGCAACCGGCCGGCCGAGCGGCGTAAGGGTAGTGCGGTCTCGAAAGAAGGAGCGAGAAGCCCCGGAGTCAAGTGTGAAAGTGAGGGAGGACGAGGACGACGCAGTACCTGAGAGCGCAGTCTCACCAGTACCTGGGAGCGCAGTCGCATTGGCACCTAGAGCAGCAGCCTCACAAGCACCTAGCGCAGTAGTACCAATGCCCGGGTCGGGCTGGAAACACCGGTAACCCTCATTCTCCTCACTATAATCCACAGCATACATAGCAGCAAGGATAGCATCAAAATCAAGATCAAAGATCGCTACACCAGCCCTTAGAAGCTCATCCCAGCGAGGGATCTCACTAGCCCCAGGGAACTGCCGACGCCAAGCGTCCGTCAGGCGGCCAAAGCAGCGCTGAGTGGCGTGGGCACCCCCACACTGCTCACCCGCGCGGTCGCCGGAACGAAGAACGTAGGCGCAGGGACCAGTACCCCCACCCCTCTGACGCCCAGCGTACCACTCACGAAGCTGCTGAGGCGGAGGGATGTCCCGCGAGCGCTGCTGCTGCTGCCGCTGCGAGCGCTGGCCACCACCACCGCCGCTACGCTGCTGGGTACCACCCCGACCAGCTCCACCTCCTCCACCACCACCGCCTCCTCCGCTGCCGCCTCCACCCCCTCCACCTCCGCCGCCTCCACCCCCGCTGCTGCCTCCACCACCACCGCTGGCACCACCACCACCGTCTCCGCCGCTGCTGCCACCACCACCACCACCCCCGCCACTAGTCCCGCCGCCACCCCCACTCCCTCCGCCGCCACCGCCGCCACCGCCACCGCTTCCTCCAGCTCCACCCGCGCCCTTGCCCCCCTTGCCCTTGCTGGAGCGACGTCTCCCACTAGGGGTAGACGCCGCGCCGACCGACTCAAGACCAAGCAGGTCGGCAGCAGCAGCAGAGGCAACAGAAGGCAGCAAGGGGGAAGGAGAGCACCCCTCAAAGATGGGGGTGCGAGGGTCACCACGAGAAGCACCTACAGCGACTATGCTCTTCTCCGCTGCGAGGAGGGCCTTCTCGAGGAGGTCGACGGTGAGGGTGGTGGGACAGACTGCGAGAAAGTGGTCCCTGACGACGCGAAGGGAGTCAGGGAGGCGCGCAACTACGTAGTAGAGAGCGATGTACATGGGGGGTGGGTTCTTAGCGCAGAACTCAGCAGGAAGGGCGGCGCGGTAGCGAGTGTCGCTAGTGCGGAGGTGCGTAATGAGGTCAGCGACAGTGGGAAAGGCAGAGAGGTCAGGAAAGAGGTAGGGAAGCATGAGACGGCTCAATGCAGCAGTGGCAGGGGAGGAGTAGCGCGCAACTACAGCGTCGTACAAGGTCTGAGCACTCTTGTACTGACTAAAGTGCGCACGCTCAGAGGTAGGGAGGTGGCGACGCACAGCAAGACGTGCAGCAGCATCGCGGGTGGCCCACTGAGAGCGGACAGTGGGATCAGCATCAGCAGCAGGAGCAGGAGAGGCGCCAGAGGTGAGGTCAAAGAGAGAAAGGCTGTCAGCCCTGTCGCACTGTAAGAACAGCTGCAGGTCGTCTAACCAGACCTCAAAATCAATGGCGCGACCCTCAGCGTCAAAAGCTAGGACACTAGGGGTAGCCATGACGACGACAGCGAAGCAGTGCAAGCAGTAGGGGAAGAGCACGCAGTGACAGTGCGACTGTGCTCACCAGGCAGGGCAGGCCGGGAAACTCTGCAGAAGAGCGGCTCGGCGACTCTGCGACTCAGCTGCTGGGCGGCTCGGCTCCCGGGCGGCTCGGCGGCAGGGCGGCTCAGGTGCAGGGCGGCTCGGCGCCCGGGCGGCTCGGCGGCAGGGCGGCTCGGGTGCACGGCGGCTCGGCTCCCGGGCTGCTCGGCGGCAGGGCGGCTCGGGTGCAGGACGGCTCGGCTCCCGGGCTGCTCGGCGGCAGGGCGGCTCGGGTGCAGGGCGGCTCGGCTCCCGGGCGGCTCGGTGGCAGGGCGGCTCGGGTGCAGAACGGGGCCGGGACAGGGGACGGCGGGGCCGTCAGGGTGCAGCGGCGGGGCCGGCAAGGTGCAGCGGCGGGGCCGTGACAGGGGACGGCGGGGCCGTCAGGGTGCAGCGGCGGGGCCGGCAGGGTGCAGCGGCGGGGCCGGGACAGGAGACGGCTGGGCCGTCAGGGTGCAGCGGCGGGGCCGTCAGGGTGCAGCGGCGGGGCCGGCAGGGTGCAGCGGCGGGGCCGGGATAGGGGACGGCGGGGCCGTCAGGGTGCAGCGGCGGGGCCGACGGGTGCAGTGGCGAGGCCGTCAGGGTGCAGCGGCGGGGCCGTGACAGGGGACGGCAGGGCCGTGACAGGGGACGGCGGGGCCTTTAGGGTGCAGCGGCGGGGCCGAAAGAGGTGCAGCGGCGGGGCCGGCAGGGTGCAGCGGCGAAGCCGGGAGTAGGACGGCGGGGTCGTCAGGTGACGGGGCCCGCTGCAGCGACGAAGAGGCCGCGCGGCCGGCGTGAGGGCGGCGC
>CANXME010001595.1:0-15911 GCA_948144175.1 Closterium sp. NIES-65
TTTCGCAATTTTCGCTTGAAGCATTTGCAGGTACTCGCAAAATGTGCGCTTCGGCATAACATTGTACGCGCTAATGAACAGTACAAGCAGAAAGGACGAGCTCGCAAAGGAACCCAAGATGGAAGCTTTGCGGTTCGGCTTACTTGATTGCGCAGATTCAGTTCTATCCAACTCGAAATTGTACTGTTTTGTTTGGTTTGACTAGTGTAGCAGGGCAGGCACTATAGGGGTACAATTTAGGTGAAGGTTGGATGTTGTTGTCTGTATCTGCATGCTACATGGCCAGGGGGAAACCAGCGGAACCAGCATTTGGCTGGTTGGGCAAAGACAAAACAGGTTCTGTTTTTAGGACCCTGAAACCTGGTTGTTGTTTTCCCCAGGTTGGAAAAACAGAACCAGAGGTTGTTCACCAACCTATCACCTGCTATTTTGTTCAGCCAGGTTGGTTCTGTTGCTTGGAATTATTGGGATCATCCCTGGTTGTTCCCAGGTTGATTCCCAAGGTCCTTGCTAGCTAGAGCTATTTATTCCTTCTCTGTTTGTACCTGAATATAGTGAAATTGATTCAAGCGAATTCCTTCCTTCGCTGGAATTTCTTTTCTACGCGGTGCGACGGCGGAATGCTACCCGAAGTCAACGCTAGTACGCTAGCACTCCAACGCTAGGCTAACGCTGTCCGAGCCATAACTTCGTAATGGCAGAACTTTTCGCGAGGCAACTTGCTTATTTTAAAGCTCTTAGAGTGAGCTTCGATATAGGAAATTCTCAGCTTAATCCGGTCGACGGTTCTGCACGATACGCTGCGCGACGTTCAAGGTACTCTTGCTGTTTTGACTAAGTCCCTCTTGATCCCTCTCTCTACAAACTCGGACCCGAGGGATAGGGGCTGGTCTTGTACAGGCACCCAAGGACCCTTGGAGGTGACCCCGAGGTAGAGGTTTTTAAGTGTGATAAAGTCTTAATAGCTTGAGTTTATTAGGCCCTTACACCAACAAGCTGGTATCAGAGCTGCGTTATAGTGATCCTCGATATAGGTAGCTATGGCGGGCAACACCTCGGCGGTAGCTGGTGAATCTTCAGCCCAAGATCGTAGCGGCAGCCATGATTCTGGTGTTTCTGCGCCAAGGGGAGCGCGAACAAGCCAGGGCTCGCTGATCAAGGAGGTGCTGAAAAACTTCACCGTCGAGAAGTTCAATGGTGAGGGCTATGATGATTGGGCCTGGAAAATGCAACTTTATTTCCGTCAAATCGGATTGCTGAAACTAATGATTGGGGAGGAGCCTAGACCGAGTGGACCCCGCCCTTCAGGAAGATTGGGACGAGCGCGCCTCGGCTGGCTACTACTTGATGTCGCAGAGTTTGGAGCTGAACCAGCGTCACCACGTCATGCACCTGCTGCCGGAGGTTGAGTGCGGTCCGAAGGCGTGGACGGTGTTGAAGGAGCTGCACGCCCCGACCTCCGTTGTTGCAACATTGATGCTGGAGAGGGAGCTGTCCGCGTTGCGCCTGAGCGAGGGAGAGCCGGTGCAACCTGTCCTGGACAAATTGCGCGACCTCTACGCGAAGTTGGCGACCGCGGGAATCACCTACCCGGAGCAAACAAAGTGCTTGAAGATGCTCTCGCTGCTGCCGGAATCGTGGCTTCAATTTACGAGCGGATTGAGCCTGCCGCAGAACCAGAGCTTGTGGACGCTCGAGTGGGTGCGGACGAAGATTCTGGAGGAGGACTTCCGTCGCCGCCAACTGAGGGGTGGAGACGACGGCAGCAGCGGCTACGGGATGCAAGGGAGCCGACGTGGCAAAGGACGTGGCTTCGGTGGTGCTGGACGCGGTGCAAAGAAAGACGACGACTCCAACGACCAACAAGGAGGTACCGGTTGGGGTCGCGGTGCGAAATCTGGACGTGGGGGCAAGTCGGGTGCTGGTGGCAAAATGAAAGGGAGTTGCTGGTATTGTGAGAAGGAAGGGCACCCCTGGTTTTTGTGCTATAAGAAACCCGATGGATGGACCCCCCAGAATCGTCACCAGGGATGGCGGCGCGCGGAGGAACCAGAAAAACGGCGCCAACATGGTCGCTGATTCGTCCGACAACAACCCGAAGGGCAACGGCGGTGCGGAGAAGAAGAAGGAGCGCACCGCGGGCCAATTCTTCCATATGGGAGACAAGGGGGAGCAAGGAGACGCATCTGCTAAGGCTGGAGCAGAGCTGCACCCCCTGGACTATTGGGTGTTGGACACAGGCGCTGCTTGGACAATGACGCCGCGCAAGGACCTGCTGGACGACGTACGCGCTGCACCGATTAATGAGGTGTGCTCTGCCTCTGGACACATGTTGAAGGTGGCTGGTGCGGGACGAGCTGCATTTAAGGGAGCGGATGGCAAGCCGGTGGTGCTGCACGACGTTCTCCTCGTCCCCGACCTGAAGGCCAACCTCATCTCCCTCCGTAAGCTTGGCAAGGCTGGGGTGAACACCAACACGGATGGGGCTCGCACTTATAAGGGGAAGCTGGGCAATCGGGTGCTTTGGGATCTGCACGAGAGCAAGGACGTGTACAGATCTATGTGGCAGCTGCCGGCGCTGGCGTGGCACGGTGGGGGGCAGGCTAGAGAGGGGTCTGCATCCCAGGGGGAGTGCAACGCCGTTGGAGGGGTTGGTGTGAAAGTGTCGGCCAGATCTGGGGAGACAGATTGGGCAACTGCACACCGACGTTTGGGGCATGTGGCAATGCCTTTGCTGAAGCAGCTGGAGAAGGATGGAGCCGTTAAGGGCTTAAAGCTGAACGGACAACCACCCGATGATAACTGTGAAATTTGCCTCCTTTCAAAGTTCACCCGTTTCCCCTTCCATAGTGTGGCTGGCAGGAGCAAAAAGCCGTTGGAGCTGGTCCACATGGACTTGGTGGGGCCGCTGCCGGTGCAAGGGCACAAGGGGGAGCGGTACTTCCTAACCATAGTGGATGACTGGAGCAGGCTAATGTGGGCGTATCCGCTGAAGCGGAAAGATCACGCCGCCTCCACGATTCGGGACGATTGGCTGCCGTTCGTGGAGAAGCAAGCGGAGTGTGTGGTGAAGCGGATTAGGACAGATCGGGGTGGTGAGTTCCTTGGAGCTGAGATGACGGCCTGGCTCAAGAAGCAGGGCATCCAGAGGGAGCTGACCACGGCTTACACCCCACAGTCCTAACGGTGTAGCAGAACGGGCGAACCGGACAATTCTGGAGACAGCTAGGGCGCTGCTCATAGAATCTGGGCTGGGCAACTCCATGTGGCCCCATGCTGTTCGGCACGCTACCGTCGCTAGGAACAGGGTACTCACAAAGGTTGGGGATGACTCGTGGGTGCCGTTGGAGAGGTGGCTTGGGAGGAAGCCGCCGGTGGACATGCTGAGGGTGTTCGGTTGCATGGCAGTCGCCCACGTCCCCAAGACCTACCGCAGTAAGTTGGGGGCAAGTGCAATCTGGTGTGTGCATTTGGGGCTGGCAGCTGAGAGCAAGGGATGGCTGCTGTGGGAGCCTTCCAAGGGTGTGTTGTTTGACAGCAGGGATGTGAAGTTTGTTGAGGGCATGATGTATGGGAGCTGGGAGAAACAGCCGGAGGCCAGGGTGTCCCAGCAGATGGAGCAGATTACCATGCAGCTGGACCTGACTCCTAGTGTGTGGGAGGAGGGAGAGGAGGCAGCTGCAGAGGGTGGTGATAAAGAGAAGGTGCAGGAGGCACCTGCTGGTGGAGGTGATGGTGTGGAGATTAGCGGTAGCACTAGTGGAGCTGCTGGATCCGAGGGAGGAGAGCAGCAGCAGGGGAAAACTAAGAAGCCGAAGGGTGTTATTATGAAGGGATGGGAGACACCCGTCTCCAGGCCAGGACGTACCCGTATGGCTACTAAGAAGCTGACTGCAGGAGCTGATGTAGCGGAGCAGCAGCTTGGGACCGAGGAGGCATTGCTGATTCTACCGCATGGCTATGACCCGGATGAGGAGGATCAACCTGCGTACTGTTTTCTTGCCCCTGCACCAGAGGAACCAGCTAGCATGGAGGAGGCATTAGCTGGACCAGATAGGGACAAATGGCTAGCTTCCAGGGATGCTGAATACCAGAGCCTGCTGGAGAATGGGACTTGGGAACTAGTGGTGCTGCCTGAGGGAAAGAAAGCGGTACAATGCAAGTGGGTGCTAAGGATCAAGACTGACGACAAGGGGCAGGTCACCATCTACAAGAGTAGGTTGGTGGCTAAGGGGTTTATGCAGAAGGAGAAGCGGGACTTCAATGAGATCTTTGCTCCCACTGCCAAACCCCCTACCCTTCGTGTCTTGTTGGCAGATGCAGCCGTTAGTGGGAAGTTCATTATCCAGATGGACATATCAACGGCATTTCTCAACGGGATTTTAGAGGAGGAGGTGTTCATGACGCAGCCACCTGGGTATGAGGATGGTACGGGCAGGGTGTGCAAGCTGAAAAAGTCCATCTATGGCTTGAAGCAGGCGCCACGCTGCTGGTACCAGAAGTTGGCAGCTGTTTTAGAGGAGATGGGATTCAGGACCAGCAGCTGTGATGAGAGCCTCTTTCTCAAGGGGGAGGGGGAGAAGCTGGTGCTGTTTCTGGTCTATGTGGACGACATTCTTCTCTTTAGCAGCAGCATGAAGGAGATCCAGAAGGTGCAGCAGCAGCTGATGGAGAACTTCAAGTGCAAGAACCTTGGGAGGTAAAGTACTACCTCGGGATGCACGTGGAGAGGGATCTGGATCACAGGTGGTTGAAGCTGCACCAGGAGAAGTTCATCAAGGAGCTTGGGGAGAAGTACGGAATTGAGAATGAGCGCAAGGTTGCAACTCCCCTGCCAGCAGAATTCAAGCTTGTGAAAGCTGCAGAGGATGAAGGGGTTGAAGCCGAGGAGCAGCAGCAATTTCAGTCCTTGGTGGGCAGCCTCTTGTATGCAGCAGTTCACACGAGACCCGACATCTCTTTCTCGGTTGGGCAGCTGGCTAGGGTAGTGCAGAATCCATCAGAGGAGCAGGTGGATGCAGCTGAGCGTGTGGTGAAGTATCTGAACTCTCACCCAAGCATTGGAGTTCAATACTCCGCATCTGCACAGGTGAAGCAGAAAGGGGTTGAGGTGCTGAAAGAGAAGGGGGAGAGGCTTGGAGAAGGCAAGCTTTTTCTCACTTGCTTTACTGATGCTACGTGGGCCTCTGAGAAGGAGGATTCCTCATCTGTGGGAGGATACATCTGCGTAGTTGGGGGAGGACCGGTTAGTTGGAGGTCAAAGAAGCAGACGGAGACAGCACTCTCTTCCGTGGAGTCAGAGTACATGGCGATGTTCCATGGGGTGAAGGAGGTGATTTGGCTGAGGAGGTTGTTAGAGGAGATTGGCCAGGAGCAGAAGGTTGCTACGCCGCTGTTTTGTGATAGCAAGGGGCTCTTGGGATGGCCAGGAACGCTGTGCTTCATGGGCTGAACAAGCACATGCGTATCAAGTGGCACTGGCTGCGTAAGGAGGTGAAGAGGGGGACGGTGAATCCGATCTACATCAAGACTCACCAGCAGCCAGCGGACTTCCTCACCAAGAGGCTTGCGGATGAGTCTCATTGGCGTTGTGTGCGCATGAGTGGAATGAGCATGAACTAGTATGGAATGATGGGGATGCAGCCGGCAGGCTGAGGGGGAGTGTGTTGGGTGCAAATTCACATTGCACGACATCCTGCCGTCTGTTTGTACGAGTATGCGTGTGCGAATGCATTTGCGTGTGAATGGTATGTTTGTGTGTTTGTTTGCTTTCGCAATTTTCGCTTGAAGCATTTGCAGGTACTCGCAAAATGTGCGCTTCGGCATAACATTGTACGCGCTATGAACAGTACAAGCAGAAAGGACGAGCTCGCAAAGGAACCCAAGATGGAAGCTTTGCGGTTCGCTTACTTGATTGCGCAGATTCAGTTCTATCCAACTCGAAATTGTACTGTTTTGTTTGGTTGACTATAGTGTAGCAGGGCAGGCACTATAGGGGTACAATTTAGGTGAAGGTTGGATGTTGTTTGTCTGTATCTGCATGCTACAGGGCCAGGGGAAACCAGCGGAACCAGCATTTGGCTGGTTGGGCAAAGACAAAACAGGTTCTGTTTTTAGGACCTGAACCTGGTTGTTGTTTTCCCAGGTTGGAAAAACAGAACCAGAGGTTGTTCACCAACCTATCACCTGCTATTTTGTTCAGCCAGGTTGGTTCTGTTGCTTGGAATTATTTGGGATCATCCCTGGTTGTTCCCAGGTTGATTCCCAAGGTCCTTGCTAGCTAGAGCTATTTATTCCTTCTCTGTTTGTACCTGAATATAGTGAAATTGATTCAAGCGAATTCCTTCCTCGCTGGAATTTCTTTTCTACGCGGTGCGACGGCGGAATGCTACCCGAGTCAACGCTAGTACGCTAGCACTCCAACGCTAGGCTAACGCTGTCCGAGCCATAACTTCGTAATGGCAGAACTTTTCGCGAGGCAACTTGGCTTATTTTAAAGCTCTTAGAGTGAGCTTCGATATAGGAAATTCTCAGCTTAATCCGATCGACGGTCTGCACGATACGCTGCGCGACGCTCAAGGGTACTCTTGCTGTTTTGACTAAGTCCCTCTTGATCCCTCTCTCTACAAACTCGGACCCGAGGATAGGGGCTGGTCATGTACCATGGTTGGTGTAAGGGCCTAATAAACTCAAGCTATTAAGACTTTATCACACTTAAACCTCTCCTCGGGTCACCTCCAAGGTCCTTGGGTGCCTGGTACAAGACCAGCCCCTATCCTCGGTCCGAGTTTGTAGAGAGAGGGCTCAAGAGGGACCTTAGTCAAAACAGCAAGAGTACCTGAAACGTCGCGCAGCGTATCGTGCAGACCGTCGATCGGATTAAGCTGAGAATTTCCTATATCGAAGCTCACTCTAAGAGCTTTAAAATAAGCCAAGTTGCCTCGCGAAAAGTTCTGCCATTACGAAGTTATGATGCTAGGACAGCGTTAGCCTAGCGTTGGAGTGCTAGCGTACTAGTGTTGACTAGGGTAGCATTCCGCCATCGCACCGCGTAGAAAAGAAATTCCAGCAAGGAAGGAATTCGCTTGAATCAATTTCACTCTATTCAGGTACAAACAGAGAAGGAATAAATAGCTCTAGCTAGCAAGGACCTTGGGAATCAACCTGGGAACAACAGGGATGATCCCAAATAATTCCAAGCAACAGAACCAACCTGGCTGGACAAAATAGCAGGTGGTAGGTTGGTGAACAACCTCTGGTTCTGTTTTTCCAACCTGGGAAAACAACAACCAGGTTCAGGTCCTAAAAACAGAACCTGTTTTGTCTTTGCCCAACCAGCCAAATGCTGGTTCCGCTGGTTTCCCCTGGCCCTGTAGCATGCAGATACAGACAAACAACATCCAACCTTCACCTAAATTGTACCCCTATAGTGCCTGCCCTGCTACACTATAGTCAACCAAACAAAACAGTACAATTTCGAGTTGGATAGAACTGAATCTGCGCAATCAAGTAAGCCGAACCGCAAAGCTTCCATCTTGGGTTCCTTTGCGAGCTCGTCCTTTCTGCTTGTACTGTTCATAGCGCGTACAATGTTATGCCGAAGCGCACATTGTGCGAGTACCTGCAAATGCTTCAAGCGAAAATTGCGAAAGCAAACAAACACACAAACATACCATTCACACGCAAATGCATTCGCACACGCATACTCGTACAAACAGACGGCAGGATGTCGTGCAATGTGAATTTGCACCCAACACACTCCCCCTCAGCCTGCCGGCTGCATCCCCATCATTCCATACTAGTTCATGCTCATTCCACTCATGCGCACACAACGCCAATGAGACTCATCCGCAAGCCTCTTGGTGAGGAAGTCCGCTGGCTGCTGGTGAGTCTTGATGTAGATCGGATTCACCGTCCCCCTCTTCACCTCCTTACGCAGCCAGTGCCACTTGATACGCATGTGCTTATTCAGCCCATGAAGCACAGCGTTCCTGGCCATCCCAAGAGCTCCCTTGCTATCACAAAACAGCGGCGTAGCAACCTTTTGCTCCTGGCCAATCTCCTCCAACAGCCTCCTCAGCCAAATCACCTCCTTCACCCCATGGAACATCGCCATGTACTCTGATTCCACGGAAGAGAGTGCTGTCTCCGTCTGCTTCTTTGACCTCCAACTAACCGGTCCTCCCCCAACTACGCAGATGTATCCTCCCACAGATGAGGAATCCTCCTTCTCAGAGGCCCACGTAGCATCAGTAAAGCAAGTAGAGAAAAAGCTTGCCTTCTCCAAGCCTCTCCCCCTTCTCTTTCAGCACCTCAACCCCTTTCTGCTTCACCTGTGCAGATGCGGAGTATTGAACTCCAATGCTTGGGTGAGAGTTCAGATACTTCACCACACGCTCAGCTGCATCCACCTGCTCCTCTGATGGATTCTGCACTACCCTAGCCAGCTGCCCAACCGAGAAAGAGATGTCGGGTCTCGTGTGAACTGCTGCATACAAGAGGCTGCCCACCAAGGACTGAAATTGCTGCTGCTCCTCGGCTTCAACCCCTTCATCCTCTGCAGCTTTCACAAGCTTGAATTCTGCTGGCAGGGGAGTTGCAACCTTGCGCTCATTCTCAATTCCGTACTTCTCCCCAAGCTCCTTGATGAACTTCTCCTGGTGCAGCTTCAACCACCTGTGATCCAGATCCCTCTCCACGTGCATCCCGAGGTAGTACTTTACCTCCCCAAGGTTCTTGCACTTGAAGTTCTCCATCAGCTGCTGCTGCACCTTCTGGATCTCCTTCATGCTGCTGCTAAAGAGAAGAATGTCGTCCACATAGACCAGAAACAGCACCAGCTTCTCCCCCTCCCCCTTGAGAAAGAGGCTCTCATCACAGCTGCTGGTCCTGAATCCCATCTCCTCTAAAACAGCTGCCAACTTCTGGTACCAGCAGCGTGGCGCCTGCTTCAAGCCGTAGATGGACTTTTTCAGCTTGCACACCCTGCCCGTACCATCCTCATACCCAGGTGGCTGCGTCATGAACACCTCCTCCTCTAAAATCCCGTTGAGAAATGCCGTTGATATGTCCATCTGGATAATGAACTTCCCACTAACGGCTGCATCTGCCAACAAGACACGAAGGGTAGGGGGTTTGGCAGTGGGAGCAAAGATCTCATTGAAGTCCCGCTTCTCCTTCTGCATAAACCCCTTAGCCACCAGCCTACTCTTGTAGATGGTGACCTGCCCCTTGTCGTCAGTCTTGATCCTTAGCACCCACTTGCATTGTACCGCTTTCTTTCCCTCAGGCAGCACCACTAGTTCCCAAGTCCCATTCTCCTAGCAGGCTCTGGTACTCAGCATCCCTGGAAGCTAGCCATTTGTCCCTATCTGGTCCAGCTAATGCCTCCTCCATGCTAGCTGGTTCCTCTGGTGCAGGGGCAAGAAAACAGTACGCAGGTTGATCCTCCTCATCCGGGTCATAGCCATGCGGTAGAATCAGCAATGCCTCCTCGGTCCCAAGCTGCTGCTCCGCTACATCAGCTCCTGCAGTCAGCTTCTTAGTAGCCATACGGGTACGTCCTGGCCTGGAGACGGGTGTCTCCCATCCCTTCATAATAACACCCTTCGGCTTCTTAGTTTTCCCCTGCTGCTGCTCTCCTCCCTCGGATCCAGCAGCTCCACTAGTGCTACCGCTAATCTCCACACCATCACCTCCACCAGCAGGTGCCTCCTGCACCTTCTCTTTATCACCACCCTCTGCAGCTGCCTCCTCTCCCTCCTCCCACACACTAGGAGTCAGGTCCAGCTGCATGGTAATCTGCTCCATCTGCTGGGACACCCTGGCCTCCGGCTGTTTCTCCCAGCTCCCATACATCATGCCCTCAACAAACTTCACATCCCTGCTGTCAAACAACACACCCTTGGAGGGTTCCCACAGCAGCCATCCCTTGCTCTCAGCAGCCAGCCCCAAATGCACACACCAGATTGCACTCGCCCCCAACTTACTGCGGTAGGTCTTGGGGACGTGGGCGACTGCCATGCAACCGAACACCCTCAGCATGTCCACCGGCGGCTTCCTCCCAAGCCACCTCTCCAACGGCACCCACGAGTCATCCCCAACCTTTGTGAGTACCCTGTTCCTAGCGACGGTAGCGTGCCGAACAGCATGGGGCCACATCAAGTTGCCCAGCCCAGATTCTATGAGCAGCGCCCTAGCTGTCTCCAGAATTGTCCGGTTCGCCCGTTCTGCTACACCGTTGGACTGTGGGGTGTAAGCCGTGGTCAGCTCCCTCTGGATGCCCTGCTTCTTGAGCCAGGCCGTCATCTCAGCTCCAAGGAACTCACCACCCCGATCTGTCCTAATCCGCTTCACCACACACTCCGCTTGCTTCTCCACGAACGGCAGCCAATCGTCCCGAATCGTGGAGGCGGCGTGATCTTTCCGCTTCAGCGGATACGCCCACATTAGCCTGCTCCAGTCATCCACTATGGTTAGGAAGTACCGCTCCCCCTTGTGCCCTTGCACCGGCAGCGGCCCCACCAAGTCCATGTGGACCAGCTCCAACAGCTTTTTGCTCCTGCCAGCCACACTATGGAAGGGGAAACGGGTGAACTTTGAAAGGAGGCAAATTTCACAGTTATCATCGGGTGGTTGTCCGTTCAGCTTTAAGCCCTTAACGGCTCCATCCTTCTCCAGCTGCTTCAGCAAAGGCATTGCCACATGCCCCAAACGTCGGTGTGCAGTTGCCCAATCTG
This sequence comes from Closterium sp. NIES-65, assembly GCA_948144175.1. Taxonomy (NCBI): domain Eukaryota; kingdom Viridiplantae; phylum Streptophyta; class Zygnematophyceae; order Desmidiales; family Closteriaceae; genus Closterium; species Closterium sp. NIES-65. The sequence goes on from CANXME010001595.1 coordinate 10,740, forward strand.
TCTCCCCAGATCTGGCCGACACTTTCACACCAACCCCTCCAACGGCGTTGCACTCCCCCTGGGATGCAGACCCCTCTCCAGCCTGCCCCCCACCGTGCCACGCCAGCGCCGGCAGCTGCCACATGGATCTGTACACGTCCTTGCTCTCGTGCAGATCCCAAAGCACCCGATTGCCCAGCTTCCCCTTATAAGTGCGAGCCCCATCCGTGTTGGTGTTCACCCCAGCCTTGCCAAGCTTACGGAGGGAGATGAGGTTGGCCTTCAGGTCGGGGACGAGGAGAACGTCGTGCAGCACCACCGGCTTGCCATCCGCTCCCTTAAATGCAGCTCGTCCCGCACCAGCCACCTTCAACATGTGTCCAGAGGCAGAGCACACCTCATTAATCGGTGCAGCGCGTACGTCGTCCAGCAGGTCCTTGCGCGGCGTCATTGTCCAAGCAGCGCCTGTGTCCAACACCCAATAGTCCAGGGGGTGCAGCTCTGCTCCAGCCTTAGCAGATGCGTCTCCTTGCTCCCCCTTGTCTCCCATATGGAAGAATTGGCCCGCGGTGCGCTCCTTCTTCTTCTCCGCACCGCCGTTGCCCTTCGGGTTGTTGTCGGACGAATCAGCGACCATGTTGGCGCCGTTTTTCTGGTTCCTCCGCGCGCCGCCATCCTGGTGACGATTCTGGGGGTCCATCCATCGGGTTTCTTATAGCACAAAAACCAGGGGTGCCCTTCCTTCTCACAATACCAGCAACTCCCTTTCATTTTGCCACCAGCACCCGACTTGCCCCCACGTCCAGATTTTGCACCGCGACCCCAACCGGTACCTCCTTGTTGGTCGTTGGAGTCGTCGTCTTTCTTTGCACCGCGTCCAGCACCACCGAAGCCACGTCCTTTGCCACGTCGGCTCCCTTGCATCCCGTAGCCGCTGCTGCCGTCGTCTCCACCCCTCAGTTGGCGGCGACGGAAGTCCTCCTCCAGAATCTTCGTCCGCACCCACTCGAGCGTCCACAAGCTCTGGTTCTGCGGCAGGCTCAATCCGCTCGTAAATTGAAGCCACGATTCCGGCAGCAGCGAGAGCATCTTCAAGCACTTTGTTTGCTCCGGGTAGGTGATTCCCGCGGTCGCCAACTTCGCGTAGAGGTCGCGCAATTTGTCCAGGACAGGTTGCACCGGCTCTCCCTCGCTCAGGCGCAACGCGGACAGCTCCCTCTCCAGCATCAATGTTGCAACAACGGAGGTCGGGGCGTGCAGCTCCTTCAACACCGTCCACGCCTTCGGACCGCACTCAACCTCCGGCAGCAGGTGCATGACGTGGTGACGCTGGTTCAGCTCCAAACTCTGCGACATCAAGTAGTAGCCAGCCGAGGCGCGCTCGTCCCAATCTTCCTGAAGGGCGGGGTCACTCGGTCTAGGCTCCTCCCCAATCATTAGTTTCAGCAATCCGATTTGACGGAAATAAAGTTGCATTTTCCAGGCCCAATCATCATAGCCCTCACCATTGAACTTCTCGACGGTGAAGTTTTTCAGCACCTCCTTGATCAGCGAGCCCTGGCTTGTTCGCGCTCCCCTTGGCGCAGAAACACCAGAATCATGGCTGCCGCTACGATCTTGGGCTGAAGATTCACCAGCTACCGCCGAGGTGTTGCCCGCCATAGCTACCTATATCGAGGATCACTATAACGCAGCTCTGATACCAGCTTGTTGGTGTAAGGGCCTAATAAACTCAAGCTATTAAGACTTTATCACACTTAAAACCTCTCCTCGGGGTCACCTCCAAGGGTCCTTGGGTGCCTGGTACAAGACCAGCCCCTATCCTCGGGTCCGAGTTTGTAGAGAGAGGGATCAAGAGGGACTTAGTCAAAACAGCAAGAGTACCTTGAACGTCGCGCAGCGTATCGTGCAGACCGTCGATCGGATTAAGCTGAGAATTTCCTATATCGAAGCTCACTCTAAGAGCTTTAAAATAAGCCAAGTTGCCTCGCGAAAAGTTCTGCCATTACGAAGTTATGGCTCGGACAGCGTTAGCCTAGCGTTGGAGTGCTAGCGTACTAGTGTTGACTCGGGTAGCATTCCGCCAGTCGCACCGCGTAGAAAAGAAATTCCAGCAAGGAAGGAATTCGCTTGAATCAATTTCACTATATTCAGGTACAAACAGAGAAGGAATAAATAGCTCTAGCTAGCAAGGACCTTGGGAATCAACCTGGGAACAACCAGGGATGATCCCAAATAATTCCAAGCAACAGAACCAACCTGGCTGGACAAAATAGCAGGTGGTAGGTTGGTGAAACAACCTCTGGTTCTGTTTTTTCCAACCTGGGAAAACAACAACCAGGTTCAGGTCCTAAAAACAGAACCTGTTTTGTCTTTGCCCAACCAGCCAAATGCTGGTTCCGCTGGTTTCCCCTGGCCCTGTAGCATGCAGATACAGACAAACAACATCCAACCTTCACCTAAATTGTACCCCTATAGTGCCTGCCCTGCTACACTATAGTCAACCAAACAAAACAGTACAATTTCGAGTTGGATAGAACTGAATCTGCGCAATCAAGTAAGCCGAACCGCAAAGCTTCCATCTTGGGTTCCTTTGCGAGCTCGTCCTTTCTGCTTGTACTGTTCATAGCGCGTACAATGTTATGCCGAAGCGCACATTGTGCGAGTACCTGCAAATGCTTCAAGCGAAAATTGCGAAAGCAAACAAACACACAAACATACCATTCACACGCAAATGCATTCGCACACGCATACTCGTACAAACAGACGGCAGGATGTCGTGCAATGTGAATTTGCACCCAACAGTACCAGGCACCCAAGGACCCTTGGAGGTGACCCCGAGGAGAGGTTTTAAGTGTGATAAAGTCTTAATAGCTTGAGTTTATTAGGCCCTTACACCAACAAACTTCTACCTTGGGCTCCACAATCGAACGAGACGTGGAGAAGCGGAGCATGCGAGTGCACCAACGGAAGTACCTGGAGGCGTTGGCTGCCAACTTTGGCCAGAGTGAAGGTCATGTGGCTACTCCCTTTCCCTCTGGGTTCAAGTGTGTGAAGGGACCAGAGGAGGAGAGCGTTTGTGAAGATGAGAGGCGCCGTTTTCACTCGTTGGTGGGCCTCATGTATGCGGCGGTAAACACCCGACCGGACGTCGCGTTTGCTACCGGGCAGCTGGCTAGGGTTGTGCAATGCCCTAATGAGGAGCAGGTAGCAGCTGGAATGAGGGTGGCCAAGTATCTTGGCCAAACACCGACCGTTGGGCTGCAATACTCGGCGGCGGCACAAAGGCGCCAAAAGGGCGCGGATGGTGTTGAACCCGGGCGTTTGTTCATCACCGCCTACTCGGATGCGTCATATGCATCGGAACCAGAGGACATGACAAGTGTGGGAGGCTTCATATGCTGTGTTGCTGGAGGCCCAACTGCCTGGGAGAGCAAGAAGCAGGTTGACCAAGCTTTGAGCTCAGTGGAGTCCGAGTACATGGCACTCTTCCGTGCCGTACGGGAGATTGTGTGGCAGCGGCGTTTGTTGGCTGAATTGGGGGAGGAGCAGCAAGGACCTACCCCACTCTACTGTGACAGCCAGGGTGCCATTGCTCTTGCTAAGAAACCCTGTGTTGCATGGACTCACAAAGCACATGAGGGTGAAGTGGCATTGGACGAGGAGCATGGTGACCGCGGGTGAAGTTGAGTTGCGGTACGTGAAGACCACGGGGCAGCCGGCTGACATGATGACTAAGAGGCTGGTGGAGCAGCAGCATTGGAAGTGTTGCAAGCTGGCTGGGATGGCTCTGAACTGAGAGAGCAACATATCCTAAGGCCAACAATCCGAGGGGGAGTTTGTTGGTGCAACCCTACGGTTTGCACTCGGCTTGTTGTCCGTGTGCGTGCATGTGTGTGTGTATGGAATGGTATGAGGGCATGGGATAATATATATTTCATGCTTATAATTGTGTGTGAATGTTGAGTCATGATGTCGAGTGTGTGTGTCGGGTCAATAGCGAGTTATCGCTAGACGCGTGTTACGCGGTCGTTTGTGTCTCGCGCGCGGTTTCTATTTTTGTCGTGCGCGGTTTCTATTTTGTCCTGTGTCGAACGTTCGGTGTATCGCAGGTGTGTGCAGCAGACCCATCAAGAACTCAAGGATGAGTTTGTGATGAAGAGCCGAGCCTTGGTGTCAAGCCTCAAGTGATTTCGAAGCTCGCCAAAAAGGGTACACCTCAAGATATTGAAGATAGTTACATTACTTTGTGTAGTGTAACATTTCACTTGGTGTAGGCCCTAGTGAAGGGTAGTTTCGAGACCCTTCGTGGTTGGGGACAGTGTGGCACTGTTCCACATCACTGTACCTCGGCTCTTGGGGTTTGTAGGAGCTGGGAGTCATTCCCAACTCGTAACTCTTCATATCTCTTCCTATTTTGTGTTCTAAGACTATAGTGGCTGCCATAGTGCCGTTGGTTCAAACCAGCACTCTGTCATCCATACTTGGTGAAATTGTGCGATCTAAATTGCCTATTGTAGGCAACGTTCAGACGCTCCAGATCCAAGTTGAATTGTAGGCAACGTTCCGACGCTCCAGATCCAAGTTGAATCAGGTCATTTGAAGTTGTGACCAGAACGCTATGAACGTTTGAAGCCGCTGTGCAGAAATCCGGCTGTGCACTCTATCTTTCGTTTTAGGCACATTGGAGCCTATTGTGACTATAACAGTGCGACGGTCCCCTAGGCGAAGTTGGCGAGCCCAACCTCGGTGGTGGTATCCCGAGGTCGACGTGGCCGATCAGAAGCAGTCGTCAGCACGAGGTTGACGTGGTATGTGCGCTGTGCAGGTGACGAGACTCTGCACGACAGTCATCTGCGCGCACCTGCGAAGCGGGTGCACTGCTGTTCTGCGCAAGCAACGCTGGCACGCCGTCAACCTGCGATGTTGGCACGCCGTCGAAAAGCAGCCTTAAGAGCTGAGCAGCGGCAGCACCACTACAAGGCAATCTACCCGTGAAAATGAGGGAGAGGAGGCCAAGGATGCAGAGGAGAAGAGGAGGTGCAGCAAGTGAGCGAGCGTGCACCGACACTTCCTTCTCGCACTACGAGTGCTCCACGGATCCGAGTCACCCCGCAGCAACACCAAGGCCTTCAAGTCCCTGCAGCCGAGGAGGAAGGAGCAAGAGGAGAGTCCAACCCCTAGCAGGCTGAC
>CANXME010001596.1:0-307500 GCA_948144175.1 Closterium sp. NIES-65
ATGAACACAGCCCACAGGCGTTACACTCGTCCCCCCCTGGCGCCTTAGTCCCCGTTGGCTCTCTCTACTTCAGGGAGTCGGCCCCTCCTGCAGGGACCTAGAGTTAGCAGTGCTGCTAGCTGCGACTTCGCTGGTTGCTCAGGTCAGGACAGCAGAGGATCGTTTCCTGGGTTCATGTCTGGGAACCACATTTCAATTCTCGCCACGGGCGGAAAATGTGGACCAGCAGGGATTTGAACACTAGGCTCTGATCTCGCTACACACTGGGTCAAATTGAAAAGAGGAAGTTATTTGGCACAGCATAATGCCCATTAACACAGCCCACAGGCGTTACAGCAGGGCAGGGCGGGCAGGGGGCAGGGCAGGGCAGGGCAGGGCAGGGCAGGGCAGGGCAGGGCAGGCGGGGCAGGGCAGGGCAGGGCAAGGCAGGGCAGGCAGGGCAGGGCAGGGCAGGGCAGGGCAGGGCAGGGCAGGGCAGGGCAGGGCAGGGCAGGGCAGGGCAAGGCAGGGCAGGGCAGGGCGGGCAGGGCAGGGCAGGGCAGGGCAGGGCAGGGCGGGGCAGGGCAGGAGGGCAGGGCAGGGCAGGGCAGGGCAGGGCAGGGCAGGGCGGGGCAGGGGAGGGCAGGGCGGGGGCAGGGCAGGGCAGGGCAGGGCAGGGCAGGGCAGTGGCGGGCAGGGCAGGGCAGGGCATGCACGCACAGGGCGACAACAGCCGTGTTGTTGCATGTGATGCGCGGGTCGTTGAGCGTGCACACGTCGCTCACGTTCGTCCACCGCGTGAAGTCACCCCCCCCAATATGCCAGAAATGCACCAGGCCTGCTAGCGCTGCGGGGGGGCGGAGGGGGACGGGCGGGGGAGGGAGGAGGAGGGATATGGCAGAACCCATCCCTCGCGAGCTGCCAGCCCTGCAACCACCAGGCGCGCCAGCACAGGGTAGGGGGCGGAAGGGGACGAGCGGGGGAGGGAGGAGGAGGGGGTGGGGGGGGGAGGGGTATGACAGTGCCCATGCCCATGCCTCATAAGCTGCCAGCCCTGCACCAGGCGCGCCAGCACAGGGTGGGGGGGCGGAAGGGGGAGAAAAAGAGCGGGAGGGGAGAGGGGGTGGGGGGGGAGGGGGGAGGGGGAGGGTGCGGAGAGAGGGGGGGGAACTGCGGGCATCAAGTGCAAGGGGGTTGAAGGGCGGAGGGGATTGCAGGGCGGAGGGGATTGCAGGGGCGGAGGGGATGGCAGGGCGGAGGGGATTGCAGGGCAGCACTCGGTCCTTGTGCAAGACGGGTGAAGCCACCCACGCTGATAACTGACGCCCCCCATCCCAATATCGCTTTCCCTCCCTCCCGTTTCCTCCCTCCCATTCCCTTCCTCCCATTCCTCCCTCCCATTCCCTCCCTCACATTCCCTCCCTCACATTCCCTCCCTCCCATTCCCTTCCCCATTCCCTCCCTCACATTCCCTCCCTCACATTCCCTCCCTCCCATTCCCTTCCTCCCATTCCCTCCCTCCCATTCCCTCCCTCCAATTCCCTCCCTCCCCCATTCCCTCCCTCTCATTCTCCCCTCCCATTCCCTTCCTCCCATTCCCTCCCTCCCTTTCCCTCCCATTCCCTCCCTCCTATTCCCTTCCTCCCATTCCCTCCCTCCCTTTCCCTCCCATTCCCTCCCTCCCATTCCCTCCCTCCCAAACCCTCCCTACCATTCAGCCACTCCCTCCCATTCCCTGACTTGCTCACTGCCACCCGCCGCCGTCTACTGTTGCCCACTGCCGCCCACTGCCGCCCAACTTCCTCCGTCCACACCTTCGATGGTCGTTGACTGCCGCAACTGCCAGGCACTGCAGCCAAACCACCACATTCCCCCCTATACCCCCCCTCCTCTCCCAGCAGTACCTCGAGTGTCGGGGGTGACTGGCGGTGGCGCCACTACTACCGCTGGCGGCGCCGCCGGGGGGGGCGCTCCTGGCGGCGCTGGGGAGCCGCGGCAATGTGGGCACAGCGGCAGCGCAAGAAGCGCGACGAGCGCAAGGCGCGCGAGGAGCTTGAGGCGCTCGCGGCGCGATTGGAGCGAAGGGGGTGCTGCGGATGACGACGGGGAGGTGCTGCCACGACGCGCCCTGTGCAAGTTCCTCGACGTGAGCTGTCGGCCACAGAGCGCAGGTTGCGCGGCGGCGGCGCGCGCGCGTGTGATTCGGCGACGGCTCCCGCCGACGTAGGTCACTGCGACGGTAAATCGCATTTCTAAATTCCATACGAACGAGGTACTAGCGCTAAACCGAGGGCAGGTGAGGCACTGTAGCACCCGCTCTCCTTCCTACCATCTTCCCGTGACTATATCGAATCTGATCCAGAGCTCGCCCTGCGGGTTTAGTACCAATAACGGCGATCTGACGTCCCGGATTGCATGCAAGTATATTACGAGAAACCACCCTAGTGCTGCGTCGTGCCTCCTGGCACGAAGTGAAGGTCCATAACGCGGCACAGATGCAGCCCAAGGTGCGCCATTGCTCGATGATGCAATGCTGTGACGCGTCCGCTAACACCCGTGGACTGCGCTGCGGTGAGTTGTGATGACTTCAGGCTTGATGCTCGGTCGGCTTGTTTGTGCGGACGCCAGGCGGTGATATGCGGTTGCTACGCTGTGTAATGCGGCGCATTGCTTTGGAACCGTGCTGCGTACAATTATGGCCGACCGTTTTGACCCAGTTTGGTTCCCAAATCTAAGTGCTAGGGCTCTGCCGAAGCTTACGAACAGATAATTGGTTGTGGTTCGGAGCAGCTGCGGTTCGGTTCGGAGGTGTGTAAGGCAAACACAAAGCAGGTTTGGGCTCAAATAATGTTGGCGAGGGGCAGCGCGCGAGGTCAAGAAACTCGGCTCGAGATCCAGCCTCGTAGTGAACTTTGGGTGTATTATTCTAAGTTAATTAAAGAGGGTACAGTGAAATCAGCTAAGTTTTGTCTTATTGGATTCAATCAAGCCTGTGGGCCTGACCCAGTCTTTCATAAATTTCAAGAGTTTCCATTTTCACACCCCTTCTTTCACCTATCCATTCAGTTTTTTTTTCTCTAGTTTAGCTGAAATTGCTGTTGGACAAGAATTAATGTACGCAAACCCACTGAAATTAAGCGCACTGCTCATACAAGTTGCCAAAGGCAACGTTTTCACAGTCACCAGGTTGAATGAGTTGCAGCAAGCACCTAGCAGTTCATGCGTCCTAGCACCTAGCACCCTGCTGTGTCTTGATTGAGGCACCACCACAGACACTAGCAGCTTCCAGCACCATTCTCTCCTATGGCATGACACGTCATCATGATACAAGCTTCGCTAAAGCCGGCTCCACTAGAGGTTTGAGCAGCTCAGGGCGTTTGAAGCGGTACTCCTGTTTGATCGCCTCTGCTGCTTGCTGCTCCCATGCATGCACAGACCAGGCCTCTTGATATCACGGTAAATCACCCTTATGGCCCTTATTATAAGGGTGGGTTTAAGTGTTCACCCTGATTTTACAGAGTTGTATTTTTAGGGCGCCCTTCAGGCCTCTGGATAGGATTTGGGGCACTCTCACTCGCAAGGCCAGTTCGCTGAAGTTGGTCTTTCAGTAAGGGTGGGTCAGCCATGTCAGTCTTTTTTCTCAGTGTCAGTTGGAAAGGTACTCTTGCTCATCAGTGTGCACATTGTTTTCACCCTTTCATGTTTAGACTTAAGCGTGGATTACATATTAAAGATGGCATTAACTAACAGAGCAACTAAAGCATCAGTGCCTGGTTCTAACAGAATAAGCTTAGCAGTGAGCACAAGATAATACGGTATAGGAACTCTTGAGCAGGGCGGCGCTTCTTGCCACGAGGAGGAAAACTGGATGAATGAAATGAACTGACTGGGTTGGGGTTGGGCGAGAGCGGCTGGTCGGTGGGTGGGGGTCTGGTGGGGAGGGAGAAAGGGACCAAGCAGGACTCTCTTGGACGATGCACACTTGTGTGGCGCTGTGTGTCACCGCCAGGCAGGCAAAATGCATGTGGTACGGGTACCAGGGCTCTGGTTAGCAGGGTGAATCACCCTTACAACCCTTACTATAAGTCTGGGTTGTCTTGGCCTTTTTTTTTCAGAGTTGTTTGTGGCTGGACCCTTTTTTGAAAAAGCTATGTTTCACAATAGGCTGATATTTCAGAGTGGCTTGTGTAACTAGACTGGTGTGAAAGACTCGAAACGAATTTGACGCTGACGAATTTCGGGGGGGGGGGGGGGTTCCAGCACATCAACAGTCGGCGAAAATCTTGCCGCAATTAGTGGCTAACTTTCACAATCACGACTGTGCGGGTCGCCTTGACGGCCCGGACCGCCAGGACACGGCGCACCCGTGCAGAGTGGCAGGACATCATCACGTCCCGCCTTCTGCATAGCACAGCACAGCGCGGCGTGCGCACGCAATCCCCTCCACACCGAACCTTCCAGATTCCCACTACCATCACACACCCTCCCTGGACACCCCACCGGGACGGGAAGCTCTCACAGCAACGCTTTGCAGACAAGCATGGTCTTTTCTACAAGCTCAGCCACTGTCTCACCACCACGCAGCTCCTGTCTGAGTGTCTAGCTAGCTAGCCACATCCCATTTTCTTGTCCATGGCTATTGACGTTCTTTGTCACGACGACAACGAGGTCGGCAAGCCTCGTTCCGACTCTCCCCCGAGAACAGGTCTCAGCTTTTTGAGGCCTTTTGCGGTTCCCGTTACCGAGTTTGTCCAGACGCGGACAGATCCGCCCTCCCTACCCCACTACTGGTTCCAATGCAACGACCCCATAACCTGCCATTGCCGGCCCATCCCAAGAACTCACGGAGCCTGGACGGGAGTCGAGTGGCACAAAGCGCAAACCAGGCGTCAGTACCGTGCTGCAGAAATGGCGTCAGCGGAAGCTCAGATTTACACGGGAGCCCAGTCTAGGCGACGAGGTGGGTGACATCGACGGAGACAACGAAGAGGAGGAAGATCTCACGACCTCAGAAAAAGATCCTTAACTCGCATTTACCAAGGCACACCGTCGCTTCACAAACCCCGGGCAACGATTATTCCCGTGGCTTATGTTGTCTCGCGCTGACGATGGGTTTCCTATTTTAAAATGCAGCACTTGCATGGAGTTTGGCATCGAGAATGCAAATACGGCATACGGCAAGGGCGGTGCTGGTGGACGCGACATGCAGAAGCAGAGAATTTGAACTCATCAACGGTCTACAACACATCTTAACGCGCATGGGGCCAAGAAGGCGACGGAGAGCCAGAATTTGCGCCAAGCGATGCTGGACGAGTACGAGGGAGTCGACAAGAAGACACTTCACCTTATCGCGGCGTTAAAAACGGCGGTTTTCACGTGCCATTCCGAGGCACCAATCTCTTCCTACATCGGGTTTATCAAGTTTATGCTGGAGATGGGTTGCCCGAACCTCTCGATTGATCAGCGCGGAAGCTACTACTCAGAGTGAGAATCTCGAAGTCATGTTTTGACACGGTTATGTTTTCCTGACACTCGTGTGCGTTCTGACATATGCACCGTATACATGCAGGTATGGCTTCTCCGAGTTGGTCGAAGCCGCGTCCAAGTATTTATGTGAAGAGCAACTGCAGCACATCAGACAGAGTCCCTACATCGGGATCGCTCTGGATGAGAGTACCGATAGGGTGTGCGAGAAGCACCTTATCGTGTACGTCACGTACTTGAAATGCGAGGAGGTCGTGACGGAGTTTCTCTCCCTGCTGACGATCGACAAGGCAGATGCTGCAAGTCTCCAAGACGTGCTGCTTACGCATCTGCATGCGATCGGCCTCGACTTCTCGAAAATCGTCGGGATAAGCACTGACGGTGGTTCGGTCATGACCGGGGAGCATGCTGGCCTTGTGGCTCATCTCCGCGCGAAGAACCTCTACCTCGTCTCCGCGCGAAGAACCTCTAGCTCGTCTCATGTCACTGCATTGCCCATCAGTAGGAAAATGCGGATGTAAAATGAATGTCATGTGAAAAGTTTAATGCATCAATGAACTCCCTTACTACCGACCTGGCTAACATGAATGCTTTCCTTTCACAGAGAGGCGCTCGCTGCCAAAGATGCTGCGACCAAGCTGACGGACTTGGAAATCGTTGACAAGGGAGTTCGGGCGGTGGCGACGATGCTGTCGCAAAGCTCCAATCACCATAGGCGTTTCCGCCAACTTCAAGAAGTTGTCTGCGAGACGAACCTCGAGCTGCAGGGCATTCATGACGTGCGTTGGCTATCACGGGGAGAGGCGGTGAAGAGTTTTGCGAAGGTGCTTCCGGCGACGGTATTCTTGCTGCACGAGAAGGATAAAAAGATGTACGAGACCTGCATGTATTTCAAATTTCACTTTCTCGTCTACTTCCTTGCAGATTTGCTAGCGATCCTGAACGAGTTGAATGCCAAGTTCCAGAAGCTTCAAGTAATGTTTTCATTTTGCAGGCGGTAGATGTTAAGTCACTAAAAAACCCAACGACTAACATTGTCTTGTGTCTCTAAACCTGGCAAGTGGACATTACAGTCGTCGCAAGTGAAGTTTTCCTTGCGTATCCCACAATCGAAGTCCACTATCTAGACTACGAGGATTCAATTGGCAGCGGACAATCACCCTTGCTGAACAAGTTCCTAAAGAAGCAGGCAGATCCGCAACATCGGGAGGTAAAGGTGTAGGGTGTGGACATGAATGGTGAACCGGCTAAACACGTGTTCGTGCTGCACGAGCACCTTATCAAATGTCAAAAAACTGGCCACGACTACTACTCGTGCAAGAAGCTCTGCCAGGTCTACGCACGTGAGGTGAAAGAACGCCTGAAGTACCGGTTGGAGGATCTGGAACATTTGAACGGCGCCAAGATATTCCGTCCACCCATGTATGCGGATGACAAGAGTCAGCGCATGTGCAAGTGTCGAGAGTGGCTGGGCCAGCTCGACAAAATGTTTCGCCACGCGCTCCCAGGTACAGTTGCATGATTTTGTGTTGTGAGTGTCCATTGTGCTTTCAAAATTTGTTGCATTCATTTGCATATTCATTTCTGTGTTCGCATTGCACCCCCCAACAGATGTGCAGTTCAAGGAGTGCGAGAGGGAGCAGGTACTGTTCCTGCACACCATCGAAAACAACCACGGGGCGTTGAACTTCTACAAATCACTGACCCTAATGCTGCAGTCAATGGATTATGGCGGTGCATAAACAAACATGGTCCGTTTGTGGCAGGCGGTGGCAGTGCTCCCATTGAGCACTATTGAGTGCGAGCGCGGTTTCAGCCAACAAAACCACATCAAGAGCAGTACACGTACCAGTTTATCAGATGAACGATTGGGAGATTTGATGATGTGTGCGCTTCTCCCATCTGCAGATGTGAACTGGATGAACGTTGCGGCACTCTTTCAAGCTCTCATGAAGCGCCGCCCAGCCGGAGACTTTGTCAATCATGTAATGTAGGCATGTATGGTAGGTAGTTGCAGGGTTAGGTTTCGTACGTAGATACAAAATAACACCCTACCGATGTTGTTTAGTACTTGTAGTTTTAGAAGAAAAAAACTAATTCTGACCATCACACTGATAAGGAAAGGTAAACTAGCCCTCAACTTTTACCAGAAATAGTGCATTATAAGGCACACACTGACAGAAAAAGTACCGTCATCGCCCAGATAAAAGACATATATGTCGTATCTTGTGAAGAAATGAGGAATGAATGAACTAGTAGGCAGGTACCCACAAGTAGGAAAACCTAGAAATGTTGTACCCCATATAGTCTACCCCACTACAACCTACACAGACTATAGCATATAAGTTTGACACACCCCCATAGGCAAAGTGGGGGAGAACAAGAGGTCACAAGACCAATCAAGCAAAGCAAAGCAAGCTCAGGGTGGATCACAACGTCACCACACAATCCGAGAACAAGAGCAAGGCCAAAAGGCCAATTCACATGCAAGATCATATATAAAGGTAAACAGGCAAGTGCAGGTATAGAAAGATCATAGTACAAGCAAGGTCAAGAAGTGAGCAAGTGAGGCCAAGTAGGCACAAGACCTAGCATCGTACAGAAGCGCTGATGATCACCAGGCGAAAGTGCCTTGGTACAGATATCAGCAGTGTTGGCCTTAGAGGCCACGTAAGCAAGGCGTAGCTGACCACGCTGCTGCAGCTCACGAGCAAGGAAGTAGCGGAGAGCAATGTGCTTCGTTCTGTGCTCCAGTCTGTGCTCCCGAAACAAGGCCAGCATGGCCTTGTTGTCTACGTACAAAACTGGAGGAGAACGAGGCGGCTCTCCTAGGTCAGTCAGCAGGTAGGTGAGTGAGCGTAGCTCCTGTGTAGCCATGGCCCCCGCGTAGATCTCAGCCTCACAGCTGGAGCCGAGAGCATAAGACGAGCAGGTAGACCGCCACAAAACAGAGCTGGAGCCAAGGTTGAAGGTGTAACCCTGTGAGGATTGTTGTGTAGCCTGGTCGTCAGCCCAAGAAGCGTCAGCGTGACCTGTGAGGACCACTCGACGTCGCCCTCAAAGCACTAGCCCCATGCCCGACGTACTACACACATAGCGCAACACCCTCTTCGCTGCAGCCATATGCTTTGGTCTGTGTCTCCCAGGAGCAACATAGCGTGCCAAGATGCTAAGAGGGTATGCAAGGTCAGGTCGTATGCAGGTCATTAGGTACATGAGGCAGCCAACAAGCTCTGGGTACGGGCCACTCGGCTCTACGAACTCATCCGAAGGCAGAGCTGAGAGCGAGTGGCGAGTAGACAGAGGAGTGGCCTCAGGAGAGGAGTACGTGAAGCCGAAGTGCTGAAGGACCTGCTGCACCATCTGAAACTGAGTCAAGGTAATGGTGATCTGCAAGCCAAGGTAGCTACGCAGTTCACCCAGGTCGTGCACGTGTGTCTCTTCTGCAGCTCTGACTTCACGTGGGCGAGTCCAGCAGTGTGAGCAGTGGCAAAGACCAAGTCGTCGACGTACACGAGGATGTACAACGGCGGCAAAGAGGTGTCGGTGCGCAGAAACAACGACGGGTCGGCAGCAGAAGGAGCAAACCCAAGAGCCGCAAGTGTAGTCCTCAGTGTGTCATGCCACTCATGGGGCGCCTGGCGGAGACCGTAGACTGGCCGCCGGAGGCTCCACTGGGTACCAGGGGGAAACGACCCAGTGAAGCCAGGTGGGCGGCGCAGCCAGATCTCCTCGTGCAGGCTGCCGTGCAGGAAAGCTGTGCTGAAGTGAAGAGAGTGAAGCTCGTAGTCGCGCTGAGCGGCTATGTGTAGCAGCACCCGAAGAGTGGTCATCTTCGGGGTGGGAGAGAAGGTATGAAAATAGTCAACTCCCTGCCGCTGACTGAAGCCTCGAGCCACGTAGTGCACCTTGAAGACAGGCTGAGAACCCGGCGGCCGCTTCACCCTGAAAATCCACATGCCACTGATAATGTTCGCCTCAGGTGGGGGATCCTCGTTGACGTACGTTCCTGTGGACTTCCAGGAAGCCATCTCTGCGTCCATGGCTGACTGCCAGTGAGAGGAGTAGGGACCCTCGATCGCCTTAGCGTACGATCGAGGAGTCGGGATGTGTGGTGCATCCGGGTCTCCCTCAAGGGCAATCAGCGTGGACACGAGATGAGTTAAAGCAGCAGCAAAACACTAGAAATCCTCCTGCCTGTCCTCAAGGACGTCCGTACCAAGAGCACACTCACCCCCGACGGACGGAGGACAGACTGACTCAGACTCAGCAACAAGACTAGCAGCGTAGTCTAGACGACAATGAGAAGCAAAGTCGACAAGCTCAGCAACTAAGGCAGACGCAGCAGTGGACTTAAAAGAAGGGTCAGTGACAACAGTGGCCAGGACTCGCGTGACACTAGGACTGGCAGCACGAAGAGAGTCAGACTCAGGGTCAGCAAGAACAAGAAGAGAGGACTCTAGAGGAGACGGCAACAGGACACGAAGAGGAGCTGTGGAAGGACATAATGCCATTTTGGTGTGTGCCTGGGACCGTAGGAGGACGTGGACGCGGAGCATGACTACTAGTGCGAGCAGCATGAACAGGCGATGCAGGACGAGACGCAGGCTCACGACGCTCAGCAAGACCTCCAGTAGGACCAGTGTAGGGAGGAGCAGGTAGGGGGGAGGCGGGCTGTAACTGTGATTTCGACTGGACAAGCTCTGGACACTCTAAGGGAGGAGCAGGACCTGTAGAAGGCGGGAGACCAGGAACCTGCTCAAGGAGCGGAACGAAGTACGGCCGCGGCTGCGCAGCGCCTCCAGAATTGGCAGGGACAGCACCAGTACCCCCAGCGGCAGCACCAGCGCCAGCAGTACGTCCAGCTCCAACAGCACCAACTCCAGCACCCTCAAACGCACCAGCGCCAGTAGAATCACCAGCGCCAACACCCCCAGCAGCTCCAGCTCCAGCAGCACGAACTCCAGCAGGACCAGCAGCTCCAGTACCGCAAGCAGCTCTAGCAGTTTCTGCAACACGACAAACTCCAGCAGCCTCAGCAGCACCCCTAGCCCTTGCAGCTCTAGTACCGCCAGTACATGCACCTCCGGGACCAGCAGCAACAGTAGCACCTCCAGCTCTAGCAGCACGGCCCCAGCGCTGGGCAAACCACTCATGCAGCTCCTGCGGAGAGAGTAGCTCTCGTCTCGACGAAGCACCGCGAGAGACCACACGAGCACCCTCAACACCCCTAGGCTCCGCACCCCCAGGCTCAGCACCCCAAGGCTCAGCACCCCCACACTCAGCACCCCTAGGCTCAGCACCCCTAGACTTAGCACCCCTTGGCGCAGCACCCCCAGGCTCAACACCTCCAGACCCGGCACCTGCAGGCTCAGCACCTCTAGCAGCATTAGAGTCAACAGCTACCTCGACACGCTCGACTACGTCTACCTAGGACACACCTGACGAGGCAGGACCCTGAGGGGGAAGGGGGTCTACCGGGGGAGGACCTAGCGCAAGGAAGAGCAGCGGCGGGGGGAGGGGCGCAGTGCGGTAAGGAAAAAGATGATAGTAAGGCACTGACTCATCAATGGTGACGTCCTAGGAGGACAGAACACGGCGCGAGGCGGGGTGGTAAAGCTGCCATCCAGGCGTGTCAGGGGGGAAGCCAAGGAAAACGCAGGGAAGAGCACAGGGGGACAGCTTGTACGCAAACAAGGCGCGGACAAACGCCCGAGATCCCCAGACCCGAAACGAAGACGCATCGCCAACCTTCCCCGTCCACCGCAAGTTGGGGGAGGTCCCTGGCAAGGAGACCCCGTGCTGAAGGTTGAGCTGATGCGCTGCGTACTGAACTGCAAACGGCCACGGAATATGGGGGGCAGCCACATGGATCATGGACGTACGAGCGACGTCCATGACCATACCAATGCGGCGCTCAGCAATCTCATATTTCTATGGAGAGGCCGGAAGTGTGAAGGTCTTGCGGATGCCTTCTGCACGTGAGAAGGCTCCTAGACGGTCACACGAAATCTCCCCACCTCTGTCAGAGTCCAGACGCAGAACAGGAAAGTCCAAGCCAAAACTCTCTCTGAGCTGGAGACGAGCTGCGCGGATCCAATCGATCAACACCTCAGTGACATCACACTTGCTGTGTACGGGGAACACCGTGGTGTAGTGCAAGTAGTTGTTAACCACCAACAGGAAGTAACGCTCGTGACCTTGGCCACGGACGCGGGCGGGGCCCCACACGTCCATCTGAAGAGTCTGCAACGGAGATTCTGTCGGAGGAAACTCGGAGGAGTGAGGGGCGGCGCGCTGGCGCCCCTCGACGCAGGGGACGCAGATAGGGGCAGGCCCCGGAGGTAGTGTAGGGAGGGACCGGGGGAGACCAGAGACAAGGACACGTGAGGCCATGCCTCGGAGACGAGGTAGGGAGGGGTGACCAAGGCGGTGGTGCCAAAGGAGAGTCAGGTGGGACAGCACACGACATGAGCAGGGCGCAGACTCAGGACCAGACCTGGAGGCTACAGCAAACACCTGACTCTACGCAGCTACCTGACCAGACTCAGCAACCGGAGGAGAATCAGTAGTCAGTGTGTACAGGCTCGACCCCAGCAGACGGGTAAACGTGGCCAAGTGTCGGCCCGTCTGAGCACACGGACAGTGGTTCACCCGCTGACTCGTAGGAGTGAACTGGTCAACCCCCCAATCCTGTAGATCAGCACCACTCACCAAGTTCGTAGAGAACGAGGGGAGGTAGAGACCCGACAGGGTGCCAGAGTGGGCTGCCGGACACGGTAAGACAATGGAGAAGCGAGCAAGGACAGGACCCCCAGAGGGGTCCGCCAGGGAGACCACAACCGGCCGACTAAGCGGCATAAGCGTGGTGCGGTCTCGAAAGAAGGAGCGGGAAGCACCCGAGTCAAGGGTGAAGGTGTGTAAGGCTTGAGCCAGCGTAGTACCTGAGAGAGCAGACTCACCAGCACCTGGGGCAGTAGACGCATCAGCACCTAGAGCAGCAGCCTCACCAGCACCTAGAGCAGCAGCCTCAATGCCTGGGTCAGGCGGAACACACAGGTAACAGTCACCCTCAACACTATTAGACACAGCATACATGGCAGCAAGAATAGCATTATAATCAAGATCAAAACCCCCGCCCTAGACAGATCTCCCCAGCGAGGGATCTCAGTGGCGTCAAGGAACTGGTGATGCCACACGTCCGTCAGGTGGCCGAAGCAGCGCTAGGTGGAGTGTGGGCCCCCACACTGCTCACTAGCGCGGTCGCCAGTACGGAGGACGTAGGTGCACGGACCAGTACCCCCACCTCGCAGAAGCCCAGCGTACCACTCATGAAGCTGATGAGGGGAGAGGGTCTCACGACTGCGCTGCTGCTGCTGGCGCGGACCACCACCGGACCCACTCCTCTGCGCAGAGCCGCAACCAGCTCCACTGCTGCCGCCGCTGCCTCCGCCAGCTCCGCCGCCTCCACCACCTCCTCCGCCTCCGCCACCTTCGCTCCCTCCGCCACCGCCGCCGCCTCCTCCGCCTCCACAGCTGCTGCCGACACCTCCACCCCCGCCACCACTCCCACCACCACCCCCACCCCCTCCACCGCCTCCACCACCACCTCCACCACCCCCGCCAGCCCCTCTAGCGCCCTTGGCCCCCTTGCCCTTGCCGGTGCGGCGTCTCCCGCTAGAGGTAGACGCCGCACCGACCGACTCGAAACCAACGAGGTCGGCCGCAGCAGCAGAAGCAACAGAGGGCAAGAGGGGGGAAGGGGAACACCCCTCAAAGACGGGGGTGCGAGGGTCAACGGTGAGTGTGGTGGGGCAAACTGAGAGGAATTGGTCCTTGACTAAGCGAAGGGAGTTAGGGAGCCGGGTGACTATGTAGTAGAGGGTGATGTACATGGCCGGGGGGGGGTTCTTGGCACAGAACTCAGCACGAAGCGCAGCGCGGTAGTGAGTGTCACTAGTGCGAAGGTGCGTAATGAGGTCAGCGACTGTGGGAAAGGTAGCAAGGTGAGGGAACAGGTACGGCAACATGAGGCGGCTAAGAGCTGCAGTGGCAGCGGAAGAGTGGCGTGCAACTACAGCGTCGTACAAGGTCTTAGCACTCTTGTACTGACTAAAGTGGGCACGCTTAGTGGTCGGTATGTGGCGACGCACAGCAAGACGGGCAGCAGCATCGCGTGTGGCCCACTGTGAGCGAACAGTGCTGTCAGCAGTAGCAGGCGGGGCAGGAGAGGCACCAGAGGTGAGATCGAACAGGGAGAGGCCGTCTGCCCTATCGCACTCTAGGAACAGCAGGAGGTCATCGACCTAGACCTCGAAGTCAATTGCACGACCATCAGTATCAAAGGTAAGGACACTGGGGTAGCCATGACTGTAGTGGCCTAGCAGGGAGTGATCTCACTCGTTCGAGTAAGTAGGGCCGGGGCGCGCCGGTAGGGCGGCTCGGCGGCTCTGCTGCTCGGCTGCTGGGCGGCACGGCGGCTCGGCGGCTCGACTGCTGGGCGGCTCGGCGGCTTGGCTGTTGGGCGGCTCGGCTGCTGGGCGGCTTGGCGGCTCGGTTGCTGGGCGGCTCGGCTGCTGGGCGGCTGGCGGCGTGGTGGCTTGGCTACTCAGTTGCTGGGCGGCTCAGCAGTGAAGGGGCCGGTAGAGGCGGCGACGAGGCCGGTAGGGGCGGCGATGGGGCCGCTAGTGGCGGCGACGGGGCCGCTAAGGGCGGCGAGGTGGCCGCGAAGGGTGGCGACGGGGCCTCCAAGGGCGGCGACGGGGCCGCTAGGGGCGGCGATGGGACCGCAGAGGGGCTGCAAGGGGCCTAGAGGGGTGGCGATGACGCCGTGAAGGGGCCTAGAGGGGGCGGCGACGAGGCCGCAAGGGGCGGCGATGGGGCCGCGAAGGGGCCGCGAGGGGCCAAGAGGGGCGGCGACGGGGCCTAGAGCAGCGACGACGGGGCCGCGAGGGCCCTAGAGGGGCAGCAACAAGGCCGCGAAGGGGCTGAAAGGGGCATAGAGGGGGCGGCGACGGGGCTGCAAGGGGCGGCGACGGGGCTGCGAAGGGGCCGCGAGGGGCCTAGAGGGGCGGCGACGGGGCCTAGAGCGGCGGCGACGGGGCCACGAAGGGGCCGCGAAGGGCCTAGAGGGGCGGCGACGGGGCTGCTAGGGGCGGCGACGGGGCCGCGAAGGGGCCGCGAGGGGCCTAGAGGGGCGTCGACGGGGCCGGAAAGGACGGCGACGGGACCGCTAGGGGTGGCGCGAGGGGCCTCTAGGAGGGCGCGACGTGAGGGCGGCCTACGGGGTGCTCCTCAGGCAGGAAAGAAAGATCGAGTCAGGTGGTGGGCCCTGAGAAGCGTTCCCACGAGGGAACCTGCTCTATACTATGTGAAGAATGAAGAATGAATGAACTAGCAAGCAGGTGGGTACAAGTAGGAAAACCTAGAAATGTTGTACCCCATATAGTCTACCCTACTACAGCCTACACTGAATATAGCATATAAGTTTGACAAATCTCAAACATTTAAAAAAATGCTTGGGTTATCTTGTATTTGGGGAAGTTTTGGGTGTCTTATAAGTCTTATAAATAGAAACTTATTTTAACTACTTAGAAATCTTTTCACGCACATTGAAAAGAGTTTCTCGTTAAGTGTGTGGATGTTGCCAATGTGCCACGCAACCATTGTTCAGGACGCCACGTCATCCCGAATACTTGCAACATCAAATTTAGTAGTATGTGTCAAAATATAATATTGTGTAGGCTGTAGTGGGGTAGCGTATATGGGGTACACATTTCAAGGGTTGCATATTTGTACCACTTTCATTCCTTGATGCAGTCATTCTCGTTTCAACTTTCTCATGGTATCAGAGCAGGTTCTCTCGTGGGAACTGTGCCTAGGGCCCACCACATCGATTTTTTTCTCCTGCCCGGAGCGCGCTCCCTAAGTCACGCTCCCCTCTCTGCCTTCGTCGAGCCGCCCTAGCGGCCACGTTGCGCCACCTTAGCGGCCCCTGCTTCCTAGCCCTTGCGACCCCGTAGCCTTACCTACGGCCCCGGCCCCGTCGCCTTACCTGCGCCTCAGCCCCGTCGCCCCACCTGCGCCCTGGCCCCGTCACCCTACCTGCGCCCCGGCCCCGTCGCCCTACCTTTGATCCCGACTTCGTCGCCCTACCTGCGACCTCGGCCCCGTCGCCCCACTACGACCCTGGCCCCGCCACCATCCCTTCGGCCCCAGCCCTAGCCCCGTTGCCCTACCTGCGCCCCGGCCCCGGCCCCGTCGCCCTACTTGCGATCGCGGCCCCGTCACCCCACCTCCGGCCCAGGCCCCGTCGCCCTACCTAAGCCCCGGCTCTCGGCCCTGTCGCCCTACCTTCGACCCGGCCCTATCACCCTACCTTCGACCCGGCCCCGTCGCCCTACCCTAGACCCGGCCCCGTCGCCCTACTGCGGCCCCGCCGCCCTACCTGCGGCCTCACCGCCCTACATGCGGCCCCGCCGCCCTACCTGCGGCCCCGCCGCCCTACCAGTGGCCCTGCTGCCCTACCTGCGGCCTCGCCGCTCTACCAGCGGCCCCGCCGCCCTACTAGCGGCCCTACCGCCCTACGCAGCCGAGCCGCTCGCACCGCCCGAGCCGCCCAAGCCGCCCGAGCCGCCGAAGCCGCCTGAGCCGCCCGAGCCGCCCGAGCCGCCCGAGCCGCCTGAGCAACGGAGGAGCCGAGCCGCGGGTGCCGCCGAGCCATAGTTGCTGCCGCGCCGCCCGAGTCCTCCGAGCCGCCGTATTGCTGAGCTACTGTGCTGCTGAGCTGCCCAAACCGCCCTGTCTGGTGAGAGAAGCGCCCCTGTCACTGCACTGCCCCTGCTCTACAGCTAACGGTGCTAGTATACTGCTGTCATGACCACCCCCAGTGTTCTCGCTTTTGACGCTAAGGGCAGGGCCATCGACTTTGACGTCTAGGTCGATGACCTCCAGCTTTTCCTACAGTGCGATAGGGCAGATGATCTCTCCTTCTTTGACCTCACCTCTGGTGCCTCCCCTGCCCCTGCTGCCGATGCCGACGCCACTGTTCACTCACAGTGGGCCACTCGCGATGCTGCTGCACGTCTTGCTGTACGTCACCACCTGCCTACCACTAAGCGCGCACACTTTAGTCAGTACAAGAGTGCTTAGACCTTGTACGACGCTGTAGTAGCGCGCTACTCTTCCCCTGCCACTGCTGCACTAAGCCGCCTCATGCTACCGTACCTCTTCCCTGACCTTGCTGCCTTTCCCACAGTCGCTGACCTCATTACGCACCTCCGCACTAGTAACACTCCCTACCGCGCTGCGCTTCCGGCTGAGTTCCGCGCCACAAACCCCCCCCCCCATGTACATCGCTCTCCATTACATAGTCACCCGCCTCCCTGACTCCCTTCGTGTAGTCAGAGACCACTTCCTCTCAGTCTGTCCCACCACTCTCACTGTTGACCTCCTCAAGAAGGCCCTCTTAGCAGCGGAGAAGAGCATAGTCGCTGCAGGAGCCTCTCGTGGTGACCCTCGCACCCCCAACTTTGAGGGGTGTTCCCCTTCCCCCCTTTTGCCCTCTGTCGCCTCTGCTGCTGCGGCCGACCTTGTTGGTCTTGAGTCGGTCGGTACGGCGTCTGCCCCTAGTGGGAGACGCCGCTCTGGCAAGGGCAAGGAGGGCAGGGGCGCGGGCGGAGCTAGCGGGGGTGGTGGAGGTGGCGGTGGAGGCGGCAGAGGGAGTGGGGGTGGCGGTGGGAGTGGTGGCGGGGGTGGAGGTGTCGGTGGCGGCAGTGGAGGCGGAGGCGGCGGAGGCGGTGGCGGTGAGAGCGGAGGCGGCGGTGGTGGCCGAGGTGGAGGAGGTGGAGCTGGTCGTGGTGGTGCTACGCAGCGGAGCGGCTCCGGTGGTGGTCAGCGCCAGCAGCAGCAGCAGAGTTCTCGGGACATCCCCCCCCCTCAGCAGCTCCATGAGTGGTACGCTGCACATCAGAGGGGTGGGGGTACTGGTCCGTGCACCTACGTCCTACGCACCGGAGACCGCGCAGGTGAGCAGTGTGGGGGTCTACACCCCACCCAGCGCTGCTTCGGCTGCCTGACGGACGCTTGGCGTCACCAGTTCCTGGAGGCAACTGAGATCCCCCGTTGGGGTGAGCTGTATAGGGCGGGTGTAGCTATCTTTGATCTTGAATTTGATGCTATTCTTGCTGCCATGTATGCTGTGATTATTAGTGATGAGGGTGACTGTTACCGGTGTTTCCCGCCCGACCCGGGCATTGAGACTGCTGCTCTAGGTACTGGTGAGGCTGCTGCTCTAGGTGCCAGTGTGGTTGCTGCTCTAGGTGCCAGTGCGTCTGCATCCTTAGGTGCTGGTGAGTCTGCGCTTTCACGTACCGCGTCGACTTTGGCCTCCCTCACCTTCACACTTGACTAAGGGGCTTCTCGCTCCTTCTTTCGAGACCGCACCACACTCGCGCCGCTTGGTCGGCCGGTTGCAGTCTTCGTGGCAGACTCCTCTGGGGGTCCTCTCCTTGCTCACTTCTCCACTGTCCTCCCGTGTCCGGCTGCCCCCTCTGGCACCTTGTGTGGTCTTTATTCCCCTCGTTCTTTACAAACTTGGCGAGTGGTGCTCACCTACAGGATGCGGGGTTTCACCAGTTTACTCCTGCGAGTCAGCGGGTGACCCACTGCTCGGACACTCGCACAGGCCGGCACCTGGCCACGTTTACGCATCGGCCGGGGTCGAGCCTCTACACTTTGACCACTAAGTCTCCTCCTGTCCCTGCGTCTGGTGAGGTACCTGCGTTGGGTCAGGTGTTTGCTGCAGCGTCTAGGTCTGGTCCTGAGTTTGCCCCCTGCTCGTGTCGCCTCCTGTCTCACGAGACTCTCCTGTGGCACCACCACCTTGGTCACCCCTCCCTGCCTTGTCTCTGAGGCATGGCCTCCCGTGTCCTTGTCTCTGGTCTTCCCGGGTCCCTCCCTCCCCTTCCTCCAAGGCCTGGCCCTACCTGCGTCCCCTGTGTCGAGGGGCGGCTACTGGCTGCCCCTCACTCCTCTCAGTTTCCCCCGACAGAGGCCCCGCTGCAGACGCTTCACATGGACGTGTGGAGCCCGGCCCGCGTCCGTGGGCAGGGTCACGAGTGCTACTTCCTACCGATGGTTGACGAGTACTCGCGTTACACCACAGTCTCCCCCTTGCGCAGCAAGGGTGATGTAACTGAGGTGTTGATCGACTGGATCCACGCAGCCAGTCTCCAGCTCAGGAGGAGCTTTGGCTCAGACTTTCTTGTTCTACGTCTGCACTTTGACCGAGGCGGAGAGTTCTCCTCTGGCCTTCTGCGAGCCTACTGCCGTGCGCGAGGCATTCGCTAGACCTTTACGCTTACGGACTCTCCACAGCAAAATGGGATCGCTGAGCGCCGCATTGGCATGGTCATGGACGTCGCCCGTACGTCGACGATGCATGCGGCTGCCCCCCATTTTCTGTGGCCGTTTACGGTTCGGTACGCGGCGCATCAGATCAACCTTCACCCCTGGGTCTCCATGCCGGAGACCTCCCCAGCTGTGAGAGGACGTCCTTGTTATAATATTTTTTCACTATTATATTTTTCCGTTATCCTATTCTCCCTTTTCTCCTCTTTATTTTGGTCTTTATCTCATCTCAATCGGCCTACTATTCTATTTTCTAGAGCCTTCTATTTATTTCTCATATTTCCTACTTTTCCCACCGACATACCTTTTATACGGCAGCGACAGCGCCGACAGTAGTGTATACGGTGTAATCTGGGCGTAATCCCAAGTGCCAATAGCCTTGCGTGCTTATGCGCACTTGTGATTGTAGTATCGGGAAGGGCGTGTTCCCGAAGGTTCGTTTTATCTCGTTTATCCTTGTATTTTCCGAGTATAAAAATTGTTGGTGCAACCCTACGGTTTGCACTCGGCTTGTTGTCCGTGTGCGTGCATGTGTGTGTGTATGGAATGGTATGAGGGCATGGGATAATATTTTTTTCATGCTTATAATTGTGTGTGAATGTTGAGTCATGATGTCGAGTGTGTGTGTCGAGTCAATAGCGAGATATCGCAAGATGCGTGTTACGCGGTCGTTTGTGTCTCGCGCGCGGTTTTTATTTTCTCCTGTGTCGAACGTTCGGCGTGTCGCAGGTGTGTGCTGAAGACCCATCAAGAACCCAAGGATGAGTTTGTGATGAAGAACCCGAGCCTTTGTGTCAGGCCTCGAGTGATTTCGAAGCTCGCCAAAAGGGTGCACCTCAAGATATTGAAGATAGTTACATTACTTTGTGTAGTGTAACATTTCACTTGGTGTAGGCCCTAGGGAAGGGTAGTTTCGAGACCCTTCGTGGTTGGGGACAGTGTGGCACTGTTCCACATCACTGTACCTCGGCTCTTGGGGTTTGTAGGAGCTGGGAGTCATTCCCAACTCGTAACTCTTCCTAACTCTTCCTATCTTGTTTTCTAAGACTATAGTGGCTGCCATAGTGCCGTTCGTTCAAACCAGCGCTGTGTCGTCAATACTTGGTCAAATCGTGCGACCTAAACTGCCTCTTGTAGGCGACAATAAGACGCTCCAGATCCAAGTTGAATCAAGTCATTTGAAGCTGCGACCAGAACGATATGAACGTTTGAAGCCGCTGTGCAGAAATCCGACTGTGCACTCTATCTTTCGTTTTAGGCACATTGGAGCCTACTGTGACTATAACAAGTGGTATCAGAGCCCCTTGGAGCAGTTTCGACAATGGCTGGACATGAGGAAAGGGGTGGCAGAGGTGCTGGTGGTAGAGGAGAAGCCCAAGCTCAAGGCCAACCCCGCGATACAGCTATGGCGCACGTGCAACCAAGTGTTGGCCCATCTAGGGATGAGCCTAGAGTGTTTGGCCTTGACAAGTTCAATGGTGACAACTTTGCTGAGTGTTCCTTCAGAATGAAGAACATATTTGACCACTATGACCTGCTGGAGGTGATGGAAGGAACGGAGAAGCGTCCCGAGAACGACCCGGAGAAGAGCCCGTGGGTGCGGAAGAGCGCACAAGGCTACCTCCTACTTGGGCAAGCGTTGGGGAGCAGCCAAATCCGTCACATCAAGCCTTTCCAGCGTGAACCAGAGAAGGGACCAAAAGCATGGGCTGCTCTCAAGGGTGTACAAGCTCCTGCAACAGCGGCGGTAGCTGTGGTGTTGGAAAGGCAAATGACGACGTTACGAATTAAAGAGGATGAAACGGTTGAAGAAGGGGTGCAGAAATTCTTCGACTTGTTGACGCGGCTTGAGGGAGCTGATTTGAACTATAGTGAGCTCCAAAAGAAGACCAAGTTGCTGGCCCTACTCCCCGAATCATGGTCCTCGCTCATCATCAACCTGAATCGCGCCTTGCCCCGACTCTCGCTCGAAGACGTAAAGCGAGCTATCCTTCAAGAGGACTTCCGCCGCCGTGAGTTGGCGAGTGCGGATGGCGCTGGGGCAGCAAGCATCGGCCGTGGATATGGTCCAGGAAGAGGCAGAGGACGAGGGGGAGGAAGGTTCGGTGGCAGCAACTTCGGCGGAGGCCGCGGGAGTGGCGGTTACGGCAGCGACGACAAGAGCTACGGACTCGGTCGCGGCCGATTTGACGGCGAGTGTCACTATTGCCACAAGAGCGGACACATGTGGCGCGACTGCTACAAACTCCCTGATGGTTGGACCCCTGCTCAAGGCCAAGAGGGTAGAGGAGCAGGAGGAGGGAGAGGACGAGGCCGTGGAGGCCGTGGCAGTCGCGGTGGCGGAGCTGCAAACATGAAGAACGGAGACAACGACAAGGACCCGAGCGACGATCGATACCCGGGTCTATTCTACTTCGTGTCGACGCAAGTACCGGCTGGTCCAGAGAAGGATGAAGGCTTTGAGGAGCCAGCAGCTGTAGGGAAGGTGACCCTACACCCCCTGGACTATTGGGTGATTGATAGTGGCGCTACCTATAGCATGACACCTTGCCCGGACTTGCTCACCGAACTCGAGCCGTCACCGGTGAAGTATGTCACATCGGCTTTGGGGCAATAAGCAGAGGTGAAAGGCATGGGGAAGGCCATGTTCAAGGGTGCTGATGGGAAGATGGTGGGCCTCAAGAACGTGCTTTGGGCGCCTAGCCTTGCTGCAAACCTGATTTCCGTGTGGCGGTTGGCAAAGGCCGGCATGGACACTAACTCGAAAGGAGCCAAGACCTACACCGCAAGGCTTGGCGATCGGATTCTTTGGGACCTTCATGAGGACAGAGATGTCTACAACGAGATGTGGCAGATCCCTGTGGTCCCAATGCCTAAAGAGAGGCAAGTGGCAGCAAGCGTCAGCACTAAAGGTGGAGCGGTTGGTAGCGGCGATTGCGCGGACGGTCGCGCTAAGGAGAAGGAGTCCAAGAAGTGCAATCTTGGAGGGACCAGCAAGCTTGGTGAACCTATGGAGAGAGGTGCAGCAGCTAAGGAGCAGCAAAAGGGTGAACCCCGTGGGGCAGCAAAACGGTGAGGAGAACCCCGAGGTAGCAGCGGAGGAGGACTACGGAGAGAGTATGTGGGGCGCTATTGCGAGCGCGGCATTCTCCAATCTAACTTCGTCTACGGGGGAGTATGATTGGCTCACCTTGCATCGGCGCATGGGGCATGTGGCCCTGCCCATCTTGCAGCAGCTAGTGAAGAATAAGATGGTTACTGGCATACGTGTGAAGGGGGAGCCCGATGAGGTACTTAGCTGCCCGACGTGCATGCAAGCCAAGTTCACCCGATTCCCGTTCTCTAGTTCGGAGGCGACGGCTAAGGCACCGCTTGATGAGGTGGTGATGGACGTGGTGGGCCCCCTGAAGCTTGGAGCTGCTGGAGCTGAGTATTTTCTCACCATTGTCGACGTCTACACCCGCATGACTTGGGTGTATGTGCTGGCCAAGAAGAGCGACGTGGCTGAAACGTTGAAGACGTATTGGTTCCCGATGGTGGAGCGGCAACAAGACCGTCTAGTCAAGTCAATCCGCACCGATCGAGGGGGAGAGTTCATGAGCAAGGAGTTTGGGTTGTGGCTGAAGAAGAATGGTATTCGGCACTCCCTCACCATGCCATACTCCCCTGCAATGAACGGCATCGCCGAACGAGCGAACCGCACAATCACTGAGGCGTCACGTGGATTGCTCATTGAAGCCGGGCTACCCGATTATTTCTGGCCTGATGCGGTGCGGAGCGCGTGTGTGGCCAAGATCCGAGCCTTGACTCATGTGGGAGCATACAAATGGGTGCCCTATGTGGAGTGGCTAGGAAGGAAGCCAAAGGTGGATATGCTTCGGGTGTTCGGGTGCATGTGCATGGCGCTCGTGCCTAAGCATTTTCGGCACAACAAGTTTGGTGCCAAGGCGGTGTGGGCCGTGCACTTGGGCATGGCTCAAAACAGCAAGGGATGGCTTCTTTGGGACCCATTCACCAAGAAGTTCTTGGTGAGCAGGGACTGCAAGTTCATGGAGAACTTCATGTACAAGGATTGGAAGGCGGAGAATGAGGCGAAGATAGGCGTGCGGTTTGGGGAAGTGAAGAGTTCCGGTTTGGAGCATGTGGAGCTGCCTTCGGAGCTGAGCAGCGGCAACACAACCACGAGGCAATCCTCCCTTGTGAATGGGGGAGAGGAGGCCAATGATGCAGGGGAAGAAGAGGAGGAGGTGCAGCAAGTGAGCGAGCGTGCACCGTCACTCCCTTCCCATACTATGAGTGCTCCACGGATTCGAGCCACACCGCAGCAACACCAAGGCCTTCAAGTCCCTGCAGCTGAGGAGTAAGGAAGGGGGAAGAGGAGAGTTCAACCCCCTAATAGGCTGACTTATGATGCACTGGGAAAGCAGGGCAAGATAGCCCTGGCCGGAGCGGCAATGATGGTCGGAGACGACGAGGAGAGTGACTACGAGGAGTGTGCCTTCGCGTTCTTCTCTCCGGTGGAGATGCCGAGAGAACCAGCAACTCTCAAGGAGGCTTTGGAGAGTAGTGATGCTGAGGAGTGGAAGAAGGCCATGGAGAGTGAGCTGAAGAGCATCGAGGAGAATGACACATTCGAATTGGTGGAGCTACCGGAGGGGCGTACGGCGATAACGTCCAAGTGGCTCTTCAAAATCAAGTCGGATGCCGACGGCAAGATCGAGCGCTACAAGTCTAGGCTTGTAGCCAAGGGGTACCAGCAGAAGGAGAAGGTGGACTTTAAGGAGATGTTTGCCCCTGTGGTGAAGCCGACGACGCTGCGAACCCTATTCGCGGGAGCCGCCATCAAAGGATGGGTAGTAAAACAAATGGACATCGTAACAGCATTCCTTAACAGCATCCTTGAGAAGGAGATTTTTATGGCACAGCCAGAGGGGTTTGATGATGGTAGTGACAGAGTGTGGGAGGCTTTATATGCTGTGTTGGTGGAGGCCCAACTGCTTGGGAGAGCAAGAAGCAGGTTGACCAAGCTTTGAGCTCAGTTGAGTCCGAGTCCATGGCACTCTTCCGTGCCGTTCAGGAGATTGTGTGGCAGCGGCGTTTGTTGGCTGAATTGGGGGAGGAGCAGCAAGGACCTACCCCACTCTACTGTGACAGCCAGGGTGCCATTGCTCTTTCTAAGAACCCTGTGTTGCATGGACTCACAAAGCACATGACGGTGGAGTGGCATTGGACGAGGAGCATGGTGACCGCGGGTGAAGTTGAGTTGCGGTACGTGAAGACCACGGGGCAGCCGGCTGACATGATAACTAAGAGGCTGGTGGAGCAGCAGCAATGGAAGTGTTGCAAGCTGG
The DNA here is from genome assembly GCA_948144175.1 of Closterium sp. NIES-65. Taxonomy (NCBI): domain Eukaryota; kingdom Viridiplantae; phylum Streptophyta; class Zygnematophyceae; order Desmidiales; family Closteriaceae; genus Closterium; species Closterium sp. NIES-65. Next base: position 24,225 of record CANXME010001596.1, read on the forward strand.
CTGGGATGGCTCTGAACTGAGAGAGCAACATATCCTAAGGCCAACAATCCGAGGGGGAGTTTGTTGGTGCAACCCTACGGTTTGCACTCGGCTTGTTGTCCGTGTGCATGCATGTGTGTGTGTATGGAATGGTAAGAGGGCATGGGATTATATATATTTCATGCTTATAATTGTGTGTGAATGTTGAGTCATGATGTCGAGTGTGTGTGTCGACTCAATAGCGAGTTATCGCTAGACGCGTGTTACACGGTCGTTTGTGTCTTCCACGTGGTTTCTATTTTGTCGTGCGCGGTTTCTATTTTGTCTTGTGTCGAACGTTCGGCGTGTCGCAGGTGTGTGCAGAAAACCCATCAAGAACTCAAGGACGAGTTTGTGATGGAGAGCCCGAGCCTTGGTGTCAAGCCTCAAGTGATTTCGAAGCTCGCCAAAAGGGTGCACCTCAAGATATTGAAGATAGTTACATTACTTTGTGTAGTGTAACATTTCACTTGGTGTAGGCCCTAGTGAAGGGTAGTTTCGAGACCCTTCGTGGTTGGGGACAGTGTGGCACTGTTCCACATCACTGTACCTCGGCTCTTGGGGATTGTAGGAGCTGGGAGTCATTCCCAACTCATAACTCTTCCTAACTCTTCCTATCTTGTGTTCTAAGACTACAGTGGCTGCCATAGTGCCGTTCCTTCAAACCAGCGCTGTGTCGTCAATAATTGGTCAAATCATGCGATCTAAATTGCCTATTGTAGGCGACAATAAGACGCTTCAGATCCAAGTTGAATCAAGTCATTTGAAGCTGTGACCAGAATGATATGAACGTTTGAAGCCGCTGTGCAGAAATCCGACTGTGCACTCTATCTTTCGTTTTAGGCACATTGGAGCCTACTGTGACTATAACAAAAATGCCTTGTATTCAGTTTTAGGAACAAGTTTTGATTGAGAATTCGATCCTGTGACACTTGGTAATCAGAGCCGTTCTCTCTCGACGACTCTCGGCTAAGCAGCGGTCGCGGAAAAAATCGCCTCGAAAAACTGCCGGGGGCGACCAATTCGACGCCGATTTCTTGTAAGCACCAGTTCCGCGCTTTTCGAATCAGCCCCCTCGCGTGGTTTTTGAATAGGATGGGTTCGCCGGCGACCAATGACGTTACGCTGCAGCTCTTCGCGCTAATCGCCAAGATAGAAGCAGAGATGCGAGCGACGACTGAACGGTCGCGATTGGAGAACGAGCAGCTGCGAAAAGAACTCCAGCGCGTTACGCAGCTCCTCTCGACCATGAGCATTCCTACTTCGACGAATTCGCAGCAGTCGCAGCGTCAGTTCGAGGTTCCGAAAGTTCTCTCGCCGGAATCGTTCGACCCTAGCGATTGAAAATCCGACGTCAGGCGGTGGCTCGCGACGATGGAAATTTATTTCGCGGCGATCGGATGGTCGACGACGGAGTACGACGGTGAGAAAATTCGTCTCGCGACAACGTTGATGCGCGGTCCAGCTCTCGAGTGGCTCGGAAGCAACAGTAGCATTTTCCAGGGCGAAGCCACGTGGCAGCAGTTCCGGGCAGACCTTCTCAGACGTTTTGAGCCGATTAATTCCACTTATATTGCGCGCGAAAAATTACATCACCATAGGCAATACGGGAGTGTCGCGCAATACACGCAGCAGATGGAGGAATTTTATAATCGCATTCCCGACATTACCAAGGGCGAAAAAATTCAGTCCTACATTGCGGGGCTGAAAACCGACATTCGGCGCCAGGTTGCAGCAACGAATTGCAGCAGCTACAGCGAAATCGTATCGGACGTGGAGCGTTTTGACTTGGTCAACTCCGGAACACGACGGCCCCACGTCGTTGGATCACGACAAGGGGATCGCTCGGCTACAACCACGTTCGCCGACCCCATGGAAGTCGACGAATTCGACGCGAATTCACGACCTGCAAAAAGCAAAACGTTTTGCAAAATTTGCGGCGAAAACGGACATCGGATTGTGGACTATTTTCACATGAAATCTGCACGTGCGGCATTCTGAGCTCGTGGGAGGGGCGAAACTAAAGACAAAAGGAAAAAAAACGGATCTCGCCAGTGATTGCGGATCGTGCTGGCGAGGAAAAGCAGATCTGAAAGCGTCAGCGCAATCCGGACCGAATCGAAATTGAAGGACAGCATTGGGCGCGAGATTTGGAGAATCAAGGGCGAAATCCCAAGCCCCTTGACCGAAATTTGTCAGAGGGATTCGCCGAGGAAAAGAAAACCTCCGCGAAAACAGACTCGACCAAGACGAGAACTCTCCAATTCGACCCCAGAAAAAAAACAGAATTCGTTAAAGTTATCTTTCAAAGATGCTTTAATGAAGACTGGTGATTTTCGCGGGTCCGGGGTCATAAACAAATTCCGGGAAGAACTCCAGAGGATGCAGACAATTAAAGAAGTGGTACCGGTGCCTACGGAGCTGGGGAAAAAATTAAGGAGTGTGGAAAGGAGTAGACCTTTTCACGGCGTCAACGTCCTCTCCCGGAACTAGCCCAAGACGACTCTCCACTCCCCAGGGAAGAAGTCTATGGAGCTGAAGCAGCTGAAGAGGCAGGTGGGAGTGCAAAAGAAGCTGCGGAAACTCCGAAAACCCCTCCAGGATGCATCCAGTGGATCGCAGGCGTCGACCGGATCCACCCCCTCAGGGTCAACCTGTACGGTTACTACCTCTACTCCTGGAATTGGAGAGGAGCTTTTCTCCACGCAGCCAAGGCCAGCTGGTTGTCCAGGAGTAGAAAGTGGAACCACGGTGTGTACTGAATATTGGGATGTACCCTATGATCCTATTAATGAGACTCTTTTTGGGTATTCCGAGCAACGCTCACCATTCCTGCTCTAGGTGATCTGCAACGCACAGCGCCTCTAAGCAGGGGCGTCGCACAGCGTCTATGACAAAAAGGCAATCGATCGACTCGGAGGTGACATCAAGTCATCAAGCTTCTCTGCAACGACGGTGCATGGCAGTAAGCTACATATCTACGGGGATACACGGTTGCTACTCCAGATTGGACCCCTTCGATGGAAGCCTGCTCTCGCCGTCACAAATATCAAAGGACTTGATGTAATCTTCGGGAGAGACTTTCTTAAAAAGTCCAACCCCGAGGTCAACTGGGTTAACCGGACGGCCAACATCAACAACAACGGGAGGAAAATCAGCCTTCCCAAATGGGACGACACGAGAAATATTCCAGTCGAGACACTCGCACGCTTTGAAAAGGACGTCAAACGTACCACGGCGGGATTCATGGCGATAGTCAACGAAGCAGACAACGGAGAGAAGCTGACCCAGGAACTTCCTCCAGCAGTCAAGAAAAATCTTGAAGAGTTCCAAGACGTTCTCCCCAACGATTTACCTGATCAACTACCGCCATACCGAACACATCAACACGAGATCGTAGAAGAGCCGGGGTCCAAGCCAACGTTCCGAGCACCATATCGGCTGAGCCCGACAGAGCCTGCCGATATGAAAAAACAAATAGAGTGTCTTCTAGAGAAAGGGCTGATTCGACCTTCGACTTTGCCGTACGGAGCTCCAGTTCTCTTCACTTCGAAGCCAGACGGAAGTCTGCGAATGTGCATCGACTACCGAGCTTTGAACAAGCAGACTGTAAAAAATAAATACCCGATACCACGGATCGACGACTTACTCGATCAACTTCGCGGTGCTACAGTATTCTCCAAGCTCGACCTCAGATCGGGATACTGGCAAATTCGTATGGCGGACAACTCTATCCACAAAACCGCCTTTCGAACTCGGTATGGGTCATACGAGTATCTCGTGATGCCATTCGGACTCACTAACGCACGAGCCACATTTCAGGCGGAAATGAACCACATCCTTCGGCCCCTTCTGGACGAGTGCGTGGTGGTATATTTGGACGATGTCCTGATCTACTCAAAAGACATGAAGAAGCACGTTGAGCATCCGTGACGGGTGTTTGAAATTCTTTGACGAGAACGCTTCTACGTGAAACTATCCAAGAGCGAGTTTGCGTTGAAAAAAGTCCAGTTCCTTGGACATATGGGACTGCAACCCATTGGATACCTCAGTAAAAAAACTTCACGAGGCAGAACTCAATTACCCCATCCATGACACAGAGGCCCTCGCCATCGTCAACGCATTTAAGGGTGGAGGTGTTATCTCGAAGGAAGAAAAACGACCGTCTACACCGACCACTGCAGCCTCAAGTATCTGAAGATCCAACCAACACTCTCCAGGCGGCAGGTCTGGTGGATTGACTTTCTCGAAACCCACTTCCATTACGACATCGTGTATAATCCGGGGCACAAGAACAAGGCAGACGCACTGAGTCGCCCTGCACACGTTGCCGCCCTACAAGTCGATGGTATGAACCCACTTTTGAAGGGACTCTTCACGCATGGATACACCATCGACCGCGAAGTCTCTGTAGAAGAAAAGCGCCATCTTCTACATTGGGATCAAGACATCGCATACCGCAAGGGATCCACAAAAATATGGGTACCTAATTACCCTCTTTTACGCCAGTTACTGCTCGAAGAATATCATGATGTTCTCTACGCGGGCAACTTCGGTAGTAACAAGACGCTTGCCGGTATTGCGAAGCATTATTATTGGCCCCACATGGCGGATGACGTACAAAAATTCGTCACCTCGTGCGACACATGCCAACGGATGAAGAGCAGCAAACAGAAGAAAGCAGGGTTAGTACAGCCTCTTCCAGTCCCTGAACAGCCTTGGCAAGTGGTTAGCCTCGACTTCATCACCGGGTTACCACCTACTAACGCTGGTTACGACGCCATTCTAGTCGTCATCGACAAATTCTCCAAAATGGGACGCTTCATTCCGACACACACAACGGCTCGCATCGAGGAGACAGCGCAATTATTCTTCCACTACGTCATCTCGCAACATGGCATTCCAACCACGCTGATCTCCGACAGAGACCCGAAATTCACGAGTAAATTCTGGAAGGAGCTCATGTCGCTCATAGGGACCAAGCTCGCCATGTCATCAGCCTATCATCCCCAAACGGATGATCAGACAGAGCGCCTCAACCAGATTGTCGAACAGCTTCTGCGAGCAGCGTGTAAGGACGATATCTCTAAATGGGATGCACATGTGCCGGTTCTCGAGTTTGCATATAACAACGCCACGCACGCCGCAACAGGGCAAACTCCTTTCTTCCTCTGTTACGGTCGCAACCCGCTCACGCCTCAGAAACCAACAGTACCCGCCATGGTGCAACCCGCACATGACTTCATTACTACTATGCACCAATTGTGGGAGCGCACGCATAAACGTCTTCTGACTATCCAGCAGCAACAAAAGAAGCTCGCTGATCGGAGTCGCAACAATCATTCCATCAAGATTGGCGATCAAGTGCTTCTAGATACATGCAATCTCGACTTTAGCCATCTTCCGTCTAAGCTCCGACCTCGCTTCTGCGGACCTTTTCTCATCGAGGCGCAGGTCACTCCAGTAACCTTCCGCTTGCGTTTACCAGCTACCTGGAGAATTCACAATGCCTTCCATGTTCAACTTCTCAAGCCCTATCGGGACCGTAACACGATCTTCAAAGGTCGCCAGCCGTCGCCGCCACTGCCAGTGATCGTTAATGGGGAACCCGAGTACGAAGTCGAAGCCGTTCTAGCGCACCGACGACGACGTAGCGGCACCTTGGAGCTCTTGATTCGTTAGAAAGGCTATGATCCTTCCGAGGATACCTGGGTACCTGAACACGACATGGATAACGCCCGCCGTCCTCTCCAGGACTACCTTGTCAAGCAGGGTGTTACTTCTACCACCCAGCTTAGAGGGGGGGAAGTGTGAGAGGACGTCCCCGTTATAATATTTTCTCACCATTATAGTTTTCCGTTATCCTATTCTCCCTTTTCTCCTCTTTATTTTGGTCTTTATCTCATCTCAATCGGCCTACTATTCTATTTTCTAGAGCCTTCTATTTATTTCTCTTATTTCCTACTTTTCCCACCGACATACCTATTATACAGCACCGACAACGCCGACAGTAGTGTAAACGGTGTAATCTGGGCGTAATACTAAGTGCCAATAGCCTTGCGTGCTTATGCGCACTTGTGATTGTAGTATCGGGAAGGGCGTGTTCGCGAAGGTTCGTTTTATCTCGTTTATCCTTGTATTTTCAGAGCATAAAAATGCCTTGTATTCAGTTTTAGGGACAAGTTTCGATTGAGAATTCGATCATGTGACACCAGCTTTGCTGTGGACGGGGAAGGTAGGTGATGCGTCGACGTTCGGTGTCTGAGGATCTCGGGCGTTTGTCCGCGACTTGTCTGCAGACAAGCTGTCCCCTCGTGCTGCTCCTTGCGTCTTCCTTGGCTTCCCCCCTGACGCACCACGGTGGCAGTTCTACCACCCCTCCTCTCGTCGTGTTCTGTCCTCCAAGGACGTCACGTTTGACGAGTCGGTCCCCTACTACCGCCTCTTCACCTACCGCACTCAGTCCCTCCGCCTTCCACCACTCTTTCTTGTGCCAGGTCCCCCTCCGGTTGACCCCCTCCCCCCTCTGGGTCCTGCCTATTCAGGTGTGTCCCAGGTAGACGCATTCGAGACTGTCGAGGTTACTGGTGACTCTGGTGCTGCTGGGGCTGCTGAGCGTGTGGGTGCTACGCCTGGGGGTACTGGGCCTACGAGTGGTACTCCTAGGGGTGCTGAGCCTGGGGGTGCTGAGCCTGGGGGTGCTGAGCTTGGAGGTGCTCCATCTGGAGGTGCTGCGCCTGGGGGTGCCACGTCTGGAGCTGCTGAGCCTAGGGGTGCGGAGCCTGTGGCCACTGGGCCTGCTCGTGTGGCGTCTGGCGGTGCTAGGCCTGGAGGTTCTCGGGTGCTTTGTCTCGGCGGGAGCCACTCTCTCCACAGGAGCTGCGCGAGTGGTTTGCCCGGCGCTAGAGGCGTACTGCTGGGGCTTCTTCGGCTGCTCAGGGTGCTGGTGCCGCCGGTCCCGGAGGTGCTCGTGCCGTGAGTACTGGAGTTGCTGGGCCAGCGGGTTCGCCTGGAGCTGGAGCTGCTGAGGGTGTTGGCGCTGAGGCTACTGCTGTCAGTCCAGGCGACGGTCCTCCTGCTGGTGCTGCTGGCACTGGTCGTGCTGCTGGTGCTGCTCGTGCAAGTGGAGGTGTTGTTGGCGCTTGTGCTGTCCCTGCTGTGTCTGGAGTCGCCGCGCGGCCTCGGCCGTACTTCGTTCCGCTCCTTCACCAGGTTCTTGGTCTTCCTCCTCCCTTAGAGTGTCCACCGCCTATCCAGTCCATGTCACAGCTAGCGCTGACCTCCCCACTGCTTGCTCCTTCTCCCTACACTAGTCCTACTGGAGGTCTTGCTGAGCGTCGTTAGCCTGCGTCTTGTCCTGCGTCGCCTGCTCGTGCTGCTCGCAGTAGTGGTCGCGGTTTGCGTCAGCGTCCTCCTCCTGTCCCAAGCATGCACCGGATGTCTCTGCGTCCGTCCACTGCTCCTCTGCGTGCCCCTTTGCCTTCTCCTCCTAAGTCCTCTCTTCCTACTCTTGCCGACCCGGTGTCGGACTCTCTTCGTGCAGCCAGTCCTACTGTCACACGTCTCCTTGCTACTGTTGTCACTGACCCTTCCTTTGAGTCCACTGTTGCGTCTGCCCTAGTTGCTGAGCTTATCGACTTTGCTGCTCGCTGTCGTCTAATCTACGCTGCTAGTCTTGTTGCTGAGTCTGCGTCTATCTGTCCTCCGTCCGTCGGGGGTGAGTGTGCTCTTGGCACTGACGTCCTTGAGGACAGGCAGGAGGAGTTCCAGTGTCTGGCTGCTGCTTCACCTCATCTCGTGCCCGTACTGCTTACCCCTGAGGGTGTGAGGATCTAGGATCGAGCTCAGAAAAGAGAATGAAATTGAATCGAATTGAATCAAATGATCACCTGGGTACAAAACGAGGCTATATATAGGCTCGACACAAAGCCCCGTAACCAGGTGTTACGCGATGGTTCCGCGGGTCGCGTAGCGTCTCGAACAGACCCTTACCGAATTCGGTAGAAGGCAATTCGGTGGCAACCGAAAAGGCCAGAATTCGGTGCACGTAACCTAGCTCGGTGCTATAACTATAATAAAATATAAGAAAGCACCTAGCCTAGGAAATCAAGCAATTCATGCATCCATATGCTTATCCTATGCTAGAAATAGCATAATAAAGTAGAGGCAAGCAAGCATAGCTGGCATAAGCCGTCGTACTCTCACACGTCCCCCCCTCAAAGCTGGGTGGCGTGAGATACACCCTGCTTGACAAGATAGTCCTTGAGAGCACGGCGTGCGTTGCTCATATCAGCTATTGCAACCCAACTGTCCTCAGTGGGGTCGTATCCCTTCCAGCATATCAGGAACTCGAGGGTCTTGCCGCCGCGGCGCCGATGAGTGAGAACGCGCTCCACTTCGTACTCGGGTTCATCCTGTATGAGAACAGGTGGTGGTGGCGGTAGGTGCCGTCCCTGGAAATGTTGGTTGGGGTCCTTGTAGGGCTTCAGTAGCTGGACATGGAAAGGGTTGTGAAGCTTCCATGTATCTGGTAAGCGCAAGCGGAATGTAACTGGTGTCACCTATGCCTCAACGAGAAAAGGACCACAAAAGCGAGGCCTGAGTTTGGATGGGAGGTGAGACAGGTTCAAGTTGCGCGTGTCAAGAAGCACCTGATCTCCGACTGCTACTGAGTGATCACGTCGCTGACGATCGGCATACTGCTTCTGGGAGGTCTGCATCGTGGTGAGTCGTCGCTGAGTCTTCTCCCATAGCTGCTGCATGGTGGTGACGAAGTGATGTGCGGCTTGGATGTGTGCCGGTGTGGTTGGCTGCTGTGGTGTGAGTGGTTCCCGTCCGTAACACAGGAAGAAAGGAGTTTTTCCTGTGGCCGCATGTGATGCGTTGTTGTAAGCGAACTCTAGGGTCGGTAACTGTGTGTCCTGGTGGCTGACATCTTCCTTGCAAGCTGTGCGCAGTAACTGTTCAACCACTTGATTGAGTCGCTCTGTCTGTTTGTTCAGTGCGCGGTAGTCGATGCACATCCGTAGACTGCCGTCTGGTTTTGGGGTAAAGAGAACTGGTTCCTCCACGATCTCGTGCTCGTGGGTGCGCGCTGGAGGTACGCCAGCGGGTAGGTCGTTGGGCATTATATCGTTGTACTACTCCAAGACCTCCTTCACTGCTGCAGGTAGCTCCGTGTTTGGCATCTCCTCCTCTGCTGCTGCCATGACCAGTGCTAGGTACCCTGCGTTACTCTCGTTCACCGTCTGTTCAAACCGTGCCAGTGTCGTTTCAGGAACGCTCCCTGTATCCGTCCAGCTTCGCAGCTCCACTCGTTTCCCGTTGTTGTAGATGCACGCCTTCCTGTTGACCCAATCGATCTCGGGGTTGAACCGCTTCAAGAAATCTCGCCCCAAGATGAAATCTAAGACCTTGATGTCCGTGATCGGCAATGTCGGCTTCCACCTCAGCGCCCCTATGTGTAGCTACAAAGATGCTTTGCCGTGGATGGGAAGTTTCGTACCGTCCACCATTGTTGCCGAGAACTTGGTCTCCTCCGAAGATTCTCCAATTTTCTCCAACGTCCTGCGGTCGCACACCGAGTGAGATGCACTGCTGTCCACCAGTGCCTGGAGGCGTCGCCCATTGCAGATCACCTCGAGTAGTAGTGGTTGTTGCTGCTCCGAGTAACCGTAGATGGTCTCGCTTATAGGATCGTAGGGTACGTCAAATAGATCATTCCTCGGTCCTGCGCTCGAAGCTGCTGACTCCATATCAGTTTCCAACTGAGTAGGGTAGGAAGGATTTATACGAGGCCGATTTAGCTTCGTCATGGCCTGGAACCTTTCCTTAAGCCTTTGCAGCTGTGTAGGCTTCTTCTGTGGGCAATGGGGAGCCTTAACACTATACTGCGGGGAGAGAATATGAACTCCTTGGAATGCACGACCCTTTTCAACGCTCTGGAGTGGTTTGCCCAACTTCCCAGGTAACTGAATAATGTCTGAAGGCTCTTTCTTGGCCTTGAAATCTCCCCTGAATTTTTTAAAGGCTTGAAAACATCGAGAGGGAATATTCTTACTCTCGGGGGTGTTCGGCTGGAGTTTCCCGGTCGGTGCAGAGTCTTGTTTCGCGGAGCCTCCATTTGTCTCGACGATTTCCCCTGTTGTCGGCCGGTTGTGGCGTTTTAAATTCGTGCCATCGTGTCCTCCTTTTTTCGCCCTCGTGGATGTTGCACTGTTGTTGCCCTGTAGCTCCGCTCGTACCTTCTTCAACTTCCAACACGCCAAGAGTCGATGTCCTGCTGCGCCGCAAAATTCGCACTTCTCATATTTTGTGGGCCGCTGCTTCGCGTCGATCTTGTCGATATCCATCAGGTCGGCGGACGTGGGTGGTGCCGATCGCTTCGTGCCAAATGATCGGTTCGGCACATGGCGTCGTGTCTCGGGTTCATATCGCATCAGCGCATCGAATCTCTCTGCTGCAGACACCTAGTCGCGGTTATTTTTGTAGTTCGCGGCAATCACTTGTCGGTGGACCTCCATCTTTAGCCCCTCAGTATACGCTTGGATTTTTTCCCCTTCGGTCAGGTCGGTAATTCGGTTGAAGAGGCTCTCCATCAACTGCGTGTACTGTGTTACAGTGCCGAACTGTTTATGCCGATGAATTTGCTGCCGCGCCATGTAGCTGGAGTTGATTGGTTCGAAACGTTGAATTAAAGCTTCCCGAAACTGCGTCCATGACCCCTTGCCTCGGATCTTATTGTTGTTGTAAATCCACTCGAGCGCCGGGCCTCGTAACAGTGTCGCTGCGAGCCAAATCCGCATTGCATCGTGTGTCGGGGTCGTACAGTCAACGGCCTTGAAGTAAATTTCGAGAGTCGCAATGAATCGACGAACGTCAGTGTCTCTCGCATTCTGATTGAACGTCTCTGGTAGCCTCGGACGTGCCGCCTCAAGATTCATTGTAATTGCTGCCGCTACTACTGGGTTAAGTGTCGGTGTCACCGCTGCTGCTGCTGGCGTCGCTGCTGCATTCGCCGCTGCGTTCGCTGCTGCTATGGCGGCTGCCGACTGGTTCGCAAGAAGCTCCTCTATTCGCTGGAGTGCCGCTCGCGTCTGGTCCAAGTCGGAGTTGAGAAGAAGTGAACGAGAGAATGGAATGACTATGAACGAAGTGAGTACAAATGGGAAACCCTGATTGGGTTGTACCCCTTATGGGATACCCCACTATAGCCTACAGAAACAAGTAAGCTATATGTTCTGACACACCCCCATAGGCAAAGTGGGGGAGAACAAGGGGTCACAAGACCAGTCAAGCAAAGCAAAGCAAAGCTCAGGGTGGATCACAAAGTCACCACGCATTCCGAGCACAAGTTCAAGGGCCAGAAGGCCAGTTCACATGCAAGATCATATATAGAGATATACAAGAGGCAAACAAGCAAGAACAAGAGTATATATAGGCGAAGGTACAAGCAAGGTCAAGAGGAGAGCAAGTGAGGCAAGACAGGCACAAGGCCCAAGTGCGTGCAACAACGCTGATGATCACAAGGCGCAAGTGCCTTGGTGAAGACATCAGCAGTGTTGGCCTCATAGGCCACGTACGCAAGTCGCAACTGTCCACGCTGCTGTAGCTCACGAGCAAGAAAGTAGCAGAGAGCAATGTGCTTCGTTCTGTGCTCCAGTCGCTGCTCTCGACACAAGGCCAGCATGGCCTTGTTGTCTACGTACAGGACTGGAGGAGAACGAGGCTGCTCTCCAAGGTCGGTCAGCAGGTAGGTGAGCCAACGTAACTCCTGCGCAGCCATAGCCCCAGCGTAGATCTCAGCCTGACAACTGGAGCCGAGAACAGAAGACGAGCGGGTAGCCCGCCACGAAACAGAGCCGGAACCAAGGCTGAAGGTGTAACCCTGTGACGACCGCTGCGTAGCCTGGTCGTCAGCCCAAGAAGCGTCTGCGTGCCCAGTGAGGACCACTTGACTGCGCCCTCCAAGCACTAGCCCCATGCCCGACGTGCTGCACAAGTAGCGCAACACCCTCTTCGCTGCAGCCATGTGCTCTGGTCGGTGTCTCCCAGGAGCAACATAGCGTGCGAGAATGCTAAGAGGGTATGCAAGGTCAGGACGTGTGCAGGTCATCAGGTACATGAGGCAGCCAACAAGCTCTGCAAACGGGCCACTCGACTCTACGGACTCATCCGAAGGCACAGCTGAGAGTGAGTGGCGAGTAGGCAGAGGAGTGGCCTGAGGCGAGGAGTACGTGAAGCCGAAGCGCTGAAGGACCTGCTGCACCATGTGTGACTGAGTCAGGGTAATGGTGCGGCGCGCTCTGTCCCGGGTGATCTGCAAGCCAAGGTAGCTACGCAGTTCACCCAGGTCAGTGCACGTGTGTCTCTTCTGCAGCTCGGACTTCACGTAGGCGAGTCCAGCAGTGTCAGCTGTGGCAAAGACCAAGTCGTCGACGTACACGAGGATGTAGAACGGCGGCAGAGAGGTGTCGGTGCGCAGAAACAGCGACGTGTCGGCAGTAGACGGAGCAAACCCAAGTGCCGCGAGCGTAGTCCTCAGTGTGTCGTGCCACTCACGAGGCGCCTGGCGGAGACCGTAGACTGGACGCCGGAGACTCCACTGGGTACCAGGAGGGAAAGACCCAGTGAAGCCAGGTGGGCGACGCAGCCAGATCTCCTCGTGCAGACTGCCCTGCAAGAAAGCTGTGCTGAAGTCGAGAGAGTGCAGCTCGTAGTCACGGTGAGCAGCAACGTGCAGCAGAACCCGAAGAGTAGTCATCTTCGGGGTGGGGGAGAAGGTCTGAAAGTAGTCAACCCCCTGCCGCTGACTGAAGCCACGAGCCACGTAACGCGCCTTGAAGACAGGCGGTGAACCCGGCGGCCGCTTCACCCTGAAAATCCACATGCCATTGACGATGTTCGCCCCAGGAGGGGGAACAGCGTCGACGTAGGTGCCTGTGGACTTCCAGGAAGCCATCTCTGCATCCATAGCTGCCTGCCACTGAGAGGAGTAGGGACCCTCTATCGCCTCCGCGTAAGAGCGCGGAGTCGGGATGTCTGGTGCATCCGGGTCTCCCTCAGGGGCTAGTAGTACAGACGCGAGATGAGGTGAAGCGACTGCCAGACACTGGAACTCCTCCTGCCTGTCCTCAAGGACGTCCGTGCCGAGGGCACACTCACCCCCGACGGACGGAGGACAGGCAGACTCAGACTCAGCGATAAGACTGGCAGCGTAGTCTAGACGACAGCGTGCAGCAAAGTCGACAAGCTCAGTGACAAGGGCAGACGCAGCAGACGACTCGAAGGAAGGGTCAGTGACAGCAGTAGCAAGGAGACGCGTGACAGTAGGACTGGCAGCACGAAGAGAGTCCGACTCCGGGTCGGCAAGAGCAGGAAGAGAGGAAGCAGGAGGAGAAGGCAAAGGGGCACGCAGAGGAGCAGTGGACGGACGCAGTGACATTCGGTGCGTGCCAGGGACAGGAGGAGGACGCTGACGCGACCCGCGACCACTAGCGCGCTCAGTACGAGCAGGCGACGCAGGACGAGACGCAGGCTCACGACGCTCAGTAAGACCTCCAGTCGGACCAGCGTAGGGAGAAGGAGCAGGCAAAGGGGAGGCAGGCTGTAGCTGTGGCTGTGACCGGACAGGCTGCGGACCCTCTAAGGGAGGAGGAGGTGTAAGACCAAGAACCTGCTGCAGGAGCGGAACGAAGTACGGTCGGGGCCGCGCGGCGACGCCAGAAATAGCAGGAACAGCACCAGTACCCCCAGCAGGAGCACCCACTACAGTAGCACCTCCAGCAGCACCAGAACCTCCAGCAGCAGCACCAGGAGCACTGTCAGTCGGACCGCCAGCGGCAGGCACAGCGCCAACACCCTCAGCAGCACCAGCTCCAGGAGAACCCTCAGACCCAGCAGCTCCAGCACCCACAGTACGAGCACCGCCGGGACGCGCGGCAGCAGTACCCTGTGCAGCCGAAGAACCACCAGCACCAACAGCACGCCTCCAGCGCCTGGGAAACCACTCACGCAGCTCCTGTGGGGAGAGTGGCTCCCAGCGAGACGAAGCACCCCCAGGCACAGCACCCCCAGGCTCAGAACCCCCAGGCTCAGCACCCCCAGGCTCAGCACCCCCAGGCGCAGCACCCCCAGGCTCAGCACCCCCAGGCTCAGCACCCCTAGGCGCAGCACCCCCAAGCTCAGCACCCCCAGGCTCGGCACCTCCAGGCTCAGCACCCCCAGACTCCGCACCCCCAGGCTCAGCTCTCGCAGCAGCACCAGAGTCACCAGTGACCTCGACAGGCTCGACCGCGTCTACCTGGGACACACCTGAAGGGGCAGGACCCTGAGGGGGGAGGGGGTCTACCGGGGGGGGAACTGGTACCAAGAAGAGCGGGGGTGGGGGGAGGGACGGAGTGCGGTAGGGGAAGAGGCGGTAGTAGGGTACCGACTCGTCGAACGTGACGTCCTGGGAGGACAGAACACGTCGAGAGGTGGGGTGGTAGAACTGCCACCCAGGGGCGTCGGGGGGAAACCCCAGGAAGACGTAGGGAGCAGCGCGAGGGGACAGCTTGTCCGCAGACAAGTCGCGGACAAACGCCCGAGATCCCCAGACCCGGAACGCCGACGCATCGCCAACCTTCCCGGTCCACAGCAGGGCTGGGGAGGTCTCCGGCCTGGAGACCCTGGGGTGGAGGTTGATCTGATGCGCTGCGTACCTGACCGCAAACGGCCACAGAAAATGGGGGGCAGCCGCATGCATCATGGACGTACGGGCGACGTCCATGACCATGCCAATGCGGCGCTCAGCAATCCCATTTTGCTGCGGGGAGTCCGGAAGCGTGAAGGACTGGCGGATGCCTCGCGCACGACAGTAGGCACGCAGAAGGCTAGAGGAGAACTCTCCGCCTCTGTCCGAGTGCAGACGCAACACAGGAAAGTCGGAGCCAAAGCTCTGCCTGAGCTGAAGACGAGCTGCGCGGATCCAGTCGATCAGCACCTCAGTGACCTCACCCTTGCTGCACAAGGGGAAGACTGTGGTGTAACGCGAGTAGTCGTCAACAACGAGCAGGAAGTAGCGCTCCTGACCGTGTCCACGGACGCGGGCTGGGCCCCACACGTCCATGTGAAGCGTCTGCAACGGGGCCTCTGTCGGAGGAAACTGGGAGGAGTGAGGGGCAGCACGCTGGCGCCCCTCGACACAGGGGACACAGGCAGGGCCAGGGCCCTGAGGAAGGGGAGGTAGAGACCGGGGGAGACCAGACACAAGAAGACGGGAGGCCATGCCTCTGAGCCGAAGCAAAGAGGGGTGGCCAAGGCGGTGGTGCCAGAGGAGGGTCTCGTGAGACAGACGACGACACGAACAGGGGGCAGACTCAGGACCAGACCTGGACGCTGCGGCAAACACCTGACCAGACGAAGGGACCCTACCAGACTCAGCACCTGGAGCAGAAGCAGTGGTCAGTGTGTACAGGTTCGACCCTGGCCGACGTGTAAACGTAGCCAGGTGGCGTCCCGTGCTAGCCTCCGTGCAGTGGGTCACTCGCTGACGAGCAGGAGTGAACTGGTGGACACCCGCATCCTGTAGGTCAGCACCACTCACCAGGTTCGTCGAGAACGAGGGGAGGTAGAGGCCAGACAGGGTGCCAGAGGGGGCCGCCGGACACGGAAGGACCGTGGAGAAGCGAGACAGGACAGGCCCCCCAGAGGGGTCAGCCAGGGACACCGCAACCGGCCGACTCAGCGGCGTGAGAGTGGTGCGGTCCCGAAAGAAGGAGCGAGACGCTCCTGAGTCAAGGGTGAAGGTGTGAGAGGCCGAAGCCGACACAGTACCTGAGAGGGCAAACTCACCAGTACCTGAGAGCACAGACGCACTGGCACCTAGAGCAGCAGCCTCA
The DNA here is from genome assembly GCA_948144175.1 of Closterium sp. NIES-65. NCBI lineage: Eukaryota > Viridiplantae > Streptophyta > Zygnematophyceae > Desmidiales > Closteriaceae > Closterium > Closterium sp. NIES-65. The sequence continues at coordinate 40,124 of CANXME010001596.1, forward strand.
CTAGCACCTGACGCAGCAGTACCAATGCCCGGGTCGGGCGGGAAACACCGGTAACAGTCATCCTCATCACTACCAGTCACAGCATACATAGCAGAAAGAATAGCATCAAAGTCAAGATCATAAATGGCTACACCAGCCCTAGACAGCTCCCCCCAGCGGGGGATCTCAGTGGCCTCCGGAAACTGCTGACTCCAGGCGTCGGTCAGGCGGCCAAAGCAGCGGCGGGCTGCGTGGGTGCCTCCACACCTCTCCCCCGCACGGTCACCGGTGCGAAGAACGTAGGGGCAGGGACCAAACGCACCACCACGCTGACGCTGCAAGTACCACTCACGGAGCTGCTGAGGGGCGGGGACGGTGCGAGAGCGCTGCTGCTGCTGCTGCTGCTGCTGCTGCTGGCGCTGGCCACCCCCAGAGCTGCTCCGCTGGGACGAGCCACTCCGACCCCCGCCGCCACCGCCACTCCCGCCTCCACCGCCACCCCCGTCTCCACCGCCACCGCCCCCACCGGTACCCTCGCCCCCGCCTCCTCCGCTACCGCCTCCGCCGCCACCTCCGCCTCCACCGCCTCCACCAGTACCTCCACTCCCGCCACCACTTCCACCGCCACCCCCACTCCCTCCGCCACCCCCACCTCCTCCGCCACTGCCCCCTCTAGCTCCACCCGCTCCCTTGCCCCCTTTGCCCTTGCCAGAGCGGCGTCTAACGCTGGGGGCAGACGCCGCACCGACCGGCTCAAAACCAGCGAGGTCGACCGCAGCGGCAGAGGCGACAGAGGGCAGCAGGGGGGAAGGAGAACACCCCTCAAAGATGGGGGTGCGAGGGTCACCCCGAGAGGCCCCTACAGCGACGATGCTCTTCTCAGCCGCTAGCAGGGACTCCTCAAGGAGGTCGACAGTGAGGGTGGTGGGACAGACAGAGAGAAACTGGTCCCTAACGACACGAAGGGACTCAGGGAGACGGGTGACGAGAAAGTAGAGAGTGATGTACATGGGAGGAGGATTTGCGGCGCGGAACTCAGCAGGAAGGGCAGCGCGGTAGCGAGCGTCACTAGTGCGGAGGTGGGTAACAAGGTCAGCGACAGTGGGAAAGGCAGCGAGGTCAGGGAAGAGAAACGGTAGCATGAGGCGGCTCAGCGTAGCGGAGGAAGGGGAGGAGTAGCGTGCAACTACAGCGTCGTACAAGGCCTGAGCGGTCTTGCACTGACTAAAGTGGGCACGCTCGGAGGAAGGGAGGTGGCGACGCACAGCAAGACGTGCAGCAGCATCGCGTGTGGCCCAATTGGAGCGAACAGCAGGGTCAGCATCAGCAGGAGGGGCAGGGACAGCTCCAGAGACAAAGTCAAAGAGAGAAACCTCATCGATCGCATCGCACAGTAAGTACAGCTGCAGGTCCTCAATCCAGACTGGAAAGTCAATGGCGCGACCCTCAGCGTCAAAAGACAGGACACTGGGGGTGGCCATTGCAGCAGGTGATTGTCTCACCGGGCACGAAGAGTCGGGTAGCACAGCGGCTCAGCAACTCGGCAGAACAGCAGCTGCGCACGCCTCGGAGCAGCAGCAGCCACGCAGGAGCAGGAGCTCGGCTCCTCAGGTTGCCCGGGCGGCTCGGGCGGCTCGGGTTGCTGGGGCGGCGCGGGCGGCTCGGGCGGCTCGGGCGGGTCTGCTGCACGGGCGGTTGGGGCGGCTCGGCTGTACGGGCGGCTCGTGCGGCGCGGGCGTCGCGACGGGCGGCTCGCTGGCGGCTCGCGGGCGGCTGCACAGGCGGCTCAGGGACGGCGGCGCGGGCGGCTCAGGGACGGCGGCCTGGGCGGTCGTGGGCGGCTCACGCTGGGCGGGTGCACGGGCGGCTCGGTGGGCGGCGTACAGGCAACTCACGGGCGGCTGCGACGGGCGGCTCGCGGGCGTCGGGCGCTAGGGGGCTGGGGCGACGACGGGCGGCGCTCAGGCGTCAGGGCGGGCGGCCGTCAGGGCGCAAGGGCGGGCAGCGCTCGGGCGCTAGGGCGAGCGGCGCACAGGCGCTAGGGCGGGCGGCCGTCAGGGCGCTAGGGCGGGCGGCGCTCGGGTGCTAGGGCGGGCGGCCGACAGGGCTCTAGGGCGGGCGGCCGTCAGGGCGCTAGGGCGAGCGGCGCACGGGCGCTAGGGCGGGCGGCCGTCAGGGCGCTAGGGCGAGCGGCGCTCGGGCGCTAGGGCGGGCGGCCGTCAGGGCGCTAGGGCGGGCGGCGCTCGGGCGCTAGGGCGGGCGGCGCTCGGGCGCTAGGGCGGGCGGCGCTCGGGCGGTAGGGCGGGCGGCCGTCAGGGCGCTAGGGCAGATCGAAAAAAAAAGGAAGTACTAGGGCCCGGAGCGCGCTCCGGGCAGAAAAAAAAGAGTTAAGCGGTAGCGGTGGTGGGCCCTACGAACAGTTCCCACAGGGGAACCTGCTCGATACCATGAGAAGAAGTGAACGAGAGAATGGAATGACTATGAACGAAGTGAGTACAAATGGGAAACCCTGATTGGGTTGTACCCCTTATGGGATACCCCACTATAGCCTACAGAAACAAGTAAGCTATATGTTCTGACAGGAGTGTAACTCTGTAATTTTCTGTACGGAATGATCACCGTTTTCCTCCATTTGGCGATTTATAGGAAGATTTGCGACGAAAAAAAATGAATTTCAGGCGCTAGTCATCTTACAGTGAGTCGAGTTGACTGCAGAAATGACGAGAACTGATTCTGTAGATCGCGTTATTCTCCTTTAGTCGAAATTCGCGTCTGATCTCGGCCGTTGAGAAGAAATTCGATCCGACGCTCCAAACTCCAACTTTTTTGGGCGAAATTCTCGGGGCCGTTGAGATTCGAATCGATCCGACGGTCGAAATTCCAGCTTTTTCGCTACTGGACCTGAGGAGTGTTCAAAAACCGGTTCGTAGGGGACGTTAGAAAATAGCGCGGAACTGGTTTTACATACCCGTATCGGCGCTTTCGTTGTCGCCCCCGCGGTCTTTAAAAGGCCGGAACTAAGCGGTTGAAGACCTCGCGTGTAAACCCGCTCTGATTACCAAGTGTGAGGATCTAGGATCGAGCTCAGAAAAGAGAATGTGATTGAATCGAATTGAATCGAATGATCACCTGGGTACAACACAAGGCTATATATAGGCTCGACACAAAGCCCAATAACCAGGTGTTACGCGAAGGTTCCGCGGGTCGCGTAGCGTCCCGAACAGACCCTTACCGAATTCGGTAGAAGGCAATTCGGTGGCAACTGAGAAGGCCAGAATTCGGTGCACGTAACCTAGCTCGGTGCTATAACTAAAATAAAATATAGGAAAGCACCTAGCCTAGGAAATCAAGCAATTCATGCATGCATATGCTTATCCTATGCTAGAAATAGCATAATAAAGTAGAGGCAAGCAAGCATAGCTGGCATAAGCCGTCGTACTCTCACAGAGGGAGACCCGGATGCACTTGAAATCTCGACTCCGCGCTCTTACGCGGAGGCCGTAGAGGGTCCCTACTCCTCTCAGTGGGAGGCAGCTATGGATGCAGAGATGGCTTCCTGGAAGTCCACAGGCACCTACGTTGACACGGTTCCCCCACCTGGGGCGAACATCGTCAGTGGCGTGTGGATCTTCAGGGTGAAGCGGCCGCCAGGTTCTCCACCTGTCTTCAAGGCGCGGTACGTGGCTCGTGGCTTCAGTCAGCGGCAGGGAGTTGACTACTTTCACACCTTCTCTCCCACCCCGAAGATGACCACTCTTCGGGTGCTGCTGCACATAGCCGCTCAGCGCGACTACGAGCGTCACTCTCGTGACTTCACCACTGCTTTCTTGCAGGGTAGCCTGCACAAGGAGATCTGGCTGCGCCGCCCACCTGGCTTCATTGGGAATTTTCCTCCTGGCACCCAGTGGAGCCTCCAACGGCCAGTCTACGGTCTCCGCCAGGCACCGCGTGAGTGGCACGACACACTAAGGACTACGCTTGCGGCTCTTGGGTTTGTTCCCTCTACTACCGACCCGTCGCTGTTTCTGCGTACCGACACCTCTTTGCCGCCATTCTACATCCTCGTGTACGTCGTCGATTTGGTCTTTGCCACTGCTGACACTGCTGGACTCGCCCACGTAAAGTCCGAGCTACAGAAGAGACACACGTGCACAGACCTGGGTGAAGTGCGCAGCTACCTTGGCTTGCAGATCACTCGGGACAGAGCACGCTGCACCATTACCTTGACTCAGTCACACATGGTGCAGCAGGTCCTTCAGCGCTTCAGCTTCACGTACTCCTTGCCTCAGGCCACTCCTCTGCCTACTCGCCACTCGCTCTCAGCTCTGCCTTCGAATGAGTCCGTAGAGTCGAGTGGCCCGTACCCAGAGCTTGTTGGCTGCCTCATGTACCTGATGACCTGCACACGACCTGACCTTGCATACCCTCTTAGCATCCTTGCACGCTGTGTTGCTCCTAGGAGACACAGACCAGAGCACATGGCTGCAGCGAAGAGGGTGTTGCGCTACTTGTGCAGTACGTCGGGTGTGGGGCTAGTGCTTGGAGGGCAGAGTCCAGTGGTCCTCACTGGGCACGCAGACGCTTCTTGGGCTGACGACCAGGCTACTCAGCGGTCGTCACAGGGTTACACCTTCATCCTTGGTTCCGGCTCTGTTTCGTGGCGGGCTACTCGCTCGACTTATGTTCTCGGCTCCAGTTGTGAGGCTGAGATCTACACAGGAGCCATGGCTGCTTAGGAGCTCCGCTCGCTCACCTACTTGCTGACTGACCTCGGAGAGCTGCCTCGTTCTCCTCCAGTGCTATACGTAGACAACAAGGCCATGCTGGCCTTGTGTCGGGAGCAGCGCCTGGAGCACAGAACGAAGCACACTGCTCTCCGCTGCTTTCTTGCTCGTGAGTTGCAGCAGCGTGGTCTGTTGCGACTTGCGTACGTGGCCTCTGAGGCCAACACTGCTGATATCTTCACCAAGGCACTTGTGCCTTGTGATCATCAGCGCTTCTGTACTCAGCTTGGTCTTGTGCCTGTCTTGCCTCACTTGCTCACTTCTTGACCTTGCTTGTACCGTCACATACATATATACTCCCGCTCTTGCTTGTTTAGCCTTTTATATATATGTGTGTGTACTCCTGCATGTGAACTGTCCTTCTTGCCTTGAACTTGTGCTCGGAATGTGTGGTGACTTTGTGATCCACCCTGAGCTTTGCTTTGTTTTGCTTGACTGGTCTTGTGACCCCTTGTTCTCCCCCACTTTGCCTATAGGGGTGTGTCAAATTATAATGTTGTGTAGGCTGTAGTGGGGTAGCCTATATGGGGTACACATTTCTAGGGTTGCATATTTGTACCACTATCATTCCTTAGTGCAGTCATTCTTGTTTCAACTTTCTCAGTATGTGAGTCAGCACGTGGCAGAATTCGCGTGTCGCAAGGGTAAAAATATAAGCGGTATTTCAATTTTCACTAAAATACATTGCAGTTTCAATTATCAGAAACATACGTCTTATCTCTTACACAAAAATAGGTGTCGTATAAAAAGGCTAGCCTGTTTATAAGAGACACCCGTATAATAGACAACCCCTGTCTACTATTCAACACTGTCTTATATCTGGGCGATGACGGTAGTTGAGAGACAGTGGCCTTATATGGAAGAGTAGCCAGAATCCAAACTAGAGCCTTGACGGGTACAGGTTGCGGGACTATGGCTGAGGCGACGCGAGCGGTCTTGGTGACGCGCAATTCTGGTGACTCGGGCAAATCGCCGCTAATCGCGGCAGAAATCACGTCGGTGAATTGCCACCCCCCCCCCCCCCCCCCCCCCCCCCCCCCTCTCCCCCTCCCCCATGAAAAATCGCATCAGGGTGGTACCTAACACTACTTGTTGTCATCAGGGCGAGTACACCAGGTCGGTCTGAAATATCAGTGTTACACAAAAATTCACTTTTTATTGTAAGGGCGCCAGGGCTCTGGTTAGCAGGGTGAATCACCCTTACAATTTTTACTATATGGCTGGGTTGTCGTCCTTTGCCTTTTTTTTCAGAGTTGTTTGTGGCTGGACCCTTTTTCGAAAAAGCTCCGTTTCACAATAGGCTGATATTTCAGAGTGGTCTGTGTAACCAGACTGTTGTAAAAGACTCGAAACAAATTTGACACTGACGAATTTCGGGGGGGGGGGGGGGGTTCCAGCACATCAACAGTCGGCGAAAGTCTTGCCGCAATTAGCGGCTAACTTTCACAATCACGACTGTGCGGGTCTGGGCCTACTTTTGGATTCTAGGTACTCTGATTTCCAGAGTAGTTTTTTTCCCAACTCTGAAATCTAGGGTTGTTCATGCGCCTTACTCTGATTTGTCAGAGTAACCCTACACTTCAAAAAATAAAACATAGGCACGTCAGAGTAATATTTTTCTCTACTTTGATGTTGGTTAAGTTTCCTGTATGAAAGTTTTTGTTACGCCTTTTGTGCTTGTACTATGTTTCATTTCCGCGTTGCCCACGTTTCCCCCCTCAGTGCGTTGTTTCCAAGTGACGTGTTGGCACCAATAATTTGACTCAAGGAGAGGGGAGGGGAGCAGGCCAAATTTTATCAGTGTAAATCACCCTGATACCCTGATTATCAGGGTGGTTTTTGGTAGTCACACTGATGCCTCAGGGTAATTTTTTTTGGAGCTGTGATTTTCCTGATCAGCCAGGGTATACGTTTAAGGCACACTGATGCACCAGGGTAACCGTTCTTCTTAGCGAGTTTTACCCTGAAGCTAGTACCGTACCCCCCCCCCCCCCCGGACCTCCCCCCACTTTCCCGTAACTAGGGATTCCCGTTGGCCAACTGTCAAAACCTGAATTTGCATACATGTGATGGCACGAAGTGGGCCACTAATGGCCAGAAATACAGTTTCGCTCTACACAACGCCAAGGACTCAACTCGGACTAAACTCATTGTAACAATAACTGAGCAGGGTTTTTACAAGTCTTACACTGATGCCTCAGGGTAAATTTTTCAAACCTAGCCTGAACCCTGATGCAAAAGAAATTTCTTACCGGGTCACACTGATAATCAGGTTTTTGCTAAGGTGCAGCACTGATCATAAGGGTTGCTCAAAACCAAAAATTAGCCCTGGAGGGGGGTGGCTGACATGTGCGCTGGCTGAGAAGTTGTCAAACTTTTGTAGCCAATCAACGCTCATATTGCCCCCAACACACGACCGAAATCAGGATAATAATCTCAACGATTCGGGGAAAACCCGCTAAACGTGGGGAGGGGGAGGGGGGGAGGGGGGTGGGTGGGTTTCGGCTAGGGGGCATGTATCAGGGCTAATTTTTGGTTTTAAGCAACCCTTATCATCAGTCCTGCACCTTTGCAAAACCCTGATTGTCAGTGTGACCCCTAGGGAAAATTATTTTCTATCACGGTTTTCCATAGTTTCAAAACATTCACCCTTATGCCACAGTGTCACAATTTTGAATACCCTGATGAAGTGTTTCTACGGAAGTTCCAAACAAAAAACGAACTCGAGGATCGATCTCGAGCCATCATCGTTCCGAAGTCCAGACAACCGACCGGGCCACTCCAAAGCGGAAGTCCGATAGTTTGATGGTACAACTTATTGTACCGGGACAGAAGTGCGTAGGTAAATTGGGGGGGAGGGAGTTAGGGGGAAGGGGGTGATGTTACGCGCTTCAGGGTTAAACTCGTTATGAAATCGGTAACCCTGAGTCATCAGTGTGCCTTAAATGTAAACCCTGGCATATCAGGAAAATTCTAGCTCCCGAAAAAATTACCCTAGGCCATCAGTGTGACTACCGAGAACCACCCTGATAATCAGGGTACCAGGGTGATTTACACTGATAAAATTTGCCCTGGCATGTATTCCCTATACAGAGTAAATTCGGTCCCTGAAAAAAAACCCCAGAGGCTTCAGAGTAACCTACAGCATAACTCTGACAAATCAGAGAAATCTTAAGTTCCAAAAAAAAAAACCCAGCGGGTACAGAGTTACTTTAAAAAATGACTCTGATTTTCAGAGAAACAGAGTAATTTATTCTGATAACATGGGGCCTGGTGCGGGTCGCCTTGACGGCCCGGACCGCCAGGACACGGCGCAGCCGTGCAGAGTGGCAGGACATCATCACGTCCCACCTTCTGCATAGCACAGCACAGCGCGGCGCGTGCACGCACTCCCCTCCACACCGAACCTTCCAGATTCCCACTACCATCACACACCCTCCCTGGACACCCCACCGGGACGGGAAGCTCTCACAGCAACGCTCTGCAGACAAGCAGAGTATTTTCTACAAGCTCAGCCACTGTCTCACCACCACACAGCTCCCGTCTGAGTGTCTAGCTAGCTAGCCACATCCCGTTTTCTTGTCCATGGCGGCTGACGTTCTTTGTCACGATGACGACGAGGCCGGCAAGCCTCGTTCCGACTCTCCCCCGAGAACAGGTCTCAGCTTTCTGAGGCCTTTTGTGGTTCCCATTACCGAGTCTGTCCAGACGCGGGCAGATCCGCCCTCCCTACCCACTACTGGTTCCAATGCAACGACCCCAGAACCTGCCGCTGCCGGCCCATTGTTAGCGGCAGTTTCCCCAGTCTAAACATGAAAGGGTGAAAACAATGTGCACACTGATGAGCAAGAGTACCTTTCCAGCTGACACTGATAAAAAAGTCTGACATGGCTGACCCACCCTTACCCAAAGACCAACTTCAGCGAACTGGCCTTGCGAGTAAGAGTGCCCCAAATCCTATCCAGAGGCCTGGCACAGACACATCATAGTACAAGCTTCGCTAGTGTGGGCTCCACTACAGGTTTGAGCAGCTCAGGGCGTTTGAAGCGGTACTCCTGTTTGATCGCCTCTGCTGTTGCCTCCACCAGTCCTTCTGGTTCGCCCTCCACCGCTGCTGCCCCCCTTGATGGCTTGCCTGCTGAGCGCAGCGCTGCTGATGCCTGCACAACATGCACCACAGATGGGAGAGCATGTAAGAAGTTGGCATAGGGTTGGAAACACGGCCACCGGCCCCTCCCTCTGGTACGCCCTCCACCGCTGCTGCCCCCCTCGTGATGGATTTCCCTCGTGACATGCACCACATTAGGAGAGAGCATGTAAGAAGTTGGCATGGGGTTGGAGACAAGGGCACCGGCCTCGGGCTCGCCCTCCACTACTGCTGCTCCCCGTGATGGCTTGCCTGCTGAGCGCAGCGCTGCTGATGCCTGCAGCCATGCACACGTGCACAGCAACCCCTGCATGGTACCAGTAGCACTCAATTGCAAACAGCTAACATGCTGTGAATTGTAACACACTTTTCCTAATACAACAATCTGCGCTCACCATGCAAGTGCCATAGAGCGCCCTCAGGTTGGTCCCTCCGCTGTACTCAAAAGACTTTAGAGTCAACTCAAAGTCACATCTTACAGTGCAAGTGCCATATAGCGATGGTTCGGCTCCCCATCTATTGAGTATAGAATCTGAGAGTAGCGCTCACCATGCAAGTGCCATAGAGCGCTCTCAGGTTGGTCCCTCCACTGTACTCAGTGGCAGCAGCATAGTGTGATATGGCCTGCCGATAGTTCTCTGCTCCGCCTATCGAATAGAGAATCTGGGAAAACAAGGAACGAGGAGCGAGAAAAAGAGATTTCAATGAAAGATAGACACCAGATCACAAAAGTCAGAAAAAAAAAAAGAACCATTTCCTCTCCCCTTCCCCCCTGAGGCTCTTCCTGCATGAGTCATGGAGAGATGGTGGTGTTAGGGATGAGCAAAGGGCGAACACGAACATGTTCGTCTTCGCCCCTTGTCGAACACCCTCTTTTGCCGAACCGAACAGTGTTCGGTTCGGCGAACAGTTTAGGAAAAAACAGGTGTTCGCTGTTCGCCTGTGGAGGCGTGTTCGGGCGAACCTCGAACACTGTTCGTGTTCGTCGCGGGCAAATTTCAGCAGCGGCCCGACCACGAACGTGTTCGGGCGAACATCGAACACTGTTCGGCGAACGATTTGAGCTAAAAAACAAAACCTGTTCGGTTCGCCTCGAACGTGTTCGAGGCGAACCGAACAGGTGTTCGCCACCTTGCTCATCCCTAGGTGGTGTGGTGAGAACAAGGGTCAAATGCACCTTCCACTTAACTTTCTTCCAAGCTTCCCCTCCCTCTCCCCGTCCCCCCTCCCCGTCTCCATCCCCCTGCCCCTCCTACACCCTTACCCTCCCCCCTCCCCCTCCCACTCCCCCTCCCCCCCCCTCACCCCTCATTCATTTCCCCCTCACTCATTCCCCCCTCACTCATTCCACCCTAGGAACATGAGCAGGTGCATCAAAGAACAACACGGACTCAGCGTCATGAACACACTCACAAGGCCACTAGAAATAACACTGAATACCACTGTGCACCGCTTCATGTCTCCCAGCAACTGGGGCATGACTGCGGTGCCACACTATATCACTCAGTAGCACCCTGCACCACAAAGCAAACCTCTGCACCGCTCAGTACAACTCACTACCTTAGCATTCGTGACATGGTAGATGAGGTTGATAGGAGCTGACAGCACCACTCTGCACCACTCAGCATCACTCAATACCTCAGCATAAGTCACATGGTAGATGGGGTTAACAGGAGCTGACAGCACCACTCGGCACCACTCAATACCTCAGCATAAGTGACATGGTAGATGGGGTTGACAGGGGCTGACAGCAGCAGCTCCTCGTAGCAGAACGCTGCTTGCTTGAACCTGGGAGGTGCGGCAAGAAGAGATGCGTGGAAGAAGCGGGGCGGACAGGAGAAACATGAGTGGGGGAGAATGGGAGCAGGGTAAAGGATGGGTGAGTCTGGGAGGTGACAACGGCAACTCCTCGTAGCAGAACGCTGCTTTCTTGAACCTGGGAGGTATATCGAGCAGAGAGTAGGGTACAAAGATGGATTTGAGCTGGCAGCAGCAGGTGCTCATGGCCACATGTTTCCTGCATGAGCCTGGAGGATGAATGAAGGGAGCACATGGCAGAAGCGGGAAAGGTAAGCAAAGAAAAGGGCTCATCCAACACCCGTCCTCGACTCGCTCTAGTTTGCGAGAGTCTCCGTTGTTGTCACCCTCTTAGTCGCCCCTACCTGTGTCGCTCCTGTGCTGCACTTTACATTGCTTCATCTCTTTCTGGGAGTCAGGAGGAGGTGGAGGGCGTGAGAGAGCTGGGGTCCTGCTAGCTAGCTTCGGAGCGGACGCCATGGAAGGTAGGCACGCTGGGGTTCGCGCCAGTTAAAACTGGTTACGAGCTTGGCTTGTTCATGCATGCTGCCTATGTGGAAAAAAAACCTGCCTCAATTCGTGTATCATCAACAGTCGTTCGTTTGTCTCATGTCTAGTTCGTGCTAGATCAATCCAATCAGCCTTGAGTAGCAGGGTTGAGTAAGGTGGGTAAGGTTGAGGGCTACTACTGAAGGCTGATTGGATTGGTCCAGCACGAACCAGACATGAGACGAACGAAGCCGACTGTTGATGATACACGAATTGAGGCAGTTTTTTTTTCCACATAGGCAGCATGCATGAACAAGCCAAGCTCGTAACCAGTTTTAACTGGCGCGAACCCCAGCGTGCCAACCTTCCATGGCGTCCGCTCCGAAGCTAGCTAGCAGGACCCCAGCTCTCTCACGCCCTCCACCTCCTCCTGACTCCCAGAAAGAGATGAAGCAATGTAAAGTGCAGCACAGGAGCGGCACAGGTAGGGGCGACTAAGAGGGTGACAACAACTGAGACTCTTGCAAACTAGAGCGAGTCGAGGACGGGTGTTGGATGGGAGCAAAGAAAAGCCGCTATTCGGGGTGGCAGAAGGGCGAAAAAGATTTGGAAGGTGGAAACCAAGAGCGCTTGTTGATACACCATGGTCCTTGCTTGCTGCTCAACCACGGAGGAAGGAAAAGCGTGCAAGAGGCAAGGAGGAATGGAGGGATGGGAGATGGAACGATGGTCGAGATCGAATCGAATAACGATGTGGATAAAGATGACAAGCAGAATCCTTTATATGCAATTCCCGAAGATGACTGGAACACAGCACTGTCACCTAGCCACTGCGACATGCATGCATATGTGAAGGCAAGGGTTCATGCATGTGTATGTGAAGGCATGGCGACATGCATGCGCATGTGAAGGCATGGCGGCATGCATGTGTATGTGAAGGCATGGCGGCATGCATGTGTATGTGGAGGCATGGTGGCATGCATGTGTATGTGAAGGCATGGCGGCATGCATGTGTATGTGAAGGCATGGCGGCATGCATGTGTATGTGAAGGCATGGTGGCATGCATGTGTATGTGAAGGCATGGCTGCATGCATGTGCAAACTAACACAGCAATGGCATGAGCACATCCCAACGCACATGTGCAGCGAGATATAGAGGTCCCCTAGCTCCTTCCATGCCTCATAATCCGCCATGTAACTGGAAGGAGGGAGAATGCGGAGGGGAGAAAAGGTGGAGGAGGAGAGAAGGGAGGGCAGGATACATGTGCCACGAGAGCAACACATAGCTCCTTTCATGCCTCATAGTCTGCCATGTAACTGGAGGAAGAAGAGGGGAGGGGAGGGCGAAGCGGGTCAGGGGGATAAAGAGGGACAGGCTTATTATTTGAGTTGCAGGAGTGAGCACGCATGGTATAGGTCCCCTAGCACCTTCCACGCCTCATAGTCCACCATGTAGCTGGAGGGATGGGAGAGGAGGGGAGGGAGAGAAGGATGGGAGAGCAAGGAGGAGGGGAGGGAGAGAAGGATGGGAGAGCAAGGAGCTACGTTGCTAAATACAAGTACCGAGTACAATACGTTAGCGTATTATACGCTTGGTATATACGCGGTACGCCAAGGCTGGCGTACTGCTGATACGCAAAAATACGCTGGCGGTCAGCTAAAACTTTTTTCCCGGGCAGTTATAAAAAAACCTGTTTCAGGGGGGGGGTTCAGGCCGACAACAACACATGTCAATATTTTATTTCATAAATATCCAGAAATACATAGTTCATCCACATAATCCCCACTCTCTAGCGAGCTTCCCCACAGCCTATTTCCTTGCGGGGCTTTTCCACCACCACCCCTTCCCATACTCATCCGCCAGCACTGCATCATCTCCTTCCCCCCCCAGCAGGTCATCCTCCTCCTCCTCGTCCATGTTGTAGCCGCGGGGGATAGGGGCATCCGGGATGTTCCCGGGCACAACCGTGCTGGCCCCATCCTTGTTGTACCAATTGAGCACAACGTTCCAGTAGTGCGCAATGTAAACCAGGTCCGCACACTTGGCGGACCCGAGGCGGTTGCGGCGGGCGGTGTGGACGCCTTCCCACTGCGCCCAGCCACGTTCGCATGAAGAAGCCGAGACGGGCTGAGTGAGAATCCGGCATGCGAGGGTGGCAAGCTCAGGGTACTCGGTGGTGTGCCACGACCACCACTGCACCATGCTCATCTCCCCTTTCTTCACTGCCTCCCTTGCAGCTATGGCGCTTAGCTTGCCAAAACTGCCCTCCAAGTTGATGTAGGCCAGCAATGCCTCCTGCAGCACAAGGGAGGCACGGCGAGGGGCACCATCCTTGCCGCGCCTGAAGGTGACGTGGTCATAGTGGCGCTCGATGTAGTCCTTGAACACCCTCGTGCACTCCACATCGTTCCTGAAAATTCCCTCCTCCTGGTTGGCCGGATTCAGGATCCGGCCAACCACATGCATGGGGCAGGCAAGGGAGTTGTCCCACCTGTCCTTCACAATCTTGGTGATGTCTGCCCTCTCTGTCCGAGTCAAGAAGTCGCCTGAAGCGTCGAGCTTGTCATTGATGTTCTCGGTAAGCTGTAGCATAATGTCATACAGCTTACCCATCATGCCTTTCGCGGAAGAGTCCGTGGCCCGCATGGCCTTGAATGGCACCGCCATGAGAGAGGAAAAGAACTCTGCCACCCCCCACCACTCCTAAGTTGGAATATACGCTACTTTCATTTTGCGTTTTGCGTTTATACGCTTGTCGAATTCGTACGTTGCGTATAGTTTGAAAATTCGCCGAGTTGAATTTCAGGCAGACCGAAAAAAAACAAAATTTCAATCTGAAGCTCGCGACGTGGCGATCTCAATTCCAAGTCGCAGATGTCGCGAAATGAACTCAAATTTTGAATTTCGAGCACCAAACCTCATCAACCCCTCCCCTCAAACGTTTCACACCCCTTTGAACCACAGCATTCCACCATCCCTCCAAGTGCTACTTTACTGGTTGGGAGCTCAACCCAACCCAATCTCCCAGGCAGAAAGAGAGGCGTTTGTTCCCTCAACATTCATTCTCTCGCTTCCTATTCTAGCTATCTCCTTTCCCAAGCCACCATGGCTTCCACTCCTACAGCAACCACTTCTCGTACGCCACCCTCAGAGTCTCCTGGTAGTTCCGCTGGTGGGACCTCTTCTAGTACGTCTTTGGTCTGCATGGACAGCAAGCACGCAGTCTACCGTCACTTCAAGGTGCCGGCCAATAGCGTTGGCGAGAACGGCACCAAGGTGTGTGCCTACTGCAACTTCACGTTTGTTGGCGAGGTTCACCGTTGCGCGCAGCATATCACCAGCTGGAACGGCATGCGCCGTCGCGAAGTGCATCTCTGCACTGCAGCGCCGAAGACTGCACGTGACGCCGTGAAGGCGCTTTACGAGTCCAAGTTGAAGGCCCGTGAAGCGAAGCGTGCGGCTGAAATTGCGGCGGTCGGCGCAGTCAACGGCAGAGGTTCGGACAAGAAGAAGAGTCGGATGACCGACTTCTGCGGCGACGACGCCGCGTGCGTGAACCAAGCTACGGACGAGGCCATAAGCCTCTTCTTTGCCGCTCTTCATGTGCCGGAGCATCACGCGGACCACCCACTGTGGCGGAATGTGGTCTCCAGCATCCAGCGCGCGGGGCCGAATTACGTCGCGCCGAAGAGACGCTACATCAGTGGCGCCGGTCTTGCAAAGTGCCGCCAGCGCATTGAGGCGGCGCTCGCTCCTATCTCAGCAAGCTGGCGCCGTGACGGTGTCACCGTGGCAAGCGACATGTTCTTCGACAAGGCCGGCCGCCCGCAAGCCAACGTGCTCCTCATCAACGATAGCGGTGCGGTGTTTGTGGAGTCGATCGACACGAAGATGGAGATGAAGACCGGGGGCTACATCGCGGGCATCTTGCGGCCCATCATCGAAAAGGTCGGCCCCGAGAATGTCGTCGCCTTGTGTTTTGACGGCGGCTCCAACTACGCGGCGGCATGCAGGGTGTTGATGCGCGAGTATTCCCACATTGAACACATCCCTTGCGCGACCCATGTCCTCGATCTCCTGATGGAGGACATCGGGAAAAAGGGATGGGCGAAGGACATCGTCACGCGCGGGGACACTCTCATCTCGTTCGTCCGCAACCATCACTTCACCCGGGGATACATGCGGAGTCCGCTCGTGAACGGCGGCAAGGGGAAACAGGTTCTCAAGCCCGCGGGAACCCGATTCGGCACCAACTACATCGCCATCAACCGCCTCTGTGAAGTGCGCGCCGGCCTGACGCAGATGGTCCTCAGCGATGAGTGGATCGAGTGGACTGCGGCTGTAGACAGGGCTGGGGCAGACACATTCAAAGACAACATCCTTGATGCCGCGTGGTAGACGCGCGCCGAGTTCTTCGCTAAGCTGATGAGGCTGCCATTCGTCGTCATGCGCAAGACTGACTCGGATTCGAAGGGCATGATGGGTCGTCTCTACGACCTCATGCTCCAGCTCACCGAGGACATCCGCGACTTCCTCGACGAGCATGCGGAAGGGGTCCTGACAAGCGACGAGGTGGGGGATATTCGGGAGATCGTGTAGGACCGCTGGGACAACGGGCTGGCGTGCAACCTGCACGTGATTGGCCGCATCCTCTACCCCACCAACCAGGAAGAGTGCATTTTCCGCACCGACTTGGAGTGCACGAGGGTCTTCAAGTAGTACGTCTCCAAGCACCATGGTGACAAGACGGTCACCAGGAAGGACGAGGTCGAGCACCGCGCCTCTCTCGTCATCCAGGAAGGCCTCAATGCCTTCCTGAACCTCCAAGGCAGTTTCGGCATGCCCGACGCTATTGCCGACCGCCAGGCAGTGAAGGAGGGCAAGATGACGGCGGTGGACTGGTGGACATGGCACGGGACCGATCATCCTGAGCTCACCACCATGGCTTGCCGCGCCATCACGCAGCCGGTGTCTGCGTCTCCATGTGAGCGTAACTGGGCGAAGTTTGATGCAGTGCATACGGCAAGGAGGAACCGCCTCGGCGCGGTGAAGCTTCGTGACCTGGTGTATGTGACGCACAATTGGCAGGTGGTGCACAACTGGCACAAGGCCCGTGAAGGCCTGGGGGTGGTGAAGGGAAACATCGAGGACCCCCCCACTCCGGCTGGCTATAACGTCCCGGAGGAGGTGGAGGAACCTGAGGAGGGGGAGGATGATGTGATGGCAGATGAGTACTAGTGGATGGAAGGCTCCATGCATGAGCGGCAGGCAGGGGATGGAGGGTGGACCTGAGTAGAGTAGGGGATGGGGGGGTAGTAGCATGATTAAGGTGGGTGAAGTTGTAGCGGCAGATTAGTCTTAAGGGTTTTTTTTTCCTGTAATTTTCATATTAATACAAAGGGGATGGGGGTTACAACACCCCCCCATCCCCACCTCTTACCCCAAAAATCTGCCCGGGGAAAACTTTTTTCCTGCCCGGGCAAGTGGATTCTTGTGCGTACCAGACCCCTCAGGGACTGCGGTTTGCGTATATACTCTAGCGTTTATACAGCAAGCGTACAAAACACTAAACGCGTATATTCCAACTTAGCACCACTCCTCATCCATCACAGCAGCCCTGAATTTCTCGGCTGCAGTCTTCCTATCCTTGTCCCCCGCTGCCCACACCTTCCACTCGTCGCTGAGCACCATCGCCGCCAGCCCACTCCTCACCTCACATAGCCGGGCCATGGCTATGTATTGTGTCCCGAACCTGGTTCCCGCAGGCTTGAGCACCTGCTTCCCCCCCACTTTCTTCATATAGGCACGGGTGAAGTGGTGGTTGCGCACGAAGGTAATCATCTCCCCTCCTTTCTCCACAAGCCCTTTCAGCACCGGTTGGCAGCAGGACATGCAGCAGTGGGCACTTCTCAGCACTCTCTCCGACACCACTGCATTCCCACCCCACTGCACTCCACCACTCCGTACCCCTACACTCACGTTTCGAGATACTTCTTGAGAGCGCTGATGGCCCCCACCGTGTTGCCCTTGCCTTTCAGCACAGCAACTTGACGCTTCAACACTTGCTGGCAGCGCGGAGATGTGCACGAGAGAGGAGCAGCAAGAAAAAGGGAGAGAGACGACAGAAAAGGTGTTTGGTTGGATGGCTGCTGCTGAAGTGATGTCCTTGCTCTTGAGCACTGCCATGTGGCATTCCAACACTGGATGAGGGGGGATGAAGGAAGAGCAGAAAGAGCAGGCGGAAAGAGAATATCAAACAATCACTTCCTTCGCTACAGAAGAGAGCAGGCACACGCTCTCACCCACCGGGTCCTGAGAGTTGCTCTCCAGCAAGTCAGAGTAGACCTTGTCCGCCTGATCGCACCACCCCTTCTTGAGTCTTGACCGTGCAACAAGAGAGGAAAGGGAAATAAGCACACTCAATTGATCTGTGGCCAGGCACACACACCTGGTCCTGCGGGTTGCTCTCCAGCAGGTCACTGTACACCTTGTCCGCCTGATCCCACCACCCCTTCGCCTCCAGCCACATGCCCTCCAACCGCCCTGCACCGCACACGATACAGGGGGGAAAAGACAGGAGAGAGGAGAGGAGAGGAGAGGAGAGGAGAGGAGAGGAGAGGAATGGAGAGGAGAAGAGAGGAGAGGAAAGGAGAGGAGAGGAGAGGAGAGGAGAGGAGAGGAGAGGAGAGGAGAGAAAACGAGAGGAGAGGAGAGGAGAGGAGAGGAGAGGAGAGGAGAGCAGAGTAGAGGAGAGCAGAGGAGAGGAGAGGAGAGGAGAGGAGAGGAGAGGAGAGGAGAGGAGAGCACCAGGTGCAAGGTCAGTGAGTCATGCCATAAGTAACAAAGGCCAAACGGTGATGGCCGAGTGGTGCAAGGTAGTGAAATGTAGTGCAAGCGGTGCAAAAAGCCTTAGGCGTGGTTGAACGGAGTGGGTTGGGTGCAGCAGAGCGCGGTGAAGTGCGGTGCAGTGACTCACCCACGCGAGTGCTATTGGGGAATGCGATCATGAGGGCTCCTATGCACTCCTGCCATATCATCCACACAATGCAAAGAACGCAAGTAGGTGTTAGGAGCGGTGCAATGGGGTTTGCATGGTAAAATGCGATCATGAGAGCTCCTATGCACTCCTGCCATGCACAGCACCCAGAGGGCATGTACAGCTGTGGTTATGAGCGGTGCACTGCGGTTTGCATGACAGCATGCAGACTTCGTAGTCCCAATGCTACGCGCAGCTGGTGGCATTGCTGGCATGGCAGCGCCGCAGCACACCAACAATGCCAACCGTATTTTGAAGTTGACTCAAACAGCAACAACCCCTACTTTTTTTTGTCTTTTCAACAAAACCACCAGCTTGGGGGAGGGGGGTGGGTGTGGAATGAGTGACCCATCCATGACATGCCTGCTCCTTGCAACAGAGCCTCCATGCTCCCCTTCCTTCCCCTCCCCTTCTCACACTCCTTCTCCTGCACCCCTCCCCATGCCCCCCTCCCCATGCCCCCATCCCCATGCCCCCCTCCCCATGCCCCCCTCCCCATTGCCCCCTCCCCATGCCCCCCTCCCCATGCACCCCTCCCCATGCCCCCCTCCCCATGCCTCCCTCCCCATGCCCCCCTCTCCATGCCCCCCTCCCCACGCCTCCCTCCCCACGCCTCCCTCCCATGCCTCCCTCCCATACCCCTCTTCCCATACCCCCCCTTCCTATACCCCCCAGCTGCTGGCAGTCCATTGCCTGCACGATCGCCACCTGCTGCTTACAGCACCCGCCCCATGGCATCCTTCCATGTGCCCCCCAAACTCCTTTGACTGGACGTCTCAGGCTGGGGGTACTTTTGAGGCGCCTCGAATGCTGCTTACAGCACCCGCCCCATGGCATCCTTCCATGTGCCCCCCAAACTCCTTTGACCGGACGTCTCAGGCTGGGGGTATTTTTGAGGCGCCTCAAATGCTGCTTACAGCACCCGCCCCATGGCATCCTTCCATGTGCCCCCCAAACTCCCACCCCCCTCCCCATGCCCCACCCTACCCGCCTCCCCCCCTCCCCCACCTCACCTTGGCGATGCCCAGCTGCTGGCAGTCCATGGCTGCGATCGCCACCTGCTCCATCACATCCCACACTGTCAACAGTGCAGTGCGGTGCCACACAGTGAAAGACGGTGCAGGAGGGGACGAAGGGGTGTGGAATGGACGGGTGAATGGACGGCATAGGGGATGCAGCAACGTGACGTGAGGCATGCATGGCGCATGATGGGGTACACCATGCCACGTCATGCCATCGCACATCATTCCATGCCACGTCATGCCATCGCACATCATCCCATACCACGTCATGCCATTGCACATCATTCCATGCCACATCATGCCATCGCACATCATTCCATGCCACGTCACGCCATCACACATCATTCCGTGCCACGTCACGCCATCGCACATCATTCCATGCCACGTCATGCCATCGCACATCATTCCATGCCACGTCATGCCATCGCACATCATTCCATGCCACGTCATGCCATCGCACATCATCCCATGCCACGACACGCCATCGCACATCATTCCATGCCACATCATGCCATCGCACATCATTCCATGCCATGTCATGCCATCGCACATCATCCCATGCCACGTCACGCCATCGCACATCATCCCATGCCACGTCACGCCATCGCACATCATAGGCTGGGAGGGTGAAACACAGGGAATGAGGCACAGCGGGCACATGAAGACACCACGTTATGAGGCACAGCGGGCACATGAAGACACCACGTTATGAGGCACAGCGGGCACATGAAGACACCACGTTATGAGGCACAGCGGGCACATGAAGACACCACGTTATGAGGCACAGCGGGCACATGAAGACACCACGTTATGAGGCACAGCGGGCACATGAAGACACCACGTTATGAGGCACAGCGGGCACATGAAGACACCACGTTATGAGGCACAGCGGGCACATGAAGACACCACGTTATGAGGCACAGCGGGCACATGAAGACACCACGTTATGAGGCACCACAAGTCAGCACCCTGTCTGTTGTATTAACCCCTGTTATAAGCCTCCTCACCTTCGTCTCCCAGCTTGCTCCTCTCATCCGCGCTGTTAATCAGAGCCATGTTATACTCCTTACAAGCACTCTCCCATACCCCTTATAAGCCTACTCACCTTCGTCTCCCAGCTTGCTTCTCTCGTCTGCGCTGTTAATGAGCGCCATGCCATACTCCGCCACTTGAAACGGCCGCCGCAGCCGCAGCCGCCGCACCTCCCGCAGGTACTTGGCGCATGTCTTGGGGGTAGGAGAGGGGGAGGGAAGACGGGGAAGGGACAATGAGGGAGGCAAGGACTAAGCACACAGCCGCCGCACCTCCCGCAGGTTCTTGGCACATGTCTTTGGGGGGGGGGAGACGGAGGGGGCAGTGGGGGGAGGGAAGGACCATTAAGGCGGAGCAGAGGGGGAGGGGAGGCCTTAAACCGCAGCCTCCGCACCTCCCGCAGGTACTTGGCGCACGTCTTTGGGGGGGGGGGGGGGGGGGGGGGGGACGGAGGGGCGCAGGGAGGGGAGGAAAGGATTATTAAGGGGGAGAAGAGGGGGAGGGGAGGCCTTAAGCCGCAGCCGCCGCACCTCCCGCAGGTACTTGGCGCAGGTCTGAAGAGGGTGGTTAACAGTGGGGGGGATGGGGAGGAAAAGGAGGAGGAGGAGGATAAGGATGAGCAACAGACACGTGGTGGCGATGCGTCAAGCACCAGCCGCCGCACCTCCCTTTCACCGGCAAGACTTGGTGCATGTCTGCTGGGGGGAGGAGGGAGGGAAAGGGGAAACGGGATGGAGGAGGAAGGAGGGAAAGGGGAAACGGGGAGGAGGAAGGAAGGAGGGAAAGGGGAAACGGGGAGGAAGGAGGGAAAGGGGAAACGGGGAGGAAGGAGGGCGAGGCCTTAACACACAGTCACGGCGCCTCCCGCAGGTACTTGGCGCATGTCTGGGAGATGGGGGAATGGAGTGGGAAGAAGGGGTGGGGAGCGGGGGTGGGGGAGGGAAGAGGTGTGGGGTGGAAAGGCGTGGGTGGGGGAGTGATAGAGGATGAAAGACAGTCAAGCGGCGGAGAGGCCTCGAGTAAGCAGCCGCCGCACCTCGCGCGGGTGCTGGGCGCATGCGGAAGGCGGTTGAGGGGGAAGGGTGGGGGGGGATGTGCGGGAGGGAGACGGGCAGCACGATGACAGCTGCCGCCGCGCCTCGCGCCGGTGCTGGGCGCATGTGAGAGGAACAGGAGGTGGGGGAGGTGCGGGCGGAGAAGAGGCGCGAGGCGAATACGCGAATACTTCGATCCGTGGGCTGCGCACCACAACCCACCCCTCCCCCCCCCTTCCCCTCCACCCCTCTTCCCCCTCTCCCCATCCCCCACCCAAAAAGCCACAAACTAGCTCTGAATGACGCGATTCCCCACGGATTCGGCTAACAAGGCAAGTGGACGATCACTAAGAGCGTACCTCGGGACCTCCGCCGCGTTTACCGGCGATCGGCTTTAATTGCCTTTCCAGAGACTCTAACTCCTTAAGCTCCTTAGCCGAGATCATGGTGGTGGTTGCGAGGAGTGGTGACCTATACGAGTTAGTTGAGGGGAATGATCTCGTCGCGCTTCGAAGGAGGTGTATGGAGACAGGCAAAGGCAATTCAGTAGACTAGGCAGTGCCTGATACTCCAATATATTAACTTACATAATCACAACATAGCCACTACACCGCGTCCCGAACGGCCGTGGAAGAGATTCGGATGCCTAAGGGCGACGTCAGGTTATACATTTATCATGGGTTTACAGTTCTTGCATCGTGGTTTAGAACGTTCCAACACGGTGAAAAGCGGTTCTCGAAGTTTACCGCTCTGCACTGTGTTGAAACGAAGTTAACTGCAGTGGGCGTACAAAAAGTTGTACAACCTGACGTCGCCCTAAGATCCAAAAAGTCTAGGGTGGGTCACGTTCCTGGTTCGTCAAATGCGGTCAAGTACGTTAAAGCGCGATAAAAAACGGTTTGCGGCGGTGAAAACTCAGAAATTTTTTCAACCCATTTCTAACGCACCAGACCACATTACACGAACCAGGTACGTAAAACCGTGACCCGCCCAAAGCTAAAGGATCTCGCGACATTGGCGAGAACACTGAGTTTCACGGTTCCAACGCATTGTGTGGATCGTGCAACACTGGGTGCACCATTGGTGAGGTGCTCGCCGGAGTTCGCTTGGTTGCGAGAACAGAAACCTGAACATTGCACTTCATCCGGTTTACATCGCGCTCATGTTTGATTTTGCGAACAATCATCATTGACGAGATCTGTCAACGAGCTTTCGTAAAAAGTTGCCATCACCTCGTCGAAACAGGGTGAGTTCGTCAGCCTATGAGTGTTCGTTCCCTGCCTGACGCGCAAGTTCAAAATTCACCACGATCCGCAATTTGTGACCAGGAGTGTCACGAGTTCGACCCATACCCCTGCAGACTACCGTAGGGTTAGGAACGCGGCGCCGCGACCTTGCATATGCCCCGTTCCGCCCAGTGGTCTAGGGCAGGCGGCGTAACTGATTTCCGTGTTCGCGTTCACGCGATACACGGGCAAGGTTCTGATCCTTTACAAGCTGCTGCGGTAGAGACCTGGCACCTAGCTGCGTCGCGGGGAGCGCCCGGTAGCGCGCGAGGAGTACCTGACTCTACGGGATAACGAGCTGAGGTCTCGATTAGTCAACTAAGCGGCGAGCTCAGTTGCGAGGTGACTCCTCACTGCGAAGCCCGTTCCATTACCGATTCCCTCTAAACGCGGTGCGTTCCGCTGCGATCTCCCCCCCACCCCCCCTCGTTTCTTTTCTCACAGTAGTGACGGCAGGAATCACCCCTGTCGCGTCGCGAATGAATGCATTCGGAGTTTTCTGACACCGCTCCCTACATTGGTGCGACTTTTGGGAATTCTCAAAATTCGGAGTTTCCTGATACTGCTCCCTCCGACCCTTCCCCGCCAACCTTCTTTCCCTTCTCCTCCCCCCACCCCCCTCCCCGCCCCTTTTTGAGGCGCCTCAAAAGTCGCCCCTGTCGCGAGTGAATGCATTCGGAGATTTCTGATACCGCTCCCTCCAATCCTTCCCCGCCAACCTTCTTTCCCTTCCCCCTCCCCCCGCGCCCCCACCCCCCCCCCCCCCCCTCGCCTCCCCCTGTCCAGGCAGCATGCAGAGCTTGGAAGAGCGTCAGGAGAAGCAGGAGAGCAGAGCACGCCATTTCAAGGCCCCTCTTCGCCCTGGCATGCGATCTGTCTAGCCCGCCCGTCCCGTCCGTCTCGCCGCTCCCCTCCAGGCAGCATGCAGGGCGTGGAACAACGCCAGGAGAACCACAAGAGCTTGACGAGGCACCTTAAAGCCCCTCCTCGCCCGTCCATGCGATCTGTCCAGCCCTTCCCTCCCAGCCCCTCCCCTGCCCGGCCCACCAGGCAGCATGCAGGGCGTGGAAGAACGCCAGGAGAAGAACAGCAAGAGCCCCGCAGGCTATCCCCAACCCTCCTTTCCCGGCCAACCGTCTCTCCCCTCCCCCTCTCCCCCGTCCCTCCCCCGTCCAGGCAGCTTGCAGAGCGTGGAAGAACGCCAGGAAAAGCACAACAAGAGCCCCGCGAGCTATCCTCAACCCCCCCTTCCCTGCCAACAGTCTCTCCCCTCCCCTCTCCCCCTCTCCCCCCCCCTTCCACGCAGCATGCAGAGCGTGGAGGAGCTCCGGGAGAACCTGGTGAGCTGGTTTTTCTTCCTTGCCCCCACTCCTCACCATCCCCTTCCCATTTTCCCGCATCCCCCCCCTCTCCTCCTTTCAAGTCCCCTCCGCCGCCTGTCCAGGCAGCATGCAGAGCGTGGAAGAGCTCCGGGAGAACCTGAACAGGTATCTGGAGCAGCTAGAGCAGGGACAGTTGTGAGCATGCACGCACGCACGCACCCACTCACCCCCTCCCGTCCCCGCCTACCTCTCCCCCCCTCCCCCCCCGCCTCCCTCTTCCAGGCAGCATGCAGAGCGTGGACGAGCTCCGGGAGAACCTGAACACGTACAGGGAGCAGCTAGAGCAGGTGAGTGGGACCATCCGTTGGTGCAGAGGAGAATGATGTAGGGTGGGAAGAAACTGTGGGAATGATGTAGGGTGGGAAGAAACTGTGGGAATGATGTAGGGTGGGAAGAAACTGTGGGAATGATGTAGGGTGGGAAGAAACTGTGGGAATGATGTAGGGTGGGAAGAAACTGTGGGAATGATGTAGGGTGGGAAGAAACTGTGGGAATGATGTAGGGTGGGAAGAAACTGTGGGAGCAACTGGAAGGTGCCTACTAAATCATGTGTTTTTTGAGAATTCTCAAAATACACACGCTAGATCATGAGCGCCCTCTTACCCCGTCTGCTGGTCCGTGCGTCTCTTAATTAAGTATTTTGGTTTCTTGCTTGTTGCTCTGACGCCTGCGATTCCAGCTTCTCTCCTTGGTCATTCCAATGCGTTCAACTGCCCTTTATAACAGGTCTCGGAGTTGCTTATAGAGGATCCTGACAATGACGAGTACAAGGAGATGGCCAGTGGGCTCAAGGAGGTGAGATCTTCTCTTCTCTTCCATTCCAGCACACTTATTGTACCACCTGGTGGCCTCTCTTCTTCTCGTCTCTTCCATTCCAGCACACTTATTGTACCACCTGGTGGCCTCTCTTCTTCTCTTCTCTTCCATTCCAGCACACTTATTGTACCACCTGATGGCCTCTCTTCTTCTCTTCTCTTCCATTCCAGCACACTTATTGTACCACCTGGTGGCCTCTCTTCTTCTCTTCTCTCCTTTTTCACACCTGCTGCTCGCTCGCATGGCTGATCGATTCAAGTGTCAGTCATTACCTGTTCGCATTCTTTCATTCGCTACAGTGCCAGTCAGCACCCGCTGCTGTATCCTCGCTCTTGACTAAGCTCACTTTCCGCTCTCGTTGTTGTCTCCACTCTCAACCTTCCACGCCCTTCTCCCCCCTCCCCCCCCTCTCCCCCCCTTGCTCTCCTCGTCCAGGACATGAAGCACACACGCCACGCACACTCCACTGCACACACACTCCTCATTCCATCTCACGCCATCCCCCCCCTCGAAGCCGAGGGATTAATTCCGAGGTCATCTCTCGGGGGGGTCATCGAGCCCACAGGACCTACCCTGTGCAGCGAAGCAGCAAACGCAGCAGAGACCACCACACACACTCTGCCTGCACACTTCTCATTCCATGCCTCTCCTATCCTCTCCCCCCTCCACCCACCAGGTCATCGAGCACACAGAGGACCTGCTGAGTGCAGCGGAGCAGCAGACACAGGAGGGGGGAACTGCCACACACACTCTGCGCACACCTCATTCCGAATCACTCCATCCTCGCTCATTCCCTCCCCCCTCTGGCAGGTCATTGAGCTCACAGAGGACCTTCTCAGTGCAGCGGAGCAGCAGACACAGGATGAACCGCCATGCACACTCTGGACTCCCCTCATTCCATCTCACTCCTTGTAGTCGGCTTACAAGTCACCTTGGCAATCCCCCTCCCCCCTGGCAAGTCATCGAGCTCACAGAGGACCTGCTCAGTGCAGCGGAGGCACAGGAGGAGACATCTGAGTCAACTCAAAAGTCAGCGGAGGCACAGGAGGAGACTTCTGAGTCAACTCAAAAGTCAGTGGAGGCATTGGAGGAGCTGCCACACACACTCTGCACACACCTCGTTCCATCTCACTCTATCCTCCCCCTCCCTGCCAGGTCATCGAGCTTACAGAGGACCTGTCCAGTGCAGCGGAGCAGCAGACACAGGAGAGGAGAAGCTGACACGCACATTCACACTCTTCCTCACTCACTCCATTGCACTCCTCGTGACTTCTGAGTCGACTCAAGTCTCCTTGTCCATCCTCTTCCTCCCTGGCAGGTCATCGAGCTCACAGAGGATCTGCTCAGTGCAGCGGAGCAGCAGACACAGGAGGAGCCAGCACCGCCAGATGCAGCAGCAGGGGTTGCAACTGCTGTGGTTGCCACTCCGTTTGTCCCCATGGCGTTTGTGCCGGCCGCTTCTGCTGTTGCTGTGAGTGTGTGTGTGAGCATGCCTTCAGCTCAGTTCAATGCACCCTGTCTCTGCTGTCCCCACCCTCTTCCTCTGCATCTGATTCACGTGGGGACACCACGTGCATCGCATGCATCGCCTTTTCTTAGCGCAGCTCAAACGAATCATCGATATTCCGCCCACAGCCTCTTTGCACCGCTCTTGAAAAGCCCCTCTCCTGTCCTTTGTCACATACAGTCCAGTCCACCTACGTCAGCATGCCCTCTCTCCCTTCTTCACTCACCCATCCTTCCCTTTCCTTATCCAGACTTCTGAAGTTTTTTAAGCCTCTCAGCACCTCCCTGAGAAAGAGTCGTCACCTTAGCTAATCCAGAACCCTTCCCTTCCCCTTCCCCCGCTTCGTTCTATTTCCATCCTAATGTGTGTTTTCTAGACCACTGATCCGGCAGCTTTAGCAGCAGTGTCGTCTCGGATTGCAGTGGGCACGTCAGTGCAGGCGGTGTGGGGAGTCACCGCTGGGACTGCTGCTGGTGGCATACGAAGCTCTGAATGGTGAGTGAGAGAGGGGGGGATGGAGGGCTAGCAGCAGGGGGGGCATCAGCAGCAGGGGTCCCAGCAGTGTCATTTCGGACGTCAGGGCAGGCGGCGTGGGGCGTGACTGCTGGCACTGCAGCTGGCAGCATTCGCAGCTCCGAGTGGTGAGAGAGAGGGTTGGATGGTGGGATGCGAGGGGTTGCTGGGTTGGTGGATGATAGTAGTGATTTTTGCAGAGCACCTTGCAGGCGGCGTGGGTACAAGCGCACAGTGCAGGCGGCGTGGGTACAAGCGCACAGTGCAGGCGGTGTGGGGTGTGACTGTCGGCACTGCCTTTGGCTGCATTCGCAGCTCCGAGTGGTGAGATAGAATCACGGCATGGTTGGGTGGGTTAGATGGTGTGGTGGGTGGGTGTATGCAGCAGTGTAGACGACGTGGGGCTATGATGCGAAAGACGCGTCCTGCGTCCTGGACGCATGCGTCCAGACGCAGGACGCTTCACCAGGACCAGAAAGACGCACCAAAAGACGCAGTCCCGGGCAGGCAAAAAAAAACCCTGGGCAGGCAAAAAAATTTGTTATAGGGCATGGGATGAGGGGGGGGGGAACGTTCCACACTTTCAAGGCAAACTTGGCCCCAACATGGGGTCAAAATGTCGAAATTTTGACCCCTTGGGGCTGTTTCCACATTTTGACCCCACATTTTGACATTTTGGAACACTAGGCTGTTTCCCAGGAAGGCAATGTGGGGTCAAAATTTCGCGATCTCAACACTCGCGTCGAAATCGCGAGATTGAAATTCTTAATCGGGGAAAAAAAAAAATTCGGGGCAGCCCGAAAAATTTTCGGGCTGCGTCCTGCGTCTGGACGCGCGTCTTGCGTCCTAGCGTCCAGACGCTGCGTCCAGACGCAGGACGCAGCGTCCTCCGAGCGTCTTTAGCATCATAGGCGTGGGGTGTGACTGCCGGCACAGCACTTCTTCTGGCGGCATTTGCAGTTCCGAGTGGTGAGCGGGATTGAGTGCACACAGCGTGGAGCGTGGTCCTCGCATGTGGTGAGAGGGGATGGTGGTGGGTGACATGCATGGTGGGGGACATGCATTGTGGGTGACATGCATGGTGGGGGACATGCATTGTGGGTGACATGCTGTTGGTGTTAGGCCCCAATCTCACATTTTGTACTTGTACTTTTATATCCTAGTTTAGTGTACTTTGCACTTTGTGTTTGGTTGGGTGTACACCCACATCCCAACCAAACCCAAATGTAATCTCCAAGCAATCTCCAACCCACCAATTGGAGATTGCCTTGGGATTACCCTTGATTCCCTAGGATTGCCTCCTGATTCCCTCCTCATCCCTACCTTGCTCACTCCGGATGTACTTAAAGAGCTTTGAGCTCACTACTATAGTATCAATTCTAAGCTCAAGTTCTGACATGGTATCAGAGCAGCTCAACCGCATACGCGGATCGTGATCCTCTCATCTCTGCGGATACTTGTCCCGCAAACCTCGGGGAAGCCATCGCCAATCTCGTCGCCGTTGATTCGCGACATTCATCGGCGGAATTTCTCCCGCCACATCTTCCCGTCACCATCGATGGAAACTTCTCTGGTAAGCGCATCGTCGGCGCTCTAACCTAACACTCGTTTTCATCAATTCGTCACTCTCGTCACTTCTTCTCCTCGTCGGGCCGCCGCCCGTCGCCCTGCAGCTTCTCGTCGGGCCGCCGCTCGTCGCCCTGCAGCTTCTCTCCGGGCTGCCGCCCGTCGCCCTGCAGCTTCTCGTCGGGCCGCCGCCCGTCGCCCCGCAGCGTCATCTTCGGGCTGCCGCCCGTCGCCCCGCATCTGCACTCCTACCCCCATCCCCCCTCTTTCCCGCAGCTGAACAGGTGCAGCAACGCAGCCGAGCAGCAGCGTAGCCGCGAAGCTGAGCAGCCGTGTAGCCGCGAAGCCGAGCAGCAGCGTAGCCGCGAAGCTGAGGGTGGTGTGTGGGGGGGTGTGTGGGAATAGGATTAGTAGGTAGTTGACACTAAATTGGCGTCTCAGTCAAATTCTCCTTCAGAAACCCTAAACCTCAATATTCTCTTTCGAAAACCCTAAACCTCCGGTTCTTCAAAATCTCCTTTGGAAACCCCAAACCTCAAGTTCCTATCGGTGACTTAAGAGCGGCGCTCCGCGCGAGAAGTTAAGGGGTCTCCACCATGGCTTTCTCGTCTTCCACCATGGCGAACCCCATCACCCCGCTCCGCCTTGAAGCCGATGGCTCTAGCTCCAACTTCAAGGCGTGGAACTACGGAGTTGACAAGCACCTCCTGAGCCGTGACGTGCAGGGCCTTGACCTCAAGGACGTCCTCCTCAACCGTGGCAAGGGGAAACAGCCCACTCTTCCCCGTGAACCGACCGAATCTTCAAGTGATACTGACGTGATGGCGTACGAAGAAGCTGTTGAGAAGTACCGGAAGTGGGAGAAGGCCGATGCTGCCATCATCAGCGTCTTCATTGCCTCCACCCCTCCCGAACTTGTCAACACGTTCCACAACTACCCTACCTCCAACGCCATCTGGAAGTATCTCCAGGATCGGTTCATGAACAAGACGGCGGTCGGAGTGGCGATTCTCATCCCCAGCATGTTTCAAGTCCGTCTTGAGGACTGCTCAGGAATGGCTGACTACATCGCCAAGGTGCAGACCATTCATGGTGAACTCAAGGAGCTGGGTATAGTCTTCCCCGAACAAGCCCCTGCAGCCGCCCTTCTTGTTGGTCTCTCCTCGGCATATGAAGTCACGAGGAAGATGCTCCTCACGCTCTCAGCGGAAGACCTCACCTTTGCTAAGGTCTCCACCGCACTCCTCTTTGCCGAGAAAGACTCCACGGCTCAGGCCAAGGCATACGCCATCCGTGCTCCCATGCCCCCAGCAAGTGTTGCAGCGGCCCTTGCCTCGGCGCCTTTCCAGCGCAACCGCTTTCCTCCGTGCAACTACGTCGTCAAGTATGGCAACCGCAAGGGACAAGTGTGTGGTGGCACTAACCACCCCCTTGCCACGTGCTTCACGAAGAAAGACGACGAGTGGTATGCCATCCACGGGGTTGACAAGAGGCCGCCAAACTGGATGCGCGCTCGTAAGGCCAATCTCGTTGAGGTCCAGGACCCCTCTTCGGCTAGTGCTAGTGATAGTGCTCCTGTTGATGTGCGTATCAACCTGTTGTTTCCTGGCACTGCCATGATTAATGAAGCCACTTCCCAGTACATCGACTCATCACAGGCACCACAGTACATAGAGTTCACACTCGACAGCAGGGCCACTCACACTGTGCTCAAGGAGACACTCTCCTTCAAACCCTATCCAGCACCTATCCCTCTCTTGGGAGCTGACTCCAGCTTCACCACCCTAGCCAAGGGCACCTCCACAGTCCCATGCCCAGCCTTCCCTTCCGGCACCGTCACTGGCATGTGCGTGCCTTCACTACGCCACAATCTAGTGGCTCAAACAGAAATTCAGAAAGCAGGGCTACGCACCATCTTCTTGGAGAATGAGGACCACTGCGACATCATTGACCCACTCACCAACAAGGCCTTGGCCCGCTTCACCCTCAATAGCAGCGGCCTCTACACGCTACGCGTTCCTCTCCCACAGGTTTCAACCACCCAAGCACAGGCTCCCATCACACCATGCACATGTCGCAGCCTCTCCAACCCGACCATCCTCTATCATCATCGGTTAGGGCACCCAAACTTCCGCACGCTTGCTGACATGGCCTCCAAGAAACTTCTTCTCGGCCTGCCAGCCACACTTCCTCCACCACCTGACTCACCCGCTCCCACGTGCCTTGATTGCACCAAGAGCAAACTGCGCCAACAGCCCCACACTGCCTCACCCACAATCGCAGCGGCACCAGTGGACCTAGTGCACATGGACGTCTGGGGCCCTGCCCCTGTTCTTGCACGAGGTGGATATCGCTACTTCCTAGTTATCGTGGATGACCACTCACGATACGTCTCTGTTCACCTCCTCCACACTAAGGCTGAGGCTCCAGAGGTCATCATGGCGTGGGTCAAGCAGGCACAGACCACCTTTGACCGCAAGGTCAAGCGCCTTCACTCGGATGGGGGGGGTGAATTTTGCAACGACAAGCTCAAAGCCTTCTGCTCCTCCGAAGGCATCCAGCAAAACTTCACCCTCCCTGACAGCCCTCAACAGAACGGCATAGCTGAGAGCCGCAACCACACCCTAGTGCAGATCACTCGGTGCCTCCTCAGCCACTCCAACGCTCCACACTCTCTCTGGGGATACGCTCTCTACCACGCCGCCCTCCTCTACAACCTTTACCCCCATCCGCACCTTCCCGACACCACTCCAACCACACTCTGGCTCGGGAAAACGCCCACTGCTCGCTCTCTTCGCGTTTGGGGATGCACCGCCTATGTCCTCCTCAACCCTCAGGCTCGACGCCAGAACGGTGGCAAGCTCGGTCCCAAGACTCAAACGTGCATCTACCTTGGGCACAACGCCGACTCACCTGACTACCTCTTCCTCAATCCCTCCACTCAACAGTTGGTCAGGAGCCGCGACGTTGTCTTTGATGAGACCCGCCCATTCTACTCCCCTTCAGGACGGGACCCTCTCCCTGATCCACCCTCCCTCGTGTGGGCAGACTTTGACGCGCCTCCCGACCTCCCGCCTGCTCCTGCCCCCTCCCCTCCTCCCTCTCCTGCCATCCCACCATCTCCCTCTGAGGTCTCTGACCCGGCCTCACCGGTGTCTTCGGCAGCTGCTCCGCCCCCCCCCTCACCTTCCTCACTTCCCGCTGCACCGCCCCCTCCGAGCGCACCTATCACCTACCATCGGCGGTCCCACCCTCCGGCCCCACCTCCTCCCCCAGTTCCCCCCACCACAGAGGAACCCGCTCTCCCACAGTCGCCCGAGCTGATCACGTACCGCAGGCGGCCCATTCCCCCACCCAAGCCTCCTAAGTCACCCTCTCCGACACCGCCTGCCCCACCCTCCTCACCGGTGGCTCATGGCACCCGCTCCCATCGCGCTGCTCTTCCACTCGCAATGGTTCTTCGATACACAACGATCACACCGCCTCCTCCTGCTAGGGGGGATGTGCCCTCTACCCTTCTAGAAGACAGGCATGAGGAGCTGTGTGATCTCCATGCAGTCATTCCTCAGCTCTCACACATCTTCCCCGATATCACTGGCTCACCCTCCCTCAACCTCGCGGAGAACCCGACCATCCCTATCCCTCTCACCGTCCAAGAGGCTCTCTCAGGCCCTCATGCTGCCGAATGGCGTGCTGCCATGGACGCGGAGATTGCAGCATTCACTCGCAACCACTCCTTCGACGACGAGACTCCACCTCCAGGAGTCAACATCGTCGGGGGCAAGTGGTTGTTCCGTGTAAAACAGCTCCCAGACGAGGCACCGGTGTTCAAAGCGCATTACGTAGCCAAGGGCTTCACCCAGCAGCGGTACCGCGACTTCGACCTAATCTTCTCCCCCACATCCAAACCTCCCACCATTCGAACGCTCATGGATGTTGCAGCTCGAGAAGACTTTGAGATCAAATCCATGGATGCCTCCTCCGCCTTCCTACAAGGACGTCTCAAGGAGACAGTGTTCATGGACAGACCAGAAGGCTTCCCAGGAGAATTCCCTCCCAACACTGTCTGGAAGCTGAATCGCCCCGTCTACGGCCTTAAACAAGCCCCTCGCGAATGGCACAACAAGGTGAAAGAAGTCCTCCTCTCCCTGGACTTCCACCCCTCAACTGCTGACCCGACTCTCTTCATCCGTCGTCATTCTGAGCCATTCTACATCCTAGTCTACGTGGATGATTTTATCCTCGTTGCCAAGGACTCGGCCCAAATGACCTCAGTCCAGGCAGCCCTGAGCAAGGCCCTCCAGATGAAAGACCTCGGTGACCTCAAGCACTACCTGGGAATGGAGATCACTCGTGATCGCAAGGCTCGCACCATCTCACTCTCCCAGGAGTTCTACATCGACAATGTGCTCAAGCGGTTTGAGATGGAGCTGTGCACACCTGTTGCCACCCCGCTGCCGCTGCAACACCTCCTTACAGCTCCTGCTGTACCCACACCAGAGGCCTGCTCTGAGCCATACCCGGAACTTGTTGGGTCCCTCATGTACGCCATGATGTGCACCCGACCGGACTTGGCCTACCCAGTCAGTGTTCTCTCTCGTTACGTGGCCCCGGGTCGCTTCAGTAATCTTCATTGGAAGGCAGCAAAGCGGGTGCTGCGCTATCTTAAAGGCACAAAGTCCCACGTTCTCACACTCGGTGGGCTCTCCCCTCCTCGCCTGGAAGGTTACACAGACTCCTCCTGGGCTGATGACCAGACCGACCGACGCTCCTCTCAGGGGTACTGCTTCACCCTCGGGAGCGGAACTGTCAGTTGGCGCTCCACCAGGTCGTCTGCAGTCTCCCTCTCCTCCTGTGAGGCGGAGCTCTACGCAGGCACCATGGCTGCTCAGGAGGCCCGTTGGCTCACCTTCCTACTCCAGGAGCTTGGCTTCCCTCAGTCAGCCCCCACCCTCTGGTGTGACAACCAGAGTACCATCCACATCTCTCAAGACCCTGTGTATCACACCCGCACCAAGCATATTGAACTTCGGCACTTCTTCATTCGTCACCTAGTGCAACAAGAGCAGCTGAAGGTGGAATACGTGGCATCTGACTGCAACCTGGCTGACCTGTTCACCAAGCCCCTTGGGAAGGTTCCCCACCATCGTCTCCTTGGCGCCATGGGGCTCTGCGCTCCTCCTTCTCCGCCATGAGTTCGATTGACGCCTCAGGGGGGGTGTTGGTGTTAGGCCCCAATCTCACATTTTGTACTTGTACTTTTATATCCTAGTTTAGTGTACTTTGCACTTTGTGTTTGGTTGGGTGTACACCCACATCCCAACCAAACCCAAATGTAATCTCCAAGCAATCTCCAACCCACCAATTGGAGATTGCCTTGGGATTACCCTTGATTCCCTAGGATTGCCTCCTGATTCCCTCCTCATCCCTACCTTGCTCACTCCGGATGTACTTAAAGAGCTTTGAGCTCACTACTATAGTATCGATTCTAAGCTCAAGTTCTGACACATGCATGGTGACATGCATGGTGGGTGACATGCATGGTGATATGCATGGTGGATGACATGCATGGTGGTGACATGCATGGTGGGTGACATGCACTGTGTGTGTGAGCGTTTAAATGCACGCTGTGTGGAGCCTTGGTCCAGACACTGTTGCTACGGCCATAACAAGTGGTGAGTGGGGATGGTCTGAGAGGGGGTGGTCTGAGAGGGGATGGTTTGAGAGGGGTTGGTTTGAGAGGGGGTTTGCTTGAGAGGAGAGAAGAGTCACGGCAGCTGAGAGTCACTTCATTTCTCTCTGCGGTGATGAGCCCGTTTCTCACCCTTGGCCTCCTACTGTGTGAAAGGGAATCCTTCCCAACTTACAATGTGTCTATTGAGGACGACGACTCGTGTAACATGTTTTATGAGGATCAGAAAGTGCCACAAGCTGAAGAAGAGTTCGCAGTGCAGGCGCACCCGTTATTTGAGGCTTCAAAGGGCGATGGCTAAAAAATTGATTCGAACCTGAGCAGCATCTGCAGTGTGACGCTCACATGGTTGATCCAGAAAATTGCAATGTGAACAATGGCTTATCTGACAGCGGCTGCAGCAACCAGAGTTTCAAGGAGGAGCCTACCGCTTCCAATGCTGCCGGCAACCTATGCAGCCATGTCTACAAGTTCAAATGCTATCACAACAACTACAGAGCTGATTACAGCGAGACCGCGGCTCAATGATAGTCAGCTTCATGGTTATTGCAATAACAGCTGAAACTTGTAGATGCGGCTGCAAAGACTGCTGACAACTCTGGTAATGGTAGGCTCCTCCTTGGAGCTCTGGCCGCTGCAGCTGCTGTCAGACAAGCCATTGCTCGTGTTGCAAGTCTCGGAACCAGTCACGTTAACGTCATTGCTGCAGATGCTGCTCAGGTCCCAATCAAATCCCAAGCCATCGCCCTCTGAAGCCTCAAACAGCGGATGCGCCTGCTTTGCGAACTCTTCTTTAGCTTGTTGCACTACTTAGTTGTCCACGGGGGGCTACGTGGTGCTCTTTATTCCTCCCTGCGGCTAGTCCTACCTCCTCTTCCTCCCTTCACTGCTCCTTCCGCTCCGTCCACTCCATTGCTCTCTCCCTTCCCTGCCAGGCTTGACGGTGTGGTGGACAGTGTGACCACGGGGGGCTACGTGGTGCGCGATGCAGGAGGGCAGATGCACGAGGTAAGGCACTCACAAAGGGCTGATTCCGTCTCTCTCCTTGCACTTGCCTCGTTCACCAAAGGACAGTGCACCAGGATCTTGAACGCCCTCTTTATGCAGCAGTCTGAAAGGTGGACAGTGTGACCACAGGGGGGCTATGTGGTGCGCGATGCAGGCGGGCAGATGCACGAGGTACTGTTTTCATTCGCCTACACACACTTCTGTGCCCGCTCTTGCTCTCCTACTCCTCTTGCACTCCCTTCATACCCTCCTCTCAAACTTCTCTTTTCCCCTCTTACACCTCTCGCCCGCGCCCAAGGCATTATGCACATCGCATCTTGCTTTGTGCACTCGTGTGCACGGTGGGATTCTTGGTTAGTTTTTTTACATTTGAGAATCAGACTTTCCTGCTGCAGCTGTTTGGCTGACACTTACACGCACACTGCTTCACGCACGCACACACACACACACACACACACACACACACACACATACACACACACACACACACCACTCAATCGACCCCCAACACCACTTTACCCACACACGCCACCTCGAGACGAGAGTACGGCGGGTGGAGGAGAGTGAGGAGGACGCGAGGCGGCGGGCACAGGAGGCACTGGCAGCCGTGGAATGCACACACACACACACACACACACACACACACACACACAAACACACACACACACACACACACGCACACCCCAATTCACCAACACACCACCTGACACCCCCCCCCCCCCCCCCCCCCTCCCCTCCCCGCTCGCGCCCAAGTCATTATGCACATCACAACTTGCTTTGTGCACTCGTGTGCCCGGTGTGTTTCTTGGTTCGTTTGTCAACGTTTGAAAAGACGTAACGGCTGCAGCTGTTTGGCTGACAAATGCACGCACGTCGTTTCACACACACACACACCACTCGACCCCCACACACCACTTTACTCACACACACCACCTCGACACGAGAGTGAGGCGGGTGGAGGAGAGCGAGGAGGACGCGAGGAAGCGAGCACAGGAGGCACTGGCAGTTGTGGGGAGAGAGGCGGATGAGACGAGGAGAGCAATCTCACACCCAAATTCACCATCCCCGCACACAAACCCCCCCACCCTCACCACTCGCCTCACCCCACCACACACGCAAACCGCCTGCAGGTGCGGGAAACAAGAGTACGGCGGGTGGAGGAGAGTGAAGAAGACGCAAGGAAGCGAGCACAGGAGGCACTGGCAGCTGTGGAGCGAGAGGCAGATGAGACGAGGAGAGCCCTCAAGCGGAAGATGGAGGAAGCTTCCAGGACGGAGCTGGTGAAGAAGGAGATTCCGCTCAAGCTGAGGATCAAACCAGAGGACTCGGAAGATGTGGTGAGTGCAGTGCAGCGGGGTGCGGCGGAGGGGTGAGGGTTAGGGTCTGGTGAGGTCACATTGCTATGGTAACGTTGTCACTCTGACTTACTTGAGCTGTCTTATGACTTACCTCTTTCTCCATGATACCAGCACTTCATTTGTTTCCACTCATTCCTCCTATCCCGACCCTTGTCCTGTATCAGTGTCCCTTGTCCCCGTTGCCTTCTCCTTTTCCGTGAGCCTCCTCCCTTCTTCCTGCATTCTTCTCCCCAACAAGCCAACAACAAGAGGCGGATTCACTCGTTCCTGTCGCATGTCCTCTACCCATGCCCCCTCTCCTGGTCACGCTCTCCTTTCTCCCCGTCGTCTCCCCCACAGAAAGTGGAGAAGAAGCGGAAGATCCACGCATTCAAGTCAAAGCAGTGCAGATGAGCACGTGTTCTAGCCCCATGCGCTCTATCCATGTCCCATCTCCTGCTTGCCGGCTCCCTTTTGTCCCTCTCCCGTATCCCTCTCCCCCCCCCCCCAGAAAGTGGAGAAGAAGCGGAAGATCCACGCGTTCAAGTCGAAGCAGCGGATGGAGATGCTGGAGGTGATGAAGATGAGCACATGTTCTTGCCCCATGCACCCATGTCCCGTGTCCCTCCTCCTCCAAAACCCCCCCCCCCCCCCCCCCCCCCCCCCCCCCCCCCCCCCCCCCCCCCCCCCCCCCACCCCCAGAAAGTGGAGAAGAAGCGGAAGATCCACGCGTTCAAGTCGAAGCAGCGCATGCAGATGACAACGTGTTCTAGCCCCATGCCCTCTATCCATCTCCCATCTCCTGCTTGCCCGCTCCCTTCTGTCCCTCTCCCATGTCCCATCTCCTGCTTGCCCGCTCCCTTCTGTCCCTCTCCCATGTCCCATCTCCTGCTTGCGCACTCCCTTTTGTCCCTCCCCCGTGTCCCTCCTCCTTCCCCCCCTCCCATCCAGAGAGCGGCGAAGAAGTGGAAGATCCACGCGTTCAAGTTGAAGCAGCAGATGGAGATGCTGGAGGTGATGACGTCCCATGCCGTCCATCTGTTTCCGTCCTCGCGCCTGCCCCTCCCTTCCCCTCCTTCTACCCTCCCCCTGTCCTTCTCCTCGTCCTCACTCCCCCCCCAGAAAGTGGAGAAGAAGCGGAAGATCCACGCGTTCAAGTCGAAGCAGCGGATGGAGATGCTGGAGGTGATGACCAACAAGAAGCAGAACACGTGGCAGCAGTTCCAAACCAAGGGCATCAAGAGGAAGGTCTGCACCGTCCTCTCCCCTTTCCCTTTCCATGCTTGCTTCCCTTTTGAGATGCCTCGAAAGCAGAACACGTGGCAGCATCAAGAAGAAGGTCTGTAACGTCCTCTCCCCGCTTCATGCACATGC
This sequence comes from Closterium sp. NIES-65, assembly GCA_948144175.1. NCBI lineage: Eukaryota > Viridiplantae > Streptophyta > Zygnematophyceae > Desmidiales > Closteriaceae > Closterium > Closterium sp. NIES-65. The sequence continues at coordinate 77,926 of CANXME010001596.1, forward strand.
CATGCATGAGTCAGCTCTAGGAGCCTCTTTGCCATCCCACTCTTTCTCTCCTAACAATCCACTCTCTACTTCAGGACACCAATACGCCTGTTCGCCGTTACAATTATGCATCACCCCTTTCTGTTGTTTTGAGATTACTCATTCTGATGGTTTGAGATCACCCCATGTCCATCGCGGACATATCTTGGCTGCTGCCTCTGCCATTGGCACTTGACGGAGTGTCACTCACTCGCTCGCTCCCAGATTTTAGATGTGCCCTTGGCGCTTGTCTCGCTCACTCATTTTCCTCACTCGCTCTTCACCTTTCACATTTGTTGGGCTGAATATTCACTGCGACCATCATATGTCACCTCTGAGACTGCATCTGTTGAGGCACATCAAAGTCGCTTTCGCCTTTCACAGTCTTCAGAGTACACTCTCTCTCTCATCTCAACGACTTCATCTCTCGTCTCTCTTCCCTTCCTGACGGGGCACAAGAAGGAGAGCATGTTCAAATCGCCAGAGAATGTTGGCAGCAGGGTGAGGGTTACTCTTGAGGCGCCTAAGAAGTGCTCTCTCCATCCATCCCATCCCGTCCCATCCCATCCTCCCATCCCATTCTCTCAGGCGGGCTTCCTGACAGGCCGCAAGAAGGAGAGCATTTTCAAATCGCCAGAGGACGTGGGGGGCAAGGTGGGGGTGGTGGGGAGCGGGCAGGGCATGACGGATTTCCAGAAGAGAGACAAGAATCTCAACCTGCGCGCACAGGGCCAGGCAGAGGACGACTAAGGCTACACTGTTTCTGAGGCGCCGCAAACATAAGAAGGGCATGACAAACTTTCAGAAGAGGGACAAGAATCTCAACCTGCGTGCACAGGGCCAGGCAGAGGAGGATTAGTGCTACACCCAGAAGCTGTATTGTATGATCATGTGTATTGACGGTACGGAGCTCATTCTGCTAGTGTACAGAGTGGAGGTTAAATAAAAGTACCATACCAATGGATTATAACATTATGGGGGGTGGGAGACTGATGAGTGGGTGTACGATACGATTGATGCCGCATGGTCTTGAGGATTCATGTCCATCTGGTCCAACTCAAGGGCAGCCCTCCATTCCCCTTAGTAGCGCGGGATGGGTACGGACAGTGCAAACCTCGGCCCAGCACCTACAGTTACGACTGTCAATGTATTGTGCACTTTATAGGTAGTGTATCTTTCATCACCAAAAAACAAAAAATTGTTGGCACATTGGTCTAAACCTTCCATAGTTTAGGGTGCCAAAGGCAACGGGGGCAAGCGGTCCTTTTTAGTTCGGTGCGCCTGCTCCGCTCGTAGAGGAGTTGCCACAGGTCCGCCTGGAACGAGTTGTGGCGCTTTGGGCGCGATGTGGACCGCGTAAACGCGGGGTTCCGAGCAGGACAGTTCGAGGCAGGACAGGACAGGACAGGCCAGGCCAGGGCAGGTCAGAACACGATGGGACGAGACAGAGCAGGCCAGGTCAGGTCGGGAAATGGCAGATCAGGCCAGGACAGGAAAAGACCAGACAAGTCCGGACAAGACGGGACAGCACAGGACGGGGCAGGGCAGGACAGGACAGGACAGGACAGGACAGGACGGACGGGACAAGGTGGGGCGGGGCGGGGCAGGGCAGGGCAGGGCAGGGCGGGGCAGGGGGGAAAGCGAGTGCTTTATGAAATGGGTGCAGTGCTTTATGAAACGGGTGCAGTGGTTGATGAAATGGGCACAGTGCTTTATGAAATGGGTGCAGTGCTTTACAAAAAGCTCGCTATACGGCGATTGTAATAGACGGTCCACTCGAGGAGATCTTCTAGCAGCTCCTCACGCCACCACTCCGCGCCTCTGTGGAGGTGAATGCTTTCAGGGTCCCGAAAGCGCGAGAGCACGAGGTACTGCATATACTTCATCACAAACACGCCACAGTTACACGCGTCCGTCTGCTGTGTTGCCTGCAGCAGGAAGGGGTAAACAGGGTTTAGAGTGAGCGTCCGATGAGCGGGGAAGCAGGCTGACTGTCAATGCGAACCCCTCACCCACCGTCAATGCAAATCTCTCACCCACCTGGACTTTGACTAACGGCACGTGGCTGAGCATCAATGCGAACCGCTCGGGGCCTTACCCACCTGCCCCTGACCCCCCTCATCACCACCCCTCACCCCTCATCAGCACCCCTCACCCCTCATCAGCACCCCTCACCCCTCATCAGCACCCCTCACCCACCTGGACTTTGACTAACGGCACACGAGCAATCCAGTCGTCTGCCTCTGCCTCGGACACGCCTAGCATCAATTCTCGCAGCTGCTGCCGCAGGTACCTGCCAGGCCAGCACACCACTTGCTTGAATCATGGGGTTACAAATCACAGGGTTACGTGCATGATAAAGGCACAGGGTCGGGGATAGGAGCTTACTGCTGCAATGGCGCTTCAAATTCTGTGTGCAGGGACAGGGAGTCAGCATGTAGGATGCGGGTAGGGCGGCGTGGCAGTGTGGGCGAGCGGTCGTTGTCTAGGATGACTAGACTCCAATGATTAGTGCCACAACAATGACAATGAGAATAGCAATGAGAACGGGAATGACAATGCCAATTGAGAATGAGAATGAGAATGATTCCCACATGATGCGCACCGTTGGAAGGTGATGTGTTTGAGTCGACCCAAAGTCAGGGATGACCAAACGCCAATGATTACTACAAGCCCCACATGCGCACCGTCAGTTGATTACTACACAACTTGTGAAATGGGTCGCACCCACCCACCCAAGATTTCAATACCCAGCTTACTCTGCGTGCAGCGGAATGAGAACCCATCTGAACAGCAGCATGTTCTCATGTGCAAGGACCAGGTAACCCTCGCCTGGGCGACGAGGCATTGAGATCAAACCGAAAGTGAAAGTGGAGCAATATAGCCACGAAAATTCCTCGCACTTGTTTACGTACTGCAGCATCCTGTAAAGTACAAGGAACGAGGGCCGCATGCAAGGTTAGTACGGGACGCAGGCATGGTTCCGATGCACTGCAATTTACAGCACTTGATGACTCAACTGATGACACCACTCACAGTCTGAACCACTCGATCCCTTCTCCAGACACCCATTGCCGCGGTTGCAGAGTTTCCGCATCGCGCTTAGTAAGCACGAGCCAATCATCGTATAGGGGATACACCATTTCGAGTTTCGTGAAGGTTTCTAGCCGAGCCTCGCCAAAGGAGGGCTCGTCTTCCTCGTGCTCCATGCGCTCGTCCCCCTCGTGCTCCATGCGCTCGTCCCCCTCGTGCTCCATGCGCTCGTCCCCCTCGTGCTCCATGCGCTCGTCTCCCTCGTGCTCCATGCGCTCGTCCCCCTCGTGCTCCATGCGCTCGTCCCCCTCGTGCTCCATGCGCTCGTCCCCCTCGTGCTCCATGCGCAGCAACGGGGTTTGCTCAAGTCGCCGTGGATCGCGTGCGTCGCGCCGCGAGCAATTGTGAGGGACGGACGTAAAAAGCGGTTGCTTAGAGGTTCACACCGCTTAAACTCCAAGTCGATCGCGCAAGGCTCGAGAACAACCGCTCAATACCCGAGGGACGTGCACAATTCCTGCAAGTTGGCCATCAATCTACTGTTCTAGTTGGTCGTGCTCACGAAGATACGAAAGGGAGGAAATAGGTCAAAGTGCACGCGTGCGGGAACGATAGGTAGCGTGCGAGCAATCCACCAACTTAGGACGCGTTATCTCCGCAAGATCAGCGCAAATCCAATCATGCTGTCGGGATGAATGATCAGTGGGAAATGATCAGATTGGGGCCCCGAAGTTCTAGGAATAGAGCCAACTTGGGGCCTCGTGTGTCGCGATGTTTCGAACCTGGTCCGGACCTGTCTCTAACCAATTTCGGGCCTCACCCACGCGCTCCGTCAGACCTGACCACACGACGTGACGGATTTCTGAACGGACAAGCTGGCAAAAAATATAAACCCCATACAGGCATGCATCCGGTTAGGGAGGCATCAACCCTAAACACATTGTCGCATGTTTTTAGGGTTGATGCCTCCCCAATTTTATGCCATCCAATTGGGTTTTTTTTTTTTTTTACCACTACGATAATATTTTTGGGCTAAAATGTTTATTTCTGGGTTATTTTGCTGAAGTATCTGTACTGCCCATTGTGAATGGGCTGACGATCACTGCTCCCGTTAAGTAGGGTGCTAGCGAAATCCGTCAAGCCCAAGCCAGTAGGTGGTGACGTGGCGAGCTCGGCCTAGCTGCCTAGGCTTGTGGGTGGCTTTGGGCCTCCTTTCTAGGGTCGCGAATCACGAGGCCCCAAGTTGGCCATCTTTCTGCTAGTCCGAGGCCCCAGTATGATCATTCCCCATGATCAGTCGTGGTGAGGGCTGGAAATTTACTGATCAGAATTGCGATGCTGCTCGCAGTGCTGCTTCCGCTGCTGCTTGCACAACTGCTCATGGTGCATGCAAAAACTATCCCCAACTCCCAATAATCCAGGGCGTGTCCAGCTCGTTCATTTCGGGAAATTTAGTACAACCTCACGATCCGGGGTTCAAAACTAATCATTGTACCTAAACACAAATTCGCCCTGCGTCGAGTCCACCCTTTTTGTCAATTCTAGCGTGCGGACACATTCCCCCCACACAGACTTCAACAGTGTAGGGGCCGTGTGGAAACCGAGATAGCCGGTTTTCTCGTCAACCCAAGCGTTGGAATTTTCGCCAAGCCAACACTTCCTTTACGGGTTTTGGTGAGTGTCAGGCGGCGCAGGCGAAATCGAGCGCGCAATACAATGGGCACTCACTGTGTGGGCAGGACGCGGTTCTGTATCATTGTTCGATGCGCATGCTGATTCCTATAACGTGCGTCACACGATTCAAGGTACGTGCAGGGGGTGTGACGTATTTTGAACAGGAGCCGATCTTGTATGACATTTTTGTAAAAATCAATGTTACAACGTAAAATCTGATAACTGAAGGGCTTTACGAACAGTAAATGAACGAGCTGGGTGTCAGAATGTTATTATCTAGCATGTAGTGAGGTGCTCTATAGCGAGTACAACCCAGTTAAGGTTTGCTATATGTATCCCAACTGCTGCTAGTGAAACCCTTCTTTCGTCATTCTTCTTCTGCAACTTCTTGTTTCTGACATGCTATCAGAGCAGGTCGACCCCCTTGGGTCGATCCTGTGAGTGGGCCCACCACCTAACTACTTCCGTTGCTGTTCTACTTCTCGCGCGACATCTTCTTCCTGCCGCGCGCGAAACCCTAAACCCGAATGTTTTTTGGGTTTCTTCATCTCGCCGTGCGCTTGGGGCGCGCGGCGGTTTTTTGCTGTGGGGACCCGCGCACAGCCCCCGCCCGTCTCGTCGCGTTGCCCTGCAGGCCGCGCGCGCCCCCCCTCCCGTCAATCGCGACGCCCTGGGGAGCAGCGTGCGCCCCCTGCCCGTCCGTCGCGACGCCCTGGGGAGGAGCGTGCGCCCCCCCCTCCCTTCCGTCGCAACGCCCTGGGGAGCTGCGTGTGCCCCCCGCCTGTCCGTCGCGGCACCCTAGGGAGTCGCGCGCGGCCCCTTGCCCGTCCGTCACGGCGCCCTGGGGAGCCGCGCGCGCCCCCCGCCCTTCTGTCGCGGCGCCCTGGGGAACCGCGCGCGCCCCCCTTGCCCGTCCGTTTCGGCGCCCTGAGGAGGAGCGCGCGCCTCCCCCCCCTCCTGTCCCGTCCCCCCCCCCCCCCCCCCCCCCCCCCCCCCCCCCCCCCGTGCTGCCCATTCCTCCCGTACCGCCGTGCGTTCCGCGGTGGTGGGGGGTGTGGGGTGGCAAGCATGGGGGTGCGCGGTGTGGGTGTTCCCCTCCTCCTTGTTCGTCTCCCACTACTGCAACTGCTGCTGAGGGGGGTGGAGGTGTGGGAGCCGCGGGGAGTGGAGTTGTGGGGGTGACGTGGGAGTGGAGCTAGGGGTGCAGCAGGGGGTGTGTGGAAAGGAGGTGGGACTGTTTGGGGAGGCTGAGAGGAGGCCGTCGTCGTGTCGTGCGCAGCGCCTGTAGTCCGGAGCCGTTGCGCTCTCGGTAGCACAGAGAGCCTTGATGTGCCAGTCGCCTGTGGGTCCGTTGCTCCTGCCGCTCGTCATAGCCGCAGAGCCAGATACTCCCGTAGTCCGGTGCCCTCGTGCGCTCGGTAGCCACTGTGCCAGACTGTGAGGATCTAGGATCGAGCTCAGAAAAGAGAATGTAGTTGAATGGAATTGAATTGAATCACCTGGGTACAACACGAGGCTATGTATAGGCTCGACACAAAGCCCCGTAACCAGGTGTTACGCGAAGGTTCCGCGGGTCGCGTAGCGTCCCGAACAGATCCTTACCGAATTCGGTAGAAGGCAATTCGGTGGCAACCGAAAAGGCCAGAATTCGGTACACGCAACCTAGCTCGGTGCTATAGCTATAATAAAATATAGGAAAGTGTCAGAATCCCAACCACTAGACCATTGGGATAAAAGGGTTTGTTTCAGTAGCGGGTCAGTGCGCCCATAACCCCCCAGGCGAACGCGCCTGTAACCCTCTCCAGGATCAATCGGGCATCCACAGTGCAGATCTACTGACACCCCCCCACACTAGGAGGCCCAGGACTAAGCACAGCGGCACCGGCCTACATGTGCATACACCGGGAATCGAACCCGAGACCGCTCTGATACCATGTCAGAATCCCAACCACTAGACCATTGGGATAAAAGGGCTTGTTTCAGTAGCGGGTCAGTGCGCCCATAACCCCCCAGGCGAACGCGCCTGTAACCCTCTCCAGGATTAATCGGGCATCCACAGTGCAGATCTACTGACAGAAAGCACCTAGCCTAGGAAATCAAGCAATTCATGCATGCATATGATTATCCTATGCTAGAAATAGCATAATAAAGTAGAGGCAAGCAAGCATAGCTGGCATAAGCCGTCGTACTCTCACACGTCCCCCCCTCAAAGCTGGGTGGCGTGAGATACACCCTGCTTGACAAGATAGTCCTTGAGAGCACGGCGTGCGTTGCCCATATCAGCTTCTGCAACCCAACTGTCCTCAGTGGGGTCGTATCCCTTCCAGCGTATCAGGAACTCGAGAGTCTTGCCGCCGCGACGCCGATGAGAGAGAACGCGCTCCACTTCGTACTAGGGTTTGTAGATGATGTTGTAGTGGAAGTGGGTCTCCAAGAAGTCCACCCACCGCACTTGTCGTCGTGAGAGTGTTGGCTGCGATTTCAGGTATTTTAGACTGCAGTGGTCAGTATAGACTGTAGTCTTGGCTACCTCTAGGTAACAACTCCACGCTTTGAAGGCTATGACTATCGCTAAGGCTTCCTTATCGTGAATGGGGTAGTTCAGTTCTGCTCCGTGTAGCTTCTTACTGAGGTAGGCGATAGGCCGTAACCCTTTCCCGTGATCCTGCATCAGTACTGCTCCGACTGCCTGGTCACTAGCGTCAGCTTCAACTACGTAGTCCTTCTCAGGGTCTGGTAGGATGAGTACCGGGGCTGTGGTCAATACGGTCTGTAGGTGCTCCATGGCTTGCTGATGAGGAGTATCCCATTTGAAGGGTGTATCCTTTTTCAGTAGGTCGGTCAGTGGCACTGCAATCTTAGCGTACTGTGGCACAAACCTGTTGTAGTAGTTGGCGAAGCCTAGGAACTGCTGCAACTCCTTCACGTTCTCCGGTACTTTCCACTTTTTGACGGCTTCGATCTTCCGCGGATCCACGTCTACGCCCTCGGCAGTCACCATGTACCCGAGAAACTGCACCTTCTTCAGGGCGAAGTCGCTCTTTGACAGCTTCACGTAGAACTTGTTCTTCCGCAGGATCTTGAACACCTTCCGCAGATGCTCCACGTGCTCCTTCAGGTTCTTGGAGTAGATGAGAATATCGTCCAGGTACATCACCACGCACTCGTCTAGCAGGGGCCGTAAGATGTGATTCATCTCCGCCTGAAACGTTGCTGGTGCGTTACAGAGTCCGAACGGCATCACCAAGTATTCGTAGGAGCCGTATCGAGTACGGAACGCCGTCTTGTGGACCGAGTTGTCTGCCATCTTGATCTGCCAATAACCCGAGCGTAGGTCCAGCTTCGAGAAGACTGTTGCACCACGCAGTTGGTCTAGTAAGTCGTCGATGCGCGGTATGGGTTATTTGTTTTTTACCGTCTGTTTGTTCAATGCGCGGTAGTCGATGCACATCCGTAAACTGCCGTCTGGTTTTGGTGTGAAGAGAACTGGTGCGCCGTAGGGGGAGGTGGAGGGTCGGATCAGTTGTCTGTCCAGTAGATACTCGATCTATTTCTTCATATCTGTCAGTTCGGTCGGACTCAGTAGGTATGGTGCACGTGAGATGAGTTTCGCACCTGGTTCCTCCACGATCTCGTGCTCGTGGGTGCGCGCTGGAGGTACGCCTGCGGGTAGGTCGTCGAGCATTATATCGTTGTACTGTTCCAAGACCTCCTTTACTGCTGCAGGTAGCTCCGTGTTCGGCATCTCCTCCTCTGCTGCTGCCATGACCAGTGCTAGGTACCCTGCGTTACTCTCATTCACCGTCTGTTCGAACCGTGTCAGTGTCGTTTCAGGAATGCTCCCTGTATCCGTCCAGCTTCGCAGCTCCACTCGTTTCCCGTTGTTGTAGATGCACGCCTTCCTGTTGACCCAGTCGATCTCGGGGTTGAACCGCTTCAAGAAATCTCGCCCCAAGATGAAATCTAAGCCCTTGATGTTCGTGATCGGCAACGTCGGCTTCCACCTCAGCGCCCCTATGTGCAATTGCAGTGATGCTTCGTCGTTGATGGGAAGTTTCGTACCGTCCACCATTGTTGCCGAGAACTTGGTCTCCTCCGAAGATTCTCCAATTTTCTCCAACGTCCCGCGATCGCACACCGAGTGGGACGCACCACTGTCCACCATTGCCTGGAGGCGTCGCCCATTGCAGATCACCTCAAGTAGTAGTGGTTGTTGCTGCTCCGAGTAACCGTAGATAGTCTCGCTTATAGGATCGTAGGGTATGTCGAATAGATCATTCCTCGGTCCTGCGCTCGAAGCTGCTGACTCCATATCAGTTTCCAACTGAGCAGGGTTAGAAGGATTTATCCGAGGCCGATTCACCTTCGTCATGGCCTGGAACCTTCCCTTAAGCCTTTGCAGTTGTGTAGGCTTCTCCTGTGGGCAATGGGGAGCCTTAACACTATGCTGCGGGGAGAGAATATGAACTCCTTGAAACGCACGACCCTTTTCAACGCTCCGGAGTGGTTTGCCCAACTTCTCAGGTACCTGAATAATGTCTGAAGGCTTTTTCTTGGCCTTGAAATCTCCCCTGAATTTTTTAAAGGCTTGAAAACCGCGAGAGGGAATATTCTTACTCTCGGGGGTGTTCGGTTGGAGTTTCCCGGTCGGTGCAGAGTCTTGTTTCGCGGAGCCTCCATTTGTCTCGGCGATTTCCCCTGTTGCCGGCCGGTTGTGGTGTTTTAGATTCGTGCCATCGTGTCCCCCTTTTTTCGCCATCGTGGATGTCGCACTGTTGTTGCCCTGCAGCTCCGCTCATACCTTCTTCAACTTCCAACACGCCAAGAGTCGATGTCTGTGAAAATAGTAGAAGGTGGGGCCTAGGCTTAGTAGCCTAGGCCCACACTAGGAGGTAGGCAAGGTGAGTTCGAGTGGGGTTTCTCCTAGGGGAGAGTATCGAGAAATTGGAAGGGAAGTGATTTCACTAGCAAGAGTTGGGATACAAGTACAAAGCCCCAAATTGGGTTGTACTCATTACAGAGTACCCCACTGCAGGCTAGACAGCAAATATATTCTGACAATGTCCTGCTGCGCCGCAAAATTCGCACTTCTCATATTTTGTGGGCCGCTGCTTCGCGTCGATCTTGTCGATATCCATCGGGTCGGTGGTTGTGGGTGGTGCCGATCGCTTCGTGCCAAATGATCGGTACGGCACGTAGTGTCGTGTCTCGGGTTGATCTCGCGTCAGCGCATCGAATCTCTCTGCTGCAGACACCAAGTCGCGGTAATTGTTGTAGTTCGCGGCAATCACTTGTCGGTGGACCTGCATCTTTAGCCCCTCAGTATACGCTTGGATTTTTTCTCCTTCGGTCAGGTCGGTAATTCGGTTGAAGAGGCTCTCCATCGGCTGCGTGTACTGTGTTACACTGCCGAACTGTTTTTGCCGATGAATCTGCTGCCGCGCCATGTAGCTGGAGTTGATTGGTTCGAAACGTTGAACTAAAGCTTCCCGAAACTGCGTCCATGACCCCTCGCCTCGGATCTTATTGTTGTTGTAAATCCACTCGAGCGCCGGGCCTCGTAACAGTGTTGCTGCGAGCCGAATCCGCATTGCATCGTGTGTCGGGGTCGTACAGCCAACGGCCTCGAAGTAAATTTCGAGAGTCGCAATGAATCGACGAACGTCAGTGTCTCTCGCATTCGGATTGAACGTCTCCGGCAGCCTCGGACGTGCAGCCTGAAGATTCATTGTAGTTGCTGCCGGTGCTGCTGGGTGAAGTGTCGGTGTAGCCGCTGCTGCTGCTGACGTCGCTGCTGCATTCGCCGCTGCATTCGCCGCTGCGTTCTCTGCTGTTATGGCGGCTGCCGACTGGTTCGCAAGAAGCTCCTCTATTTGCTGGAGTGCCGCTCGCGTCTGGTCCAGGTCGGTGTGTAACTCTGTAATTTTCTGTACGGAATTATCACCGTTTTCCTCCATTTGGCGATTTATAGGAAGATTTGCGACGAAAATAAATGAATTTCAGGCGCTGGTCATCTTACTGTGAGTCGAGTTGACTGCAGAAATGACGAGGGCTGATTCTGTAAGTCGCGTTATTCTCCCTTACTCGAAATTCGCGTCTAATCTCGGCCGTTGAGAAGAAATTCGATCCGACGCTCCAAACTCCAACTTTTTTGGGCGAAATTCTCAGGGCCGTTGAGATTCGAATCGATCCGACGGTCGAAATTCCAACTTTTTCGCTACTGGACCTGAGGAGTGTTCGAAAACCGGTTCGAGGGGGACGCTAGAAAATAGCGCGGAACTGGTTTTACATACCCTTATCGGCGCTTTCGTTGTCACCCCCGCGGTTTTTGAAAAAGCCGGAACTAAGCGGTTGAAGACCTCGCGAGTAAACCCGCTATGATAATCAAGTGTTACGATCTAGGATCGAGCTCAGAAAAGAGATTGTGAACTGAATCGAATTGAATTGAATCACCTGGGTACAACACGAGGCTATGTATAGGCTCGACACAAAGCCCCGTAACCAGGTGTTACGCGAAGGTTCCGCGGGTCGCGTAGCGTCCCGAACAGATCCTTACCGAATTCGGTAGAAGGCAATTCGGTGGCAACCGAAAAGGCCAGAATTCGGTGCACGCAACCTAGCTCGGTGCTATAGCTATAATAAAATATAGGAAAGCACCTAGCCTAGGAAATCAAGCAATTCATGCATGCATATGATTATCCTATGCTAGAAATAGCATAATCAAGTAGAGGCAAGCAAGCATAGCTGGCATAAGCTGTCGTACTCTCACACAGACCTCCTGTTGCCCGTGTGTCTGCAGCTTCAGCCGTCGTCTCCTATCTTATTTCCCTTCACAATTCCTCCTCCTCCTCACTTGCCCTCTGTGATCGCCTCTAGCTTTGCTTATAATTGTGAAATTTTACTAATTCTGCTCATTGTGCTGATTACACCCCACTTTGGCTATGGGGGTGTGTCAGAATGTTATTCTCTAGCATGTAGTGGGGTGCTCTATAATGAGTACAACCTAGTTAGGGTTTGCTATATGTATCCCAACTGCTGCAAGTAAAACCCCTCTTTCGTCATTATTCTTCTGCAACTTCTTGTTTCTGACACTGGACACCCCCTCAGCGTGGTTTGTTCCCAACCAAGCTTCCTAAGCTTGAACTTCTTGGCCTGCGAGTTTTAAGTGTACAATTTGGAAATTCGTTGGGAGGTGAGTTCCGTTTTGCGTGTGCGAACTGCTTTCGCGTGTGCGGACTGGTTTCGCGGGTGCGAACTGAAGAAGGGGTTGGCAGCATACTCCTCATACCTAGCTGCCAAATCACCTGCACGGCAAAATTTCACCTCGGGTTTGGGAAGTCACATTGTTACGAGTGCAATGGAGCGAGCGAGCGAGAATTGCACTATCAAAGAAAAACAGCACAATGAGCGAAGGAATGAGCGAGAACTAAATAGCGAAGGCCACAGTGGTAACGGCAACGAAATGTGGTTGACGCGTGACGGGCCTGTGAATGAGGTTGGGAAAGTGTCGAGGCGGAGGCCTGGAGCGCGGGTTACCAGCCAAGCCGGGAAGTTGGGTTGCGATGTGCGAGGTGACGGGAAGATTGTCAAAGCGAGGGTCGCGAGTGGTAAAGGCGATGACTGTGGTGCTACAGTGATGTACGTGCTAAGCAGAGATGCGGCGTAAGGAAATGGAAATTTCCTAACATTATCGCCCCCCCCCCCTAAGGAGGCCCTCCTTACAAGAGTGTATGTCCGTCCCGAAAATTGCGGCTGCGTAGATAGTCGATGAGGATAGGGTGGTTTTCAATCTTGTCCAGGGGAACCCAATTGTCTTAGTTGGGGTGCGATCTTTCCATTGAATTAGGAACTCAACCCTGCGGGCTCCCTGTGGGTCACGAACAAGATGGCTCAGAATCTTCTCGGGTGTGATTACTGGCTCTGTGGGTGGTTGTGTCATGCTGGCGGGTTGGTGACGGGGCAGTTGGCTTGTGGATGGTACGTAAGGGCGTAGGAGGCTGACGTGGAAGGACGGGCTGACGTACCAGTCAGCGGGGAGGAGGAGGTGGGCGGTAACGGGGGTGATCATATGGCTAATGAGAAATGGCCCGCAATATCGGGGGCGGAGTTTTGGGGTGATGGGCAAGCGGAGGTTTTGAGTGTCGAGTAAAACTAAGTCGACGGGCTGGTAAGTGACGGGACGGCGGTGGCGATCGGCGTTGCGTGTAGCGATTACGTTTGATTTTTTTATTGCGCATGCTGTCCAGGTCCGTGCTGCTTGTAGATTTTTGGCGAAATGCTGTGCACGTTGTACGGGGTTGTCGGGATTCGAGGTCATGGGTCCTGTGGGGTCTTGTCCGCAGTTCAGGTTAAATGGTGACTGTTGGGTCGTGGCGGATGGCGAGTTGTACGCGAACTCGATGAGTGGCAGTTGCTGTTCCCACGTGCACGGGTCGTCCCATGTGGCTTGGATAAGCTTCTCCATGGTCTGGTTTGTCCGTTCTGTCTGTCCGTCTGTCTCGGGGTGGTACTAAGAACTGAATTGTAGTCGCGTGCCGAACTGCTGCCATAGGTTCCGCCAGAAGTTGCTGGTGAATTTCGTATCCCTGTCACTAATTATTGCTGCTGGTATCCCGTGTAATCAAATGGTGGTGGCGATGAAGAGCCAAGCTGTTTCTTCGGCTGAGATGGATTTCTTGCATGCAGCGAAATGCGCCATTTTCGTGAGTCGATCGACACCTACTTGGATCGTGTCGTTCCCACTTGCCCTAGCCGGTAATCCTGTGACAAATTTGTCAGATTTATATGACATAGCTGCTGTAGTCTATAGTGGGGTAGCACATATGGGGTACAGGTTTCTAGGGTTGTATTTGTACCCCATCTTTCCTTAGTCATTCCATTTTCCTGTTCTACAACTCTCACATGGTATAGAGCGGGTTCCCTGTGGGAACTTCGCCTAGGGCCCACCGAAGCACGCCCCGAGGCGCGCTAACTTTTTTATTTTTTCTCTCTCTCGAGCGACCCTCCGTGTCGCCCTTCCCTCGCGGCCCCGCCGCCCCCTCAGACGCGGCCCCGCCGCCCTTTCAGACGCGGCCCCGCCGCCCTTTCAGACGCGGCCCCGCCGCCCCTTTCGGACGCGGCCCCGCCGCCCATTTCGAACGCGGCCCCGCCGCCCTCTCAGACGCGGCCCCGCCGCCCTCTCAGACGCGGCCCCGCTCGCCCTTTCAGACGCGGCCCCGCCGCCCACTTCGAACGCGGCCCCGCACGCCCTTCCAGACGCGGCCCTGCCGCCCATCTCGGACGCGGCCCCGCCGCCCCTTTCGGACGCGGCCCCGCCGCCCTTTCAGACGCGGCCCCGCCGCCCGCTCCGACGCGGCCCCGCCGCCCGCTCAGACGCGGCCCCGCCGCCCGTTCCGACGCGGCCCCGCCGCCATCACTCGCGGCCCCACCGCCTCGTCACGGCCACCCCGCCCTGGCGCGGCCCCGCCGCCTCCTACCTGCGGCCCTACAACCGCCTCAACGGCGGCCCTTTGCCGCCCTACCTGCGGCCCAACGGCCGCCCAACAGCGGCCCACCTGCCGCCCTACCTGCGGCCCGCCCGCCGATTTCCCTGCGGCCCATCGCCGCCCTACCAGCGGCCCACCCGCCGCTCTACCCGCGGCCTACCCGCCGCTCTGCTCGCGGCCCTACAGCCGCCCTACCTACGCGGCCCAGCAGCAGCCGAGCCGCCCAGCCGCAGCCGAGCCGCCCAGCTGCAGCCGAGCCGCCCAACAACAGCCAAGCCGCCCAGCAGCAGCCGAGCCGCCCAGCAGCAGCCGAGCCGCCCAGCAGCAGCCGGGCCGCCCATCAGCAGCCGAGCCGCCCCGCAGCGGCCGAGCCGTCCTGCAGCCGTCGAGTCGCCCGACCTACCCCGTCTGGTGAGCACAGCACTGCCCTACTGCTACTGCGTGCCCTTCCCCACTGCTTGCACTGCTAGTCTGTCGTCATGGCTACCCCCAGTGTCCTTGCTTTTGACGCTGAGGGCAGAGCCATTGACTTTGAGGTCTGGGTCGACGACCTGCAGTTGTTTTTACAGTGCGATAGGGCAGACGGCCTTTCTCTCTTTGACCTCACCTCTGGCGCCTTTCCTGCCCCTGCTGCTGATGCTGATCCCACTGTTCGCTCTCAGTGGACCACCCGCGATGCTGCTGCACGTCTTGCTGTGCGTCGCCACTTGCCCACCACTGAGCGCGCGCACTTTAGTCAGTACAAGAGTGCTCAGACCTTGTACGACGCTGTAGTTGCGCGCTACTCTTCCCCTGCCACTGCTGCACTGAGCCGTCTCATGCTACCGTACCTCTTTCCTGATCTCACTGCCTTTCCTACTGTTGCTGATCTCATCACACACCTTCGCACTAGTGACACTCGCTACCGCGCTGCCCTTCCTGCTGAGTTCTGCGCCAAGAACCCCCCCCCCATATACATCGCTCTCTACTACATAGTCACTCGTCTCTCTGACTCCCTCCGCGTAGTCAGGGACCACTTCCTCTCAGTCTCTCCCACCACCCTCACTGTCGACCTCCTCGAGAAGGCCCTCCTAGCGGCGGAGAAGAGTATAGTCGCTGTAGGAGCCTCTCGTGGTGACCCGCGCACCCCCATCTTTGAGGGGTGTTCTCCTTCCCCCCTGCTGCCCTCTGTTGCCTCTGCTGCTGCTGCCGACCTGCTCGTTCTTGAGTCGGTCGGCGCGGCGTCTGCCCCCAGCGGGAGACGCCGCACTGGCAAGGGCAAGAGGGGCAGGGGCGCGGGTGGAGCTGGCGGGGGCGGTGGAGGTGGCAGTGGAGGCGGCGGAGGGAGTGGGGGTGGCGGTGGGAGTGGTGACGGGAGTGGTGGTGGCAGCGGCGCCGGTGGCGGCGGAGGTGGTGGCGGCGGAGGCGGTGGGAGCGGAGGCGGTGGAGGTGGCGGCGGTGGAGGCTGTGGTGGCGGAGGAGGTGGAGCTGGTCGGGGGAGTGCCCCGCAGAGGAGCGGCTCTAGTGGTGGTCCGCGGTAGCAGCAGCAGCAGCAGCGTGCTCGGGACGTCCTCACGCCTCAGTAGCTCCGTGAGTGGTACATGCAGGGTCAGCGTGGTGGAGGCTTTGGCCCGTGCACCTACGTTCTTCGCACCGGCGACCGCGCGGGTGAGCAGTGTGGGGGTGCCTACGCCACCAGGCGCTGCTTTGGCCGCCTGACGGACGCCTGGCGTCAGCAGTTCCCTGACGCTTCTGAGATCCCTCGCTGGGGGGACCTTTCTAGGGCTGGTGTAGCGATATTTGAGCTAGACTTTGATGCTATCCTTGCTGCCATGTATGCTGTGTCTATTAGTGATGAGGGTGACTGTTACCGCTGTTTCCCGCCCGACCCTGGCATTGGTACTGCTGCGCTAGGTGCTTGTGAGGCGTCTCCTCTAGGTGCCAGTGCGGCTGCGCTCTCAGGTGCTGGTGAGGCTGCGCTCTCAGGTACTACGTCGGCTTCGGCCTCCCTCACTTTCACTCTTCACTCAGGATCTTCTCGCTCCTTCTTTCGAGACCGCACCACACTCACGCCGCTTGGTCGGCCGGTTGCAGTCTCCCTGGCTGACCCCTCTGGGGGTCCTGTCCTCTCTCACTTTTCCACTGTCCTCCCGTGTCCGACTGCCCCTTCGGGCACCCTGTCTGGCCTGTACCTCCCCTCGTTCTCGACGAACTTGGTGAGTGGTGCAGACTTGCAGGATGCGGGGGTTCACCAGTTTACTCCTGCGAGTCAGAGGGTGACCCACTGCACGGACGCACGCACAGGCCGGCACCTGGCCACGTTCTCTCGTCGGCCGGGGTCGAGCCTCTACACCCTGACCACTACGTCTCCTCCTGTCCCTGCGTCAGGTCAGGTAGCTGCGTCAGGTCAGGTGTTTGCTGCTGCGTCCCGGTCTGGCCCTTAGTCTGCCCCCTGTTCGTGTCGCCTCCTGTCTCACGAGACTCTCCTGTGGCACCACCGACTTGGCCACCCCTGCTTGGCCCGTCTTCGGGGCATGGCTTCCCGTGTCCTTGTCTCTGGTCTTCCCCAGTCTCTCCCTCCCCTTCCTTCGGGACCTGGTCCTTCCTGTCTCCCCTGTGTCGAGGGGCGCCTCAGGGCTGCTCCTTACTCCTCCCAGTTTCCCCCGACAGAGGCTCCTCTGCAGACACTTCACATGGACGTGTGGGGCCCGGCCCCCGTCCGTGGGCAGGGTCACGAGCGCTACTTCCTGTTGGTGGTTGACGACTACTCGCGTTACACCACAGTCTTCCCCTTGCGCAGCAAGGGTGCTGTCATTGAGGTGCTGATCGACTGGATCCGCGAGGCTCGTCTCCAGCTCAGGAGGAGCTCCGGCTTGGACTTTCCTGTTCTGCGTCTGCACTCTGACCGAGGTGGGGAGTTCTCCTCTCGCCTTCTGCGAGACTACTGTCGTGCACAGGGGATCCGCCAGACCTTTACGCTTCCGGACTCTCCACAGCAAAATGGGATTGCTGAGCGCCGCATTGGCATGGTCATGGATGTCGCTCGTACGTCCATGATGCATGCGGCTGCCCCCCATTTTCTGTGGCCGTTTGCGGTTCGGTACGCGGCGCATCAGCTCAACCTTCACCCCAGGGTCTCTCGGCCCGAGATGTCCCCAGTCTTGCTGTGGACGGGGAAGGTCGGCGATGCGTCTGCGTTCCGTGTCTGGGGATCTCGGGCGTTTGTCCGCGACTTGTCTGCGGACAAGCTATCCCCTCGTGCTGCTCCCTGTGTCTTTCTTGGCTTCCACCCTGACGCTCCAGGGTGGCAGTTCTACCACCCCTCCTCTCGTCGTGTTCTGTCCTCCCAGGACGTCACGTTCGACGAGTCAGTCCCCTTCTACCGCCTCTTCCCCTACCGCACTCCTTCCCTCCCCCCGCCACCGGACTTCCTTGTGCCGGTTCCCCCCCGGTTAGACCCCCTCCCCCCTAAGGTTCCTGCCCCCTCAGGTGTGTCCCAGGTAGACGCCGTTGAACCGGTCGAGGTTACTGGTGACTCTGGTGCTGCTGCGGGTGCTAAGCCTGGGGGTGCTGACTCTGGTGGTGTTGTGCGCGTGGGTGCTGAGCCGGGGGGTGCTACTGCTGAGGGTGCTGAGCCTGGGGGTGCTGAGCTGGGGGGTGCTGTGCCTGGAGCTGCTGAGCTAGGGGGTGCTGAGTCTGGGGGTGCTGAGTCTGGAGCTGCTGAGCCTGGGGGTGCTGCGCCTGGAGCTGCTGAGCCTTGGGTTTCTCCTGGTGCTCCGTCTCGGCGGGAGCCCCTCTCCCCACAGGAGCTGCGCGAGTGGTTTGCTCGCCGCTGGAGGCGTACTGCTGGAGCTGGAGCTTCTTCGACCGCTGAGGGTGCTGGTGTCACCGGTCCCGGAGCTGCTGGGCCTGCGGGTCCTCCTGGAGCTGGAGCTACTGAGGGTGTTGGTGCTGAGACTACTGCTGTCTAACCTGGCGGTGGTCCTACTACTGGTGGTCCTGGAGGTCCTGCCGCTGGAGGTGTTGGTGGCGCTGGTGCAGCCGCTCGAGGTGTTGGTGGCGCTGGTGCAGCCGCTGGAGGTGTTGGTGGCGCTAGTGTAGCTGCTGAGGGTGCTAGTGCTGTCCCTGCTGGGTCTGGAGCTGCCGCGCGGCCTCGGCCGTACTTCGTTCCACTCCTACAGCAGGTTCTTGGTCTTTCTCCTCCTGTAGAGTGTCCACAGCCTGTCCAGCCGCGGTCACAGTTGGAGCCTACCTCCCCACTGCCTGCTCCCTCTCCTTACACTGGTCCTACTGGGGGTCTTGCTGAGCGTCGTGAGCCTGCGTCTCGTCCCGCGTCGCCTGTTCGTGCTGCTCGCGCTAGTGGTCGCAGTTCACGTCAGCGTCCTCCTCCTGTCCCTGGCACGCACCGGATGTCTCTGCGTCCGTCCACTGCTCCTCTGCGTGCCCCTTTGCCTTCTCCTCCTGCGTCCTCTCTTCCTGCGCCTGCCGACCCGGAGTCGGACTCTCTTCGTGCTGCCAGTCCTACTGTCACGCGTCTTCTTGCTACTGTTGTCACTGACCCTTCTTTTGAGCCCACTGCTGCGTCTCCTCTTGTCGCTGAGCTCGTCGACTTTGCTGCCCGCTGTCGTCTAGACTACGCTGCTTGTCTTGTTGCTGAGTCTGCGTCTGTCTGTCCTCCGTCCGTCGGGGGTGAGTGTGCTCTTGGCACGGACGTCCTTGAGGACAGGCAGGAGGAGTTCCAGTGTCTGGCTGCTGCTTCACATCATCTCGCGTCTGTACTGCTTGCCCCTGAGGGAGACCCGGATGCACTAGACATCCCGACTCCGCGCTCTTACGCGGAGGCCGTAGAGGGTCCCTACTCCTCTCAGTGGCAGGCAGCTATGGATGCACAGATGGCTTCCTGGAAGTCCACAGGCACCTACGTTGATGCTGTTCCCCCTCCTGGGGCGAACATCGTTAGTGGCATGTGGATCTTCAGGGTGAAGCGGCCGCCTGGCTCTCCACCTGTCTTCAAGGCGCGGTACGTTGCTCGTGGCTTCAGTCAGCGGCAGGGAGTTGACTACTTTCAGACCTTCTCTCCCACCCCGAAGATGACTACTCTTCGGGTGCTGCTGCACATAGCCGCTCAGCGCGACTACGAGCTTCACTCTCTTGACTTCAGCACTGCTTTCTTGCAGGGCAGCCTGCACGAGGAGATCTGGCTGCGCCGTCCGCCTTGCTTCTTTGGGGCTTTCCCTCCTGGCACCCAGTGGAGCCTCCGACGGCCAGTCTACGGTCTCCGCCAGGCACCGCGTGAGTGGCACGACACACTGAGGACTACGCTTGCGGCTCTTGGGTTTGCTCCCTCTACTGCTGACCCGTCGTTGTTTCTGCGCACCAACACTTCTCTGCCGCCATTCTACATCCTCGTGTACGTCGACGACTTGGTCTTTGCCACTACTGACATTGCTGGACTCGCCTACGTGAAGTCCGAGCTGCTGAAGAGACACACGTGCACAGACCTGGGTGAACTGCGCAGCTACCTTGGCTTGCAGATCACTCGGGACAGAGCACGCCGCACCATTACCTTGACTCAGTCACACATGGTGCAGCAGGTCCTTCAGCGCTTCGGCTTCACGTACTCCTCGCCTCAGGCCACTCCTCTGGCTACTCGCCACTCGCTCTCAGCTTTGCCTTCGGATGAGTCCGTAGAGCCGAGTGGCCCGTACCCAGAGCTTGTTGGCTGCCTCATGTACCTGATGACCTGCACACGACCTGACCTTGCATACCCTCTTAGCATTCTTGCACGCTATGTTGCTCCTGGGAGACACCGACCAGAGCACATGGCTGCAGCGAAGAGGGTGTTGCGCTACTTGTGCAGTACGTCGGGCATGGGGCTAGTGCTTGGAGGGCGGAGTTTAGTGGTCCTCACTGGTCACGCGAACGCTTCTTGGGCTGACGACCAGGCTACGCAGCGATCGTCGCAGGGGTACACCTTTAGTCTTGGTTTTGGCTCTGTCTCTTGGAGGGCTACTCGCTTGTCTTCTGTTCTCGGCTTCAGTTGTGAGGCTGAGATCTACGCCGGGGCCATGGCTGCACAGGAGCTTCGCTGGCTCACCTACCTGCTGACTGACCTTGGAGAGCCGCCTCGTTCTCCTCCAGTGCTGTACGTAGACAACAAGGCCATGCTGGCCTTGTGTCGAGAGCAGCGCTTGGAGCACAGAACGAAGCACATTGCTCTCCGCTACTTCCTTGCTCGTGAGCTGCAGCAGCGTGGTCAGTTGCGACTTGCGTACGTGGCCTCTGAGGCCAACACTGCTGATGTTTTCACCAAGGCACTTCCGCCTTGTGATCATCAGCGCTTCTGCACTCAGCTGGGACTTGTACCTGTCTTACCTCACTTGCTTACCTCTTGACCTTGCCTGTACTCTTGCATATATATATATATATATATACCTGCTCTTGCTTGTTTAGCCTTATATATATATGCCTTCTCTTGCATGTGAACTGGCCTTTTTGGCCTTGAACTTGTGCTCGGAATGTGTGGTGACGTTGTGATCCACCCTGAGCTTTGCTTCGCTCTGCTAGACTGGTCTTGTGACCCCTTGTTCTCCCCCACTTTGCCTATGGGGGTGTGTCAGATTTATATGACATAGTTGCTGTAGGCTATAGTGGGGTAGCACATATGGGGTACAGGTTTCTAGGGTTGTATTTGTACCCCATCTTTCCTTAGTCATTCCATTTTCCTGTTGTACAACTCTCACAAAATTCCATTGTCACCTGCTGCCAAGCACGCTCTGGGGGTGGTATCGGCTGCAACTATCCTGCCGGCCGCTTCCGTGACGACTTCATGATTTGGCAGGTGGGACACGAGAAACGTGGCGTTGCACGCCGGTCAATATTTCTGGCCAGTAGTGGTACCGGTGCAGCTGCTGCCGTCTATTTTCTACCCCAAAATGATCTGAGGTAACCCCGTCGTGTGCCTCTTGTAGTAACAGCTCCCTTAATAAAGATTACCCCGGCACCCAGATGCAGTCGGTGCTGGCTTTTACGTAATAGGTCCCCTTTGCGGCTGCAAACTGGTGCGAGTTTCCACCTTTGAAGAATAGGTCTGTTTGATATCTGTGGGTAAATAGCCCTGTCCGTAGCGGGCTGGTCTGGGTAAGTAGTTAGCATTAATTTGGGAAGTGGGGCGGGTCAGTGCGTCGGCAATGTTGGATGCTCCCTTTTTGTAGGTAACCGTGTAGTAAAAATTTGACTCGAGCAAATTGAGCCAGCGAATCTGTCGTGGGTTGAGGTTTGGCTGTGCGCGGAGGTACTGTAGTGACTTGTGATCTGTCCGTATTGTCACGTCGGCTCCGGTAAAGTAACACCGCCACACTTTGAAGGCGTGCACGATCGCAAACATTTTGCGGTCGTGTATCGGGTAATTTTTCTCGGGCGGGTGCAGCTTCCGTGATTCGTACGCGATGGGCTGGAGGCCGTTGCCGAAATCCTGTGACAGGTCTACTCCGATGGTGATGTCGCTTGCATCCGTAACGACTTCGAAAGGGTGGTGGGGGTCGGTGGTGTATAAAGAACATTTTTTAGGGCAGAGAAGGCATCATGCTCTCTCTCGCCCCACGTAAACTCTACCCCTTTTCACAATAGGTCAGTCAGCAGGGCAGTCAGCTGCGCCATGTCGAGGACGAACTGACGGACATATTTAACGAACCCTAAAAAACTCTGTAATTTTGTGAGGTTCGTTGGGGGGCGCCACGCTTTTACTGTATCCAGCTTCTTCGGGTCAATTTCGATCCTTGCCTCCGAAATCACCTGCCCCAAAAATTCTAACCGGTCCTTGAAAAACTCACACTTTGATCCCTTAGTCAGTAGGCGATTCTCGTCTAAAACCGTAGACACTGCTTCTAAGTCTTTTAAATGCTGCTGCTTATTTCAGCTGTAAAATAGGATATTGTCGAGGTAAACTATCATGCACTTATCTAATAGCGGTCTAAAAGCCTCGTTCATGGTCATCTAAAATGTCGCGGGGGCATTGGTCAGTCCGAAGGGCTTCACGGTGTACCCAAAGGATCCGTATCTAGTGTGGAAAGCTGTCTTGGCGCAGTCCGATGGTTCGTCCCTAATCTGATGGTAAGCCCCCGTAAGTCAATCTTCGAAAATACTTGGGCTGTTCGCAGCTGGTTTATCAGTTCGTCATCGCGGGGAATCGGGTATCGCAATTTGATGGTTACCCGGTTCAATGCTCGGTACTCAATACACATGCTAAAACCTCCATCTTTTTTCGTTGTGAACAGTATCGGTGCGACGAACGGTGATGAGCTCGGTCAGATGAATTGCTTCTCTAACAGGTAATCTAACCGTTTCTTGAGCTCATCGAGCTCGGGCTGTGTTAGTCTGAACTGTCGCTATACAGTTGGCTGTGCCCCCGGTTCTAACTCTATTTTGTGGTCGTGTGCGCGCTGAGGTGGCAGTCCTTCTGGTAAGTCATCCGAGAAAATCACCGGGTACCGTTTCAACAGCTCTTGTAGTTCGGGCGATACAGCTGCTAGAAGTTTATGAAAATCACTCGGCGCCTCTGCTTGTCACGCGACTGCTATATCCACTACGTACACGTCAGCTCCAGCGGTGACAGCCCGTTTCATCATGATGGCGTTGACGTGGACTGTTGAAGACTCGGGCGGCTGCCAGCGATGTAATTCGACCCAGTTACCGCTACTTCGCACAGTGCAGCTACCCGTTGTCCAGTCAATTGGTGGGTTGTATCGTCGCAGCCAATCACGTCCGAGTAAAATGTCATGCCCATCCAGTGTTGTCGCAAGGATTTCCTCTATAAAACCGAAGTTTCCCCCGCAGCGGACTTTCTCCCGTATAGCCAGAGGCGTGCTGTCGACTAAGCGTACATCTATCTTCGGTAAACACCGACTAAGTGTTAGTGTGCAATCGCGGTATTAACTAAACTGTGACTTGCCCCTCCATCTATGGATATCTTCACTGCTGCTCCCTGTATTTTCCCATGGATCAGTACTGGGCAATCCGTTGCTATACCCTCATTATTCATCCGAGCCCGATCGATGGCGTGAATCAGTACTGTGACTCGGTGAGGGTCGGTGAGGTTGGGCGAGCAGGTATTCTCGTTAGTAGTTGGCCCGTTTTCTACTGACTGTTGGCGTTTCCCTGCCTCTGAGATTCCCTCCCCTGCTCTGCTCTACGGTGCCTTTGCTCCTCTGGACACTCACTCTTGCGGTGGCCTAGCCTATTGCGAGCAAAGCAGCGCCCCTTAAACGGCGTGGTAGCTGCATTCGTCGCAACGGCATGTACAGTGGTGTGCTCGGTCAGTCTCTGAGGGCGATATCTGTGGTAGGATCCCAGCTTCGGTCGGCGCAATGTGTCGTTTTTCTCGGCGAGCGTGAGAATGTCGTTGAAGTTCGAGATTCCGCGTACCATGATTTCGTGCGAGATGTCCGGTTTCAGCCCACCAACGTAAGGGTCCACCCGCTCCACTTCGTGCATATAGCCGACTTGTTCGCATAGGGCAAGAAAACCGCTCGTATAGTCTTGAACCGATCTGAGCTGTTGCCAAGTGTGTAGTCTCTGACGCGCCGAGATTGAAGCTGCGATCGGCTCGAAGCACGCCCAAAGCCCTGCGCACCACACATCCGACGTGCTGTACTGGGTGGTTTCGCAGAAAGAACGACAGGTAACGGCCGGCCCCGTGGGCTCTTCCTCTTGCGATGGCAGCTCATAGGCGTGCGACGAAGTGACAATCACTTGCCACCAGCCCATGGCGGGGCCTCGTAGTAGCGAAACTGCAAATTGAATCTTCGGTGCGTCCGCCACGACATAATTGGCGTCAAAGAATACGTTCATCGTGAAAATCCACGATTGAACTATCGGACTCCCGCGTTGGCTAGGATCAAAACAGGGCGGGCGTTGCGGCTTGAGCAGCATCGGCTCCTAAATGTCGTCGGTGCCTACCGGTGCCGCAAATTCAATGTGACAACGCGTTTCGCGCGGCGGATTCACGGTCAGAGCGGCCTTGTTCCTCGTCATGCCGGGCATTGACTGGGCTGCGCCATCACTGGCTACGCATGAGCGCTGTCCCACATTGTCGTGCTGTGACGGTGTTCTGGATGGGATGACGATTGGCTCGTCCGACTGTGCTGGTACATTTGCAGGTATTGGTGTTGGTGTTGGTGCAGGTGCATTCGTTGCCGACTGCCGGCAGACGGCGTCAAGTTCCACCGAGAGTGTCGCAACTTCGAGAGCAGAATTCTCGAGCCGGCTCACAAGGCAATCAAGCTGCTCGTGTCTCAAAGTCATGATGTTAAATTCAGCCATGGCGGGGGTGTTGAGCAAGATCAGCAAGAGCCTCTGTCATGGCCATGCGTGCTTACGAGAGAGCACTTCAAGTGGTGGTGCTTGGTCGCTGAGAGGTGTCTAACCCCCCCCAAAAGTTGAGATAGGGAAGCGAAGGTGTGGATGCAATCCGAGGGAAGATCGTAAGCTCTGGATACCAAGTGTTACGAGTGCAATGGAGCAAGCGAGCGAGAATTGCACTGTCGAAGCAAAACAGTACAATGAGTGAAGGAATGAGCGAGAACAAAATAGGGAAGGCCACAGTGGTTGTGGAGATAACTACTACAACGGGAGCTAGACTACGGGCTAGGCACGGTTGCTCGTGTGATCTCTACGTTCGTTGTTCCTTAGTCGTTTTCCTAGTGCACACACTGCTTGCTAGTTCACGGGGCAATTTCGAAATAGTTTCACTAGAGAAAGTTGACAACAATGGTACAATCACATTGGCAAGACAAGACTACATCAGAGATAGCATTCAGGTTGGTCGACTGCCAGCGCAGCATGGTCGAGCGCGTTCTAGCACGACTTGGTCGGCCGCGCTCCAGTAGTGCAAAGTTGACGGCACGCCAACACTGTAGGTTGATGGCATGCTAGCATTGCTTTTGCAGAACAGCAGCGCACCTATTTCGCACGTGCTCGCAGATGATTGGCGTGATGAGCCTTGTCACCTGCATAGCGCACACACCAAATCAACCTGGCGTTGACGACTGCATGTGATCAGCCACGTCGACCTCGGGATACCACCACCGAGGCCGGTCTCGCCAAAACCACCTAGGCGACCGTCGCACTCCTCCGCAGAACCTCGTTACCCAGGTAACCTGGTCGACCGAGCAACCACGTTGACCAGCTGCTCCTGTATGTTCTCGTCAACCTCTTAAGTCAACGGCCACCTCTAGTCGACCTCCCCAGGTCGACCACACCCCTGGTCGACTAGCTCCAGGTCGACATCACTCCTGGTCGACCAGCTCCACGTCGACCAGCACAGTTGTCAGCCGACCACCCAAGTCGACTACCCGAAGTCGGCGTCACCAAGTTGACGCCCTGCTACTTGACGCCCAGCTACTCGGCGTCTTGAATCCCTCTATTGAGGTCCGCGTCGGCCCTTCCTTCATTGACCAATATGTTTGGTCGACCACCAGGTTGACATCACGCCTGATCAACCAACCACCAAGTCGACCAGCAGGCCCGGTCGACCAACCACCAGGTCGGCCAGCAGTCCTGTCAGCCGACCACCCAAGTCGGCTGCCCCAAGTTGGCGTCACCAAGTCGACGCCCTCCGCAGGTCAACTTCCCAGGTCGACCTCCCTGAGGTCGGCGCCCATGCAGTGGCACCCGTGTAGGTCGACCTCCTCATAAACCAGCTCGCCCAGTGCTGCAGGTCGGCTGCTCCACTCACACGCGACCACGAAGTCAGCTCCGCCGAAGCAAGGACGGGGCAAAGACACAACTCCCATTGACACTCCCGTACTTGGGCCCCTAGCCCACACGGTAGTTCTTCTCGGAGAAAATCTCGTCGACGTGCACCGAAGACATAGCACGTTGTCCACCGCGGCAGCCATGCAAGAGGGCATGGCACCCACTGCTGCACATTGTCGTCGCCGTCGCCCACGTCGGCCAAGCGCACCTGGCCGATGGCAACAGAGCACCGGATGAAGGCAAGATAGTGCAGCGCCTTCGTCAGGAAGTCGGCCTGCTGCTCAGCGGTTGGGATGTACTTCAACGAAAACTTCCCGCGTTTCACCATGTGCTGCAGCCACGCTTGTCGCCGATCCATGTGCTTGAGGTTGCCTGTCAACCCCATGCCTTCGGCGACCGAGATGCCCGACTTGTTGTCCACCCAAAGGACGGTCGACTTCCCGGCATCCAGCTACCGGAACTCTGCAAGGAGGAAGCGAAGACGACGTCCCTCCTTACCGCCTTCCGTGGCCGCCACGTACTCCGACTCGGTCAACGACTGCGTCGCGCACTTGATGCGTTGGCTCGACCAGGAGACTGCGGCCCCTCCATAGACGAACATGTAGCTTCCCATGCTCGTCTGTGTCTGCTTGTCATCGGTGTCGTTAGCGTCCACGTAGCCAACCAGCTCCAGCGACTATGGTCCACCGCCGAACTCCAAGGCGGTGTCATGTGTGTTAGCAAGGTAGGTGAGGCAGCGGTCGACCTCGCGCCAATGCTAGTCGCTCCTCATCGTGAGGCCGCTCCCGGCCCGAGGTACTTCTGCACCAGCGAGATCTCACGCAGCTCGAAGGCAGCCTTCAGCAGCTCCTTCAGCTCCTTCAGCATCTCGTCACTATTGCTGGCGGCAAGAACGTCGTCAACATAGACCAGCACCCAACAGGTTACTCCGTTGTCGCCAACCTTGAAGTAGAGAGCCTCATCGACCTGACTCTACTTCCACTCGGCGCCAACCAGCACTTCGCTGAGCGCCAAGTACTTCAGCAGTGGCGACTGCTTCACCCCGTACAAGCTCTTCAGTAGCTTGCATACCCGGCCAGTCCCGTCGTTGATGTAGTCCGGCAGGGACATGTACAACACCCAGTCGAGCCTGCTTTGCAGGAAGGCGTTTTTCATGTCGGGCTGCATGAGGTTGAGGACGCCGACGATGCTGAGGAAGATCCTCAGCATGACGTAGCTGCCCACCGGCGCAAACGTCTCGTCGTAGTCGGAGCCATACACCTGAGTGAAGCCCTTCACGACCAGCCTTGCCTTCTCGTGCTCGACGGTCTCGTTGATGTGGTACTTCGTCGTTAGCACCAACCGGTTCTCGATGATGCTCACCCCCGGCGAACGCTCGACCAGCTTCCAAGTGCCCATGTTGATGAGGCTGCAGATCTCCTCCTCCATAGCGGCCTTCACTGCCGGGCCCTTCCACCTCGCCAACACCTCCTTCACCGTCATCGTCAAGATGTCCCAACGGTGCTCGGGGTCGGCATGCATGTCTGGGTCGAGCTCCGGAAACTCCCCATCTTCCTCTGTGTTGTCATACTCCATGTCGTTTTCATAGATGTCGTACATCGTGGTGAAGGCAGTGGGGACGAAGAAGTCAGGTGGCCTCCGAATTCAGCCTAACTTCCGAGGTCCAGGCTGAACCTTCACCACGTCGCTGTCGGTGGACTCCTCGGCGTCCTCTTTTTCGTCACCGGCTTTGCTGCCCTTAGCGGCCTGCTGCACCTCTGTTGGTGTCCCAGCCGACTTCTCCCCTACGGTCGGCTCTCTTGCCGACTGCCTGGTTGCTGACTGCTCCGTGGTCGGCTTCACCGCTGCCTACGCCCATGTCAGCTGCTGCCAGGCTGGTGCCTGCGTCGCCGACTTCACCAAAGTCTGCTTCACCTCCTCAGCCTGGTCCGCCCTCGACTTCACTCCCACGTTGTCGTGCTGCTCATCACGTCGGCCACCGGCGATGCCCTTGGCCGGCACCGAAGGCGACGTCCCACTTCTCCCCTCATTGCCAGAGGCCGATACCGAAGTCAGCCCACGCAGGTCGGCCACAAGAGGAGGGGTAAGAGGGGCAGGGGAGGGGAAGGTAGAGGGGACATCATCGACATCCTCGGCAGCAGGCTCACCGACCTCGGGGAGCAAGGGGAGCGTCGCCGTCGACGTGTCTGTCAGCGGGGTGGCCGGCGTCCATCCTGATACCGGCCCGTGCGCCGACTTCCACACCTCCAGCGACATATCCTCGTAGAATACCACGTCCGACGTGGTGGCCACCCGGTTGTTGGTGATGTGGAGGAGCTCCTAGTCCTTGCTCTCCTCTGACATGCCGAGGTGATTGCCCCACCTGGCCTTTGGCTTCAACTTCCCACCACGCTGCTGCTGAAGGACCAAGAACTGCGCCATGCAGCCCGACATCCGCGCCATCGACAAGTCGGGCTTCGTCCCGGTGAGGAGCTAGTACGGCGTTGTCCCTGGCGGCAGCGTCGACCTCTCAAGGCAGTTGCGGACCTAGACGGCCCGCCGCAGAGCGAGGTGCCACCAGTGGTGCTGCATGCCCATGTGCAGCAGCATCGTCCGCACCGACTCCACCACCGTCCTCATCTCCCGCTCCGCCTTGCTGTTCTGCTGCGGGGTGTACGGGCAGGTCAGGTCGTGGACAATCCCATTGCCATCCACGGAGTCGGTGAACTTCTTCCCGAGGAACTCCCCTCCTCGGTCTGAGTGCAGCATTAGCACCGACTTCTTCGCCCGCCTCTCCACCAACACCAGCCACTGCTGGAACTCCAGTAGCACATCCAACTTCTTGGCAACCGGCCTCACCCACAAATAACAAATCTTACGTCCTTTAGCAGCAAGAAGTATAGGCTGCCGTCCTTGCAGCCGCGCGTAATAGCCCGCACAAGTCGATGTGCACAATGGCCAGCACGTCGTCGGCGTCGGAGCCTTGGTCGAGGAAGGTGTGCCGCGCCAGCTTCCCGTCAACGCACGAGACACACGGTGAGTCGGCGCTCGACGCCGACTTGGGGTCCAGCCCCTCAGCGACCTCATGCTTTGCCGAGCTCCGGATGATGTCCATGCCGACGTGTGCAAGCCTCGCATGCAGCCTGTCCGGCGTTGCCTTCGTTGCCGAGACGATCGCCCTCAGGGCCACGACCTCCGTCGTTGGTGACGCCGACCTCGTTGAGCAGGTGCGCAGGTCGGTGCAAAGGACCCGCCCCATATAGGACGCCCGACCGAGGACGTCTCCCGCCGCCGAGACGAGCAACATTCCGTTGCCGTCCTCCTGCAACTTCATGCCCTTCTCCTTCAGCTGGCCGGCCTAAAGTAGGTTCGCCCGCACATCCGGGACGTAGAACACGTCGGGGATGAGCATCTGCTTTTTGGCCTTTCGTTGCAAAGCGACAGTGTCGCGACCCTGGACGTCCTGCAACGCCCCATTGAAGC
Source organism: Closterium sp. NIES-65 (assembly GCA_948144175.1). Classification (NCBI taxonomy): domain Eukaryota; kingdom Viridiplantae; phylum Streptophyta; class Zygnematophyceae; order Desmidiales; family Closteriaceae; genus Closterium; species Closterium sp. NIES-65. The sequence continues at coordinate 107,331 of CANXME010001596.1, forward strand.
CGCGCACGTGCTTAATATCGCCGCGCAGGTGCAGGTCGACGAATACCTCCTTCGTCCCCATCACGTGGTATGAGCAGCCGCTGTCAAGCACGACCATTGACTAGTTCACCTGCACAGCTGCCGCCACCGCCTGGAAGTCCTCGCCGGCCTCTGGCGCCTGTGAGACGGTCGGCTCCACCACATCGACAAGCGAGCACAGCGCCGCCTTGTCGTCTCGCACCTTGCCGCCAGCAGAGGAGTCGACGTCCTTCGTCGAGGTCGACTTCATTGACTACGTCTCCTTGCACGGCTTGTTTCCTCCTCAATGAGGACAACGACCGCCAGTCCTCCCGTGGCCTCCCTTGGCGTCGTGATCGTCGGAGTCACTGCGGTCGGGGCACTCGAAGGAGAGGTGGTCGGGGTCGCCACACAGCCAGCAGTTCCTCCTCCTCGACCACCGTCCTTGGTCAAATTCTTCTTGTCGACTTCCTTGGCCGGCTTCTAGCCACTGCTACCACCGCTGTCACACAGCCCGCGCTACCCCACTCGACCGCCTTGCTTCGTCGGGGCGACAAAGTATCAGAAACAAGTGGTTGAACTATGAAACATTGGAGTACAAGTATGAAACCCTAGAGTTGTGTACCCCCTAAAGGCTAACCCACTATAGCCTACACAGCAATAACATATATATAATGTTTGACACACCCCCATAGGCAAAGTGGGGGAGAGCAAGGGGTCACAAGACCAGTCAAGAAAGGCAAGCAAGCTCAGGGTGGATCACAACGTCACCACACACTCTAAGCACAAGCAAAGGGCCACAAGGCCGGTTCACATGCAGAGGCATATATGCAATACAAACAGCAAGGTGATCTCAACCTAGCAGAGCAAACAGGCAACTGTATATATGTAGAGATCAGAGTTAAGTCAAAGCCTACAGCAAGTGAGGAAAAGTGGGCACCAGCCCCATCATAGTGCAGAAGCGCTGATGATCACCAGGCTGAAGTGCCTTGGTGAGTATATCAGCGGTGTTGGCCAGAGTGGCCACGTAACGCAGACGAAGCTGATCGCGCTGCTGCAGCTATCAAGCCAGGAAGTAACAGAGAGCGATGTGCTTCGTTCTATGCTCAAGTCTGTGCTCCTCACACAAGGCAATGGCAGCCTTGTTGTCGACGTACAGCACTGGAGGAGAACTAGGCCGCTCTCCCAGGTCGGTCAGCAGGTAGGTGAGCCAGCGTAACTCCTGTGCAGCCATGGCTGTGGCGTAGATCTCAGCCTCACAAGTGGAGCTGAGAACTGAAGACGAACACGTAGAACGCCACGAAACTCAGCCAGAGCCAAGACTGAAGGTGTAACCATGTGACGACCGCTGAGTAGCTTTGTCGTCAACCCAAGAAGCGTCTAAGTGCCCAGTGAGCACAACGGAGCTCCCTCCTCCAAGCACGAGCCCCATGCCCGATGTACTGGACAAGTAGCGCAATACCCTCTTTGTAACATCCCAATGCACCTTTCGGTGCCTGCCAAGAGCCACGTAGCGGGCCAGAAGGTCAAGAGGGTATGCTAGGTCAGGACGAGTGCAAATCATCAGGTACATGAGGCAACCAACTAGCTCTGGGTAAGTACCACTCGGCTCTACGGACTCATCCGAAGGAAGAGCTGAGAGTGAGTGACTTGTAGCCAGAGGAGTGGACTGTGCTAAAGACAAGGTGAAGCCGAAGTGCTGAAGGACCTGCTGCACCATATGTGACTGAGACCGTGTGATGGTGCGACGTGCTCTGTCTCGGGTGATCTGCAAGCCAAGGTAGCTGCGCAGTTCACCCAGGTCTGTGCACATGTGTCTATTCTGTAGCTCCGACTTCACGTGGGCGAGAGACTCAGTGTCAGCAATGGCAAAGACCAAGTCGTCGACGTACACGAGGATGTAGAACGGCGGCACCGAAGTGTCGGTGCGCAGAAACACCGACGGGTCAGCAGTAGAAGGAGTGAACCCAAGTGCCGCAAGAGTAGTCCTCAGTGTGTCGTGCCACTCACGTGGCGCCTGGCGGAGACCGTAGACCAGCCGCCAGATGCTCCACTGGGTACCAGGAGGAAAGGATCAAGTGAAGCCAGGTGGGCGGCGCAGCCACATCTCCTCGTGCAGGCTGACCTACAAGAAAGATGTGTTGAAGTCAAGAGAGTGAAGCTCGTAGTCACGCTGAGCAGCAACGTGCAGTAGCACCCGAAGAGTGGTCATCTTCGAGGTGGGGGAGAAGGTCTAAAAGAAGTCTACTCCCTCTCGCTGACTGAAGCCTCGAGCAATGTAACGAGCCTTGAAGACAGGCGGAGAACCCGGCGGACGCTTCACCCTGAAAATCCACATGCCACTGACGATGTTCGCCCAAGGAGGGGGAACCTCGTCGACGTAAGTGCCTGTGGACTTCCAGGATGCCATCTCTACGTCCATGGCTGTCTGCCGCTAAGAGGAGTACTCACCCACGATCACCTCAGCGTAAGAGTGCGGGGTCGGGATGTCTGGAGCATCTGGGTCTCCCTCAGGGGCAATCAGCATGGACACAAGATGAGGCGCAGCGGCTGCAAGACACTCAAGGTCCTCCTGTGTGTCCTCAAGGACGTCCGTGCCTAGAGCACACTCACCCCCGACAGACGGAGGATAGACAGACTCAGACTCAGCAACAAGACTCGCAGCGTAGTCTAGACGACAGCGAGCAGCAAAGTCGACAAGCTCAGCTACTAGGGCAGATGACATAGCAGACTCAAAGGAAGGGTCAGTGACAGCAGTGGCCAGGAGACGCGTGACAGTAGGACTGACAGCATGAAGGGAGTCAGACTTTGGGTCAGCAAGAACAGGAAGAGAGGACGCAGGAGGAGATGGCAGAGGGACACGGTGTGGAGCAATGGAAGGACGCAGTGACATCTGGTGTGTGCTAGAGATAGGCAGAGGACGCTCACGCAGTACACGGGGACTAGTGCAGGCAGCTCAAAGAGGTGACACAGGACGAGACACAGGCGACAGAGGAGGAGCCATAGGCTCACGACGCTCTGTAAGACTGCCTGTCGGACCAGTGTAGGGAGAAGGACCATGAAGCGGCGAGGCAGGCGGTAGCTGTGACTGCGACTGGACAGGCGGAGGACACTCTAAGGAGGGAGGAGGACTAGGAGGAGGCGGCTGACCAAGAACCTGCTGAAGGAGCGGAACGAAGTACGGCCGCGGCCGTGAAGTGCCCCCAGAAGGAGCAGAGACAGTACCAGAACATCCAGCAGCTCCAGCAGCACCTCCAGCAGCACCTCCAGTAGCTCCAAAACCTCCAGCAGCACTAGCAGCACCTCCAGCAGCTCTAGAACCTCCAACAGCACCAGTAGCACCTCCAGCAACTCCAGCACCTCCAGCAGCACCTGCAGCACCTCGAGCAGTACCAGCAGCACCAGTAGAACCTCCAGCAGATCCAGGACCTCCACCTGTACATGTAGCACCTCTAGCAGCTCCAGCACCTCCAGCATCACCAGCACCAGCAGCACCACAACCAGCTCTAGAACCTCCAGCAGCAGTAGGGCCTCAACCGGGCGGTACCACAACACAAGGAGCTCCACTATGGAGGCTGCAGCGCCTCGTACCACTCAAGCAGCCGCTGAGGAGAGGGAGGCTCTGGCTGCGACACTGCACCCGCAGGGCCACCAGCCCCAACTCCAGGAGATCCCCAAGCTCCAGGAGCCCCACAATGGAGGCTCTAACGATGGGAGTACCACTCACGCAGCTGCTGCGAAGAGGGAGCGTCAACAGGCGCAGTACGGTCAGTCTCAGAACCCCTAGCCTCAGCGCCTCTAGGCTCGACACCTCCAGCCGCAGCACCTCCAGGCTCAACACCCGCAGTCTCCACACCTCCAGGCTTAGCACCCGCAGTCTCGGCACCCCCAGACTCATCACCCCCAGTCTCCGCTCCCCCAGGCTCTGCCCCCAGACCCAGCACCTCCAGGCTCAGCACGCTCAGCACCTCGCGCAAGACCAGAGTCAGCAGCTACCTGGACAGGCTCGACCAGGTCTACCTGGGAAACACCTGAAGGAGCAGCACCATGGGGAGGGAGGGGGTCTACCGACGGGACACCTGGGGTGAGGAAGAGTGGCGGGGGGGGGAGCGGGGCAGTGCGGTAGGGGAAGAGACGGTAAAAGGGTACCGACTCGTCAAATGTGACGTCCTGAGAGGCAAAGACATGGCGCGAGGTGGGGTGGTAAAACCGCCAGCCAGGCGCGCTAGGGACAAAGCCAAGGAAGACACAGTGAACGGCACGGGAGGAGAGCTTGTTCGCGGACAAAGGCTCGACATCCCCAGTCTCGGAACACGGACGCATCGCCAACCTCCCCCGTCCAATGCAGGGTAGGCGAGGTCTCCGGAACAGAGACACGGGGCCAGAGGTTGAGCTGATGCGCAGGGTACCGCACTGCAAACAGCCACAGGAAATGGGGGGCAGCCGCATGGATCATGGAGGTACGAGCGACCTCTATGACAAGACCAATGCGGCGCTCAGCAACCCCATTCTGCTGCGGAGAGGCCGGGAGAGTGAACGACTGGCGGATGCCGTGCTCCGCACAGTAGGCTGCCAAGAGGTCAGAGGAAAACTCGCCACCTCTGTCAGAGTGCAGACGTAGGACAAGAAAGTTCGACTGGAACTGCTCACGGAGCTGGAGACGAGCAGCGCGGATCTAGGGGATCAAGACATCAGGGACCTCACCCTTGGTACGCAAGGGGAAGACCGTGGTGTAGCGTGTGTAGTCGTCGACGACCAGCAGAAAATACCGCTCGTGCCCTGTCTCCGGACGCGGGCGGGGCCCCACATGTCCAAGTGGAGAGTCTGCAAGGGAGCCTCTGTGGGAGGGAACGAGGAAGAGTGAGGAGCGGCGCGCTGCCGCCCCTCGACACAGGGAAGACAGGGAGGAGCAGGCGAGGGTGGCAGGGGAGGGAGAACCCTGGGAAGACTAGAGACAAGGTACCTTGATTGCATGCCGCAAAGGCGCTGCACTGACGGGTGACCAAGGCGGTGGTGCCAGAGGATAGTCCTGTGTGACAGGGAGCAACACGAGCAGGGGGCTGACAGCTAACCTGACGCAGCCGCAAACGCAGCTACTTGAGGGGACTCAGTGGTTAGTGTGTACAAGTCCGACCTCGGCTGCCGAGTGAAGGTAGCCAGGTGACGACCCGTCTGGGCACACGTGTAGTGCGTCACACGCTCGTAGGCCGGGGTGAAATCGTGAACACCCGCGTCCTGGAGCGCGGAACCCGCCACCAAGTTCATAGAGAACGAGGGGAGTTAGAGGCCCGATAGCGTGCCACACGGGACAGCAGGACAAGGGAGGGCAGTAGTGGAGGTCGCAAGGATCGGACCCCCTGAGGGGTCGGCCAGGGAGACAGCAACCGGTCTAGGGAGCTGCTTCAGGGCAGTGCGGTCGCGGAAGAAACAGCGGGAAGCGCCTGAGTCCAATGTGAAGGTGTGCAGTGCCTCAGTAGGTGCGGTACCAGCAGATGTAGACGCACTAGCACCTAGGGTAGCAGCCTCACCAGGACTTAGAGCAGCAGACGCGCTAGCACCTAGAGCTGCAGCCTCACTGGTCCCAATGCCCGGGTCGAGCGGTACACTGAGTTAATAGTGACCCTCAGCACTAATAGTCAATGCATACATAGCAGCAAGGATAGCATCATAATCAAGAGCAAAGATATCAATCCCCTTCCTAAGCAGATCAGCCCAGCAGTGCAGCTCAGAGGCGTTAGGGAACTGCTCGCGCCAGGCGTCGTGGAGGCGAAAGAAACAGCGCTGCACCGTGTGAAACTTCCCACAAGCCTGGCTAGTGCCGTCACCTGTGCGGATGACGTACGGGCAGGTACCTCCACCCCCAGACCCCCCACGCTGAGAGTACCACTCACGGAGCTGCTGGGGCGAGGGAGTCTCGCCGGGACGCTGCTGCTGCTGCCTCTAGCCACCGCCAAACCCCCCACGCTGTACCGCTCCACCGCGCCCGCCACCCGCTCCACCGCTGCCACCACTGCCACCACCGCCCCCACCACCCCCACCACCTCCGCCGCCGCCACCACCCCCTGTGCCGCCACTGACCTCCCCACCACCCGCGCCACTCCCACCTCCGCCACCACCCCCGCCCCCCCCACCCCCTCCACCGCCGCTGCCCCCGCCTCCACCTCCACCACCCCTGCCCCCCTTGCCCCTGCCGCCCTTGCGCCTCCCACTAGGAGCAGACGCGACCCCCACCATCTCAGCACCGAGGTAGTCGACAGCAGCAGCAGATGCAATGGAGGGGAGGAGGGGGGAGGGGGAGGACCCCTCAAAGAAGGGGGTGCGGGGGTCACCACGAGAGGCACCTACAGCTACAATGCTCTTCTCAGCTGCTAGGAGTTCCTTCTCGAGGAGGTCGACAGTGAGGTCAGTGGGGGAGAGGGCGAGAAACTGGTCCCTGACAGTGCGAAGGGAGTCACCTCATCTCGCGTTTGTACTGCTTGCTCCTGAGGGAGACCCGGATGCACTAGACATCCCGACTCCGCGCTCTTACGCGGAGGCCGTAGAGGGTCCCTACTCCTCTCAGTGGCAGGCAGCTATGGATGCAGAGATGGCTTCGTGGAAGTCCACAGGCACCTACGTTGACGCAGTTCCCCCTCCTGGGGCGAACATCGTCAGTGGCATGTAGATCTTCCGGGTGGAGCGGCCGCCGGGCTCTCCACCTGTCTTCAAGGCGCGGTACGTTGCTCGTGGCTTCAGTCAGCGGCAGGGAGTTGACTACTTTTAGACCTTCTCTCCCACCCCGAAGATGACCACTGTTTGGGTGCTGCTGCACATAGCCGCTCAGCGCGACTACGAGCTTCACTCTCTCGACTTCAGCACTTCGTTCCTGCAGGGTAGCCTGCACGAGGAGATCTGGCTGCGCCGTCCACCTGGCTTCACTGGGACTTTCCCTCCTGGCACCCAGTGGAGCCTCCGACGGCCAGTCTACGGTCTCCGCCAGGCACCGCGTGAGTGGCACGACACACTGAGGACTACGCTTGCGGCTCTTGGGTTTGCTCCGTCTACTGCTGACCCGTCGCTGTTTCTGCGCACCGACACTTCACTGCCGCCGTTCTACATCCTCGTGTACGTCGACGACTTGGTCTTTGCCACAGCGGACACTGCTGGACTCGCCTACGTGAAGTCGGAGCTGCTGAAGAGACACACGTGCACAGACCTGGGTGAACTGCGCAGCTACCTTGGCTTGCAGATCACTCGGGACAGAGCCCGCCGCACCATCACCTTGACTCAGTCACACATGGTGCAGCAGGTCCTTCAGCGCTTCCGCTTCACGTACTCCTCGCCTCAGGCCACTCCTCTGTCTACTCGCCACTCGCTCTCAGCTCTGCCTTCGGATGAGTCCGTAGAGTTGAGTGGCCCGTACCCAGAGCTTGTTGGCTGCCTCATGTACCTGATGACTTGCACTCGACCTGACCTTGCATACCCTCTGAGCATTCTTGCACGCTATGTTGCTCCTGGGAGACACCGACCAGAGCACATGGCTGCAACGAAGAGGGTATTGCGCTACCTGTGCAGTACGTCGGGCATGGGGCTAGTGCTTGGAGGGCGGAGTCCAGTGGTCCTTACCGGCCACGCGGACGCTTCTTGGGCTGACGACCAGGCTACGCAGCGGTCGTCACAGGGTTACACCTTCAGTCTTGGTTCCGGCTCTGTCTCGTGGCGGTCTACTCGTTCGTCTTCGGTTCTCGGCTCCAGTTGTGAGGCTGAGATCTACGCCGGGGCCATGGCTGCACAGGAGCTTCGCTGGCTCACCTACCTGCTGACTGACCTTGGAGAGCCGCCTCGTTCTCCTCCAGTGCTGTACGTAGACAACAAGGCCATGCTGGCCTTGTGTCGAGAGCAGCGGTTGGAGCACAGAACGAAGCACATTGCTCTCCGCTACTTCCTTGCTCGTGAGCTGCAGCAGCGTGGTCAGTTGCGACTTGCGTACGTGGCCTCTGAGGCCAACACTGCTGATGTGTTCACCAAGGCACTCGCGCCTTGTGACCATCAGCGCTTCTGCACCCAGCTGGGTCTTGTGCCTGTCTTGCCTCACTTGCTCTCTTCTTGACTTTACTTGTACTGTGACATATATACACCTGCTCCTGCTTGTCTAGTTTTATATATATGTCTATACTCCTGCATGTGAACTGGCCTCTGGCCCTGCTCTTGTGCTCGGACTGTGTGGTGACTTTGTGATCCACCCTGAGCTTGCTTTGCTTTGCTTTGCTTGACTGGTCTTGTGACCCCTTGTTCTCCCCCACTTTGCCTATGGGGGTGTGTCAGATTATTATAGCTGATGCATGTTTGTAGGCTATAGTGGGGTAGCACATATGGGGTACAGCTTTCTAGGGTTGTATTTGTACCCAACTCTGACTTAGTCATTCCCATTCCTGGTCATTTGTTTCACACCCATACACAGGTGCGTAAGCTGCACTTCGAGCTGGGCGATGAACAAGTCGTCGATGACTTGGTAGGTTGACTCGATTAAGTGCCACGCCTGGTGGCCGACGTCGAGGTACTCTCGGCACCACTTCAAGGCGATTGGCACGCCCAGCGAACAACACCGCGAGATGATCGTGAAGGTCAACAACTTCACGGCGCGAAACTCCGCACGCAAGTCGAGGTCGTCTGGCGTCGCCACGGTGCCTCGAGCAAAGCTGAATAGCTCAGCCATCTCCAGCTGAGGCTCGATGGCCTCCTTCCAGGTGAGGATGTTGGGTCGACCAATGAGCGGCGGGGTGACCAAGATCCTGTCCGGCGTAAACCTGAAGTAGCAGTAGCTCGGCGCAATCCCCCCTGCCGTCACCTGGGACGCCGACATCGGCGACAATCCACTTTGTCGGCCTCTGACGTCACCCTGCGAGGAGCCTGCAGCCGCCAATGACCGCACCCCTCACGTTTGAACGCGGCCGACTTCATCGGCATGTATCACACCTAGCTGCCTCGACGTGCCTCCCGCACTGCTGCGGACTTGGCCACCACCAGCGTTGACACCCACGTCGATGCCGGCCGAGAAGGAGGGTGCTCCGTCACCCACACAGCACGGATGTCAGCCTCCACGACCACCGAGTGCAGGTCGCCAAACTCCTTCTCCTCATGGCGTCTCCTAGCGCTCTCCAGCCATGCCTCTAGGGTGTCCATCACCCCTGCATCACCTACGTCGGCTACCATAGTGACTAACGCACAGCTGCCGGCCTACAACACGCAATAGGTAAGTGACCACTACGTCGACCTGACTGGAGGTAAGTTGTGTGCCCTCCACGCTCACCACACCATGCGGAGATGATTACTACAATGGGAGCTAGACTACGGGCTAGGCACGGGTACTCATGTGATCTCTACGTTCGTTGCTTCTTCCTAGTGCACACACTGCTTGCTAGTTTACGGGTCAATTTCGTAAGAGTTTCACCAGAGAAAGTCGACAACAATGGTAAAATCAGGTTGGCAAGACAAGACTACATTAGAGCTAGCATTCAGGTTGGTCGACTGTTAGCGCAGCATGGTCGAACGAGTTCTAGCACGACTTGGTCGACCGCGCTCCAGCAGTGCAAAGTCGACGGCGTGCCAACACTGCAGGTTGATGGCGTGCCAGCATTGCTTTCTCGGAACAGCAGCGCACCTACTTTGCAGGTGCTTGCAGATGATTGGCATGCTGAGCCTTGCCACCTTCACAGTGCACACACAAAATCAACCTGGCGCTGACGACTGCATCTCATCAGCCACGTCGACCTCGGGACTCCACCACCGAGGTCGGTCTCGCCAAAACCATCTGGGAGACCGTTGCACTCCTCCGCAGAACCTCATCACCCAGATAACCTGGTCGACCGGGCAACCACGTTGACTAGCTGCTCCTGTATGTGCCCGTCGACCTCCCAAGTCGACGGCCACCTCTAGCCAACCTCACTAGGTCGACCACACCCCTGGTCGACTAGCTCCAGGTCGACTTCACTCCTGGCCGACCAGCTCCACGTCGACCAGCACAGTTGTCAGCCGACCACCCAAGTCGTATACCCAAAGTCGGCGTCACCAAGTTGACGACCTGCTACTCGACGCCCAGCTGCTCGGCGCCCTGAATCCCTCTGTCGAGGTTGACGTCGGCCCCTCCTTCGTCGACCACTATGTTCGGTCGACCACCAGGTCGACATCACGCCTAGTAGACCAACCACCAAGTCGGCCAGCATGCCTGGTCGACAAACCACCAGGTCTGCCAGCAGTCCTGTCAGCCGACCACCCAAGTCGGCTGCCCCAAGTTGGCGTCACCAAGTCGACGCCCTCCGCGGGTCGACCTCACTGAAGTCGGCGCACATGCAGTGGCACCCGTGCAGGTCGACCTCCTCGTCAACCAGCTCGCCCACCGCTGCAGGTCGGCTGCTTCCCTCATACCCGACCACAAAGTCGGCTCCGCCCAAGCGAGGACGAGGCCAACACACACTCCCATTGACAGTGGTAAAGGTAACGAACTGTGGTTGGCGCGTGACGGGCCTGTGACTGAGGTCGGGAGTGTGTCGAGAAGGAGGCCCGGAGCGCGGGTTACCAGCCGAGCCGGGAGGTTGCGAGTTGCGATGTGCGAGGTGGCGGGAAGATTGTCGAAGCGAGGATCGCAAATGGTAAAGGCGCTGACTGTGGTGCTACAGTCATGTATGTGCTAAGTAGGGATGCGGCGTAAGCAAATGGAAATTTCCTTACATACGTCAAACATGAAAGCGTCTCTCTATTCATTTTTAGAGCAATACCTATTCCGCTCGATAAATCGTTGAATAGCGCATTCGCCGCAGAGCTTGCTACAAAATTAGGAAACTCCAGGACGTGTGCACAAACTAGCTGGTTTTTGGTTGCGACGGTGATAAGAAACGAGGAATGAGAATGACTAATGGAAAGTTGGGTACAAGTACAAACCCTAGAAATGTGTTGTACCCCGTATGTGCTACCCCACTATAGCATACATAGGCTAAGTCATATATGCCTGACACACCCCCATAGGCAAAGTGGGGGAGAACAAGGGGTCATAAGACCAGTCAAGCAAAGCAAAGCAACCTCAAGGTGGATCACAACGTCACCACACAGTCCGAGCACAAGAGCAAGGCCACAAGGCCAGTTCACATGACAGATCATATATATAAAGGTAAACAAGCAAGTGCAGGTATAGAAAGATCATAGTACAAGCAAGGTCAAGAAGTGAGCAAGTGAGGCCAAGTAGGCACAAGACCTAGCATCGTACAAAAGCGCTGATGATCACAAGGCGGAAGTGCCTTAGTAAAGATATCAGCAGTGTCGCCCTCAAAAACCACGTAAGCAAGGCGTAGCTGATCACGCTTCTATAGCTCACGAGCAAGGAAGTAGCGAAGAGCAATGTGCTTTGTTTTGTGCTCCAGTCTGTGCTCCCGAAACAAGGCCAGCATGGCCTTGTTGTCTACGTACGGAACTGGAGGAGAACGAGGCAGCTATCTTAGGTCAGTCAGCAGATAGGCAAGCCAGCGTAGCTCCTGCGCAGCCATGGCCCCCGCGTAGATCTCAACCTCACAGCTGGAGGTGAGAACAGAAGACAAGCGGGTAGACCGCCACGAAACAAAGCCGGAGCCAAGGCTGAAGGTGTAACCCTGTGACGACCGCTGCGTAGCCTGGTCGTCAGCCCAAGAAGCATCTACGTGACTTGTGAGGACCACTCAACGTCGCCCTCCAAGCACTAGCCCCATGCCCGTCGTACTGCACAAGGAGAGCAACACCCTCTTCGCTACAGCCATGTGCTCTGGTCGGTGTCTCCCAGGAGCAACATAGCGTGCCAAGATGCTAAGAGGGTATGCAAGGTCAGGTCGTGTGCAGGTCATTGAGTACATGAGGCAACCAAGAAGCTCTGGGTATGGGCCACTCGGCTCTACAGCCTCATCCGAAGGCAGAGCTTAGAGCGAGTGGCGAGTAGACAGAGGAGTGGCCTGAGGTGACGAGTACGTGAAGCCGAAGCGCTAAAGGACCTGCTGCACCATGTGTGACTGAGTCAGAGTAATGGTGCGCTGTGCTCTATCCTGGGTGATCTGCAAGCCAAGGTAGCAGTGCAGTTCACCCAGGTCTGTGCATGTGTGTCTCTTTTGTAGCTCCGACTTCACGTGGGCGAGTCCAGCAATGTCAGCAGTGGCAAAGACCAAGACATCGACGTACACGAGGACGTAGAACGGCGGCAAAGAGGTGTCGGTGCGCAGAAACAGCGACGGGTCGGCAGTAGAAGGAGCAAACCCAAGAGCCGCAAGTGTAGTCCTCAGTTTGTCGTGCCACTCACAGGGCGCGTGGTAGAGACCGTAGACTGGCCACCGGAGGCTCCACTGGGTACCAAGAGGAAACGACCTAGTGAAGCCAGGTGGGCGGAGCAGCCAGATCTCCTCGTGTAGGCAGCCTTGCGGGAAAGCTGTGCTGAAGTCAAGAGAGTGAAGCTCGTAGTCACACTGAGTGGATATGTGCAACAACACCCGAAGAGTGGTCATCTCCAGGGTGAGAGAGAAGGTCTGAAAGTAGTCAACTCCCTCTCGCTGACTGAAGCCTCATGCAACGTAACGCGCCTTGAAGACAGGCGGAGAACCCGGCGGCCGCTTCACCCTGAAGATCCACATGCCACTGACGATGTTCACCCCAGGCGGGGGAACCTCGTCGACGTAGGTGCCTGTGGACTTCCAGGAAGCCATCTCTACGTCCATGGCTGACTGCCATTGAGAGGAGTAGGGACCCTCGATCGCCTCATCGTACGATCGAGGAGTCAAGATGTCTAGTGCATCCAGGTCTCCCTCAAGGGCAATCTGCATGGACACGAGATGAGGCAAAGCAGCAGCAAAACACTAGAACTCCTCCTGCCTGTCCTTAAGGACGTCTGTAAAAAGAGCACACTCACCCCCGACGGACGGAGGACAGACAGAATCAGACTCAGCAACAAGACTAGCAGCGTAGTCTAGATGACAGCGAGCAGCAAAGTCGACGAGCTCAGCAACTAGGGCAGATGCAGCAGTGGATTCAAAGGAAGGGTCAGTGACAACAGTAGCCAGGAGACGCGTGACAGTAGGACTGGTAGCACAAAGAGAGTCAGACTCCGGGTCAGCAAGAGTAGGAAGAGAGGACTCTGGAGGAGATGGCAACGGGACACGCAGAGGAGCAGTGGAAGGACGCAGTGCCATCTGGTGTGTGCCCGGGACGGCAAGAGGACGCGGACGCGGAGCACGACTACTAGTGCGAGCAGCACAAACAGGCGACGCAGGACAAGACGCAGGCTCACGACCCTCAACAAGACCTCTAGTAGGACCAGTGTAGGGAGACGGAGCAGGAAGGGGGGAGGCGGGCTGTAACTGTGACCGCGACTGGACAAGCGGTGGACACTCTAAGGGAGGAACAGGACGAGTAGAGGGCGGGAGACTAAGAACCTGCTAAAGGAGCAGAATGAAGTACGGCCTCGGCCGCGCAGCGCGTCCAAAACCAGCAGGCACAGCACCAGTACCCCCAGCGGCAGCACCAGCGCCAGCAGCACCTCCAGCTTCAACAGCGCCAACTCCAGCACCCTCAGACGCACTTGCGCTAGTAGAACCACCACCGCCAACACCCCCAGCAGCTCCAGCAGCACCAACTCGAGGAGGACCGGAAGCTCCAGTACCGCCACCTGCTCCAGCAGTACCTCCAGTTGGACCAACTCCAACAGCCCCAGCAGCACCTCCAGTCCCAGCAGCTCTAGTACCACCAGTACGAGCACCTCCGTGACCAGCAGCAACAGCAGTACCTCCAGCTCCAGCAGCATGGCTCCAGCGGTGGGCAAACAACCCGCGTAGCTCCTGCGGAGAGAGTGGCTCCCACCTCGACGAAGTACCGTGAGAGGCTACACGAGCAGAGCCAACACCCCCAGGCTCCGCACCCCTAGGCTCAGCACCCCAAGGCTCAGCACCTCCAGACTCAGCACCCCCAAGCTCAGCACCCCCAGACTCAGCACCCCCACGCTCAGCACCCCCACGCTCCGCACCCCTGGTCTCAGCACCCCCAGGCTCCGCACCCTGAGGCTTAGTACGTTCAGACCTGGCACCCGCAGGCTCAGCACCTCTAGCAGCACCAGTGTCAACCGCTACCTCGACAGGCTTGACTGCGTCTACCAGGGACACACCCAACGGGGCAAGACCTTGAGGGGGGAGGGGATCTATCGGGGGAGGACCTGGCGCAAGGAAAAGCGGCGGCGAGGGAAGGGGCGCAACGGGGTAGGGGAAGAGACGGTAGTAAGGCACCGACTCGTCAAAGGTGACGTCTTTGGAGGACAGAACACGGCGCGAGGTGGGGTGGTAAAACTGCCAACGAGGTGCGTCAGGGGGGAAGCCAAGGAAGACGCAGGGAATAGCACGGGGGGACAGCTTGTCCGCAGACAAGTCGCGGACAAACGCCCGAGATCCCCAAACCCGAAACGCAGACGCATCGCCAACCTTCCCCGTCTACCGTAAGGTGGGGGAGGTCTCTGGCAAGGAGACCCGGGGCTGAAGGTTGAGCTGATGCGCTGCGTACTGAACCGCGATCGGCGACAGAAAATGGGGCGCAGCCGCATGGATAATGGACGTACGAGCGACGTCCATGACCATGCCAATGCGGCGCTCAGCAATCCGATTTTGCTGTGGAGAGGCCGAAAGCGTGAAGGTCTGGCGGATGCCCTGTGCTCGACAGAAGGCCCCCAGACGGGCAGAGGAAAACTCCCCGCCTCTGTCAGAGTGCACTCGCAGAACAGGAAACTCCGAGCCGAAACTCTCTCTGAGCTGGAGACAAGCTGCACGGATCCAATCGATCAACACCTCAGTAACGTTGCCGTTGCTGCGCAAGGGGAAGACTTTTGTGTAACGCGAGAAGTCGTCTTCCACCAACAGGAAGTAACGCTCGTGCCCCTGGCCACGGACGCGGACGGGGCCCCACACGTCCATATGAAGAGTCTACAACGGAGCCTCCGTCGGAGGAAACTCGGAGGAGTGAGGGGCGGTGCGCTGGCGCCCCTCGATGCAGGGGACGCAGGTAAGGCCAAGCCCCATAGGTAGGGGAGAGAGAGACTGGGGAAGACTAGAGACAGGGACACGGAAGGCCATGCCTCGGAGACGAGGCAGGGAGGGGTGACCAAGGCGATGGTGCCAAAGAAGAGATTGGTCAGACAGGAGACGACCCGAGCAGGGAGCAGACTCGGGACTAGACCTGGACGCTGCAGCAAACACCTGACTCAACGCAGCTACCTGAATAGACTCAGCAACCAGAGGAGACATAGTAGTAAGGGTGTACAGGCTCGACCCCGGCCGACGGGTAAACGTGGCCAAGTGTCGGCCCGTCCGAGCACACGTGCAGTGGGTCACCCGCTGACTCGCAGGAGTGAACTGGTCAACCCCCCTATCATGTAGGTCCGCTCCACTCACCAAGTTCGTCGAGAACAAGGGGAGATAGAGACCGGACAGGGTGCCAGAGGGGGCTCCCGGGCACGGTAGGACAGTGGAGAAGCTAGCAAGGACAGGATCCCCAGAGAGGTCCGCCAGGGAGACTGCAACCGGCCGACTAAGCGGCGTAAGCGTGGTGCGGTCTCGAAAGAAGGAGCGGGAAGCACCCGAGTCAAGGGTGAAGGTGTGTAAGGCTTGAGTCGACGTAGTACCTGAGAGAGAAGACTCACCAGCACTTGGGGCAGCAGACGCACTAGCACGTAGAGAAGCAGCCTCACCAGCACCTAGAGCAGCAGTCTCAATGCCCGGGTCAGGCGGAACACACAGGTAACAGTCACCCTCAACACTATCAGACACGACATACATGGCAGCAAGAATAGCATCATAATCAAGATCAAAGATAGCAACCCCCGCCCTAGACAGCTCTCCCCAGCGAGGGATCTCAGAGGCGTCAGGGAACTGGTGACGCCACGCGTCCGTCAGGCGGCCGAAGCAGCGCTGGGTGGAGTGCGGGCCCCTGCACTGCTCACCAGCGCGGTCGCCGGTACAGAGGATGTACGTGCAGGGACCAGTACCCCCACCGCAATGACGCACAGCGTACCACTCACAAAGCTGCTGAGGGGACAGGGTCTCACGAGTGCGCTGCTGCTGCTGGCGCGGACCACCACCGGAGCCACTCCTCTACGGAGAGCCACGACCAGCTCCACCGCCGCCGCGGCCCCCGCCTCCGCCACCTCCGCCACCTCTGCCACCTCCGCTGCCTCCACCACCTCCGCCGCCTCCGCTCCTTCCGCCACCACCGCCGCCTCCACCGCCTCCACTGCTGGGACCAACACCTCCACCCCCGCCACCACTCCCACCACCACCCCCACCCCCTCCACTGCCTCCACCACCACCTCCACCGCCCCTACCAGCCCCCCCAGCGCCCTTAGCCCCCTTGCCCTTGCCGGTGGGGCGTCTCCCGCTAGGGGCAGACGCAGCGCCGATAGACTCGAAGCCAACGAGGCCGGCCGCAGCAGCAGAAGCATCAGAGGGCAAGATGGGGGAGGGGGAACACCCCTCAAAGATGGGGGTGCAAGGGTCACCACGAGAGGCTCCTACAGCAACTATGCTTTTCTCTACTACTAGGAGACACTCCTCGAGGAGGTCAATGGTGAGTGTGGTGGGGCAAACTGAGAGGAAGTGGTCCCTAACTAGGCGAAGGGAGTCAGGGAGGTGGGTGACTATGTAGTAGAGGGTGATGTATATGGGGGGGGGGGGGGGGGGGGGGTTCTTGGCACAGATCTCAGCAGGAAGCGCAGCGCGGTAGCGAATGTCACTAGTGCGAAGGTGCGTAATGAGATCAGCGACTATGGGAAAGGCAGCAAGGTCAAGGAACAGGTACGGCAGCATGAGGCGGCTAAGCGCAGCAGTGGCAGGGGAGGAGTAGCGTGCAACTACAGCGTTGTACAAGGTCTTAGCACTCTTGTACTGGCTAAAGTGCGCAAGCTGAGTGGTCGGTAAGTGGCGACGCACAGCAAGGCGAGCAGCAACATCGCGTGTGGCCCACTGCGAGCGAATTGTGCTGTCAGAAGTAGCAGGCGGGGCAGGAGAGACACCAGAGGTGAGATCGAACAGAGAGAGTCCATCTGCCCAATCACATTGTAGGAACCACTAGAGGTCATCGAACCAGACCTCGAAGTCAACAGCACGGTCCTCAGCATCAAAGATAAGGACACTGGGGGTAGCCATGGCAGCAGTGGCAGTAGGAGCAGTAGTGGCAGCAGTGACAGCGCATTGTAGCGACACTCTTACCAGGGCAGAGATCCGCAAGTGGTGGGGCAGGGCCAAGGTGGACCGGCAGGGACGGGCCGAGGCGCGCAGGAAGGGCCGAGGCACGCTGGTAGGGTCAAGGTGCACCGGCGGCTGCAGTCAGCAGCGGCGGCGGCGGCTGCGGCCCCGAGGGAGGTGGGGGCGGCTGCTGCTGGTGACGGCTGCGGCAGTCGCGGCTTCCGCTGTAGGGACGGCGGCGGCTGCTGCTGCAGGGACGGCGGCGGCTGCTGTTTTAGGGACTGCGGTGGCTGCTACTGCAGGGGCGGCTACAGCGGGCCGCGAAGGGCGGCGACAGGGCTGCAAGAGGTCGCGAAGGGCGGCGAAGGGGCCGTGAAGGGCGGCGCGAGGTGCTGCGGAGGGCGGTGACGGGCCGTAAAGAGGCCGCGAGGGGCCGTGAGGGCGCTGCGAGGGGCCGAAAGGGGCCGCGCGAGGGGCCGTAAGGGGCCGCTAAGGGCGGCGCAAGGGGCCGACGGGCGGCGCGAGGGGCCTTAAGGGGCCATAAGGGCGGCGCTATGGGCCGACGGGCGGCGTGAGGGGCCGTAAGGGGCCGTAGGGGCGGCGCGAGGGGCCGTTAGGGGCCGTAAGAGTGGCGCGAGGGGCCGAAAGGGCGGCGCGAGGGGCCGTAAGGGCGGCGCGAGGGGCCGTGAGAAGGGCCGCTAAGGGCGACGCGAAGGGGCCGTAAGGGCGGCGCGAGGGGCCGTAATGGCAGCGCGAGGGGCCGTGAGAAGGGCCGCTAAGGGCGACGCGAAGGGGCCGTGAGAGGGCGCGACGGTAGGGAGGGCACACGAGGCGCGACTCGGGCAGGAGCGAAACGCGCTCCGGGCAGGAAAAAAAAAATCATGGTGGGCCCTAGGAAGCGTTCCCACTAGGGAAACTGCTCGATACCATGATAAGAAACGAGGAATGAGAATGACTAAGGGAAAGTTGGGTACAAGTACAAACCCTAGAAATGTGTTGTACCCCATATGTGCTACCCCACTATAGCCTACATAGGCTAAGTCATATAAGCCTGACAAAGGGTGGGCGTGAACCGTTTCCAGGATTTTATGATTACCGTACTGAGTGTGAACAGTGCTGTCTTGGCAGTTGACCCTCCAGTCGGTGATTTGTAGCTGGCTCATCACAAATCACCTCTCCTGCTTGATCGAGACGGGTTGTTGTGGACCATGTGGTAACGTGGGTTTTTGGCGAATTCAAGTTCAAGAAGATTCTTGAACTCGAAAACAACCGCGTGGAGCTAGAGCTCAATTGCTGGGTGGGAGTTGGGGATCGTTTTTAGGGTTTGCTACCTCAAGATTTGAACAAGCCTCTTGTTTCAAATTCGGGCTCTCTAGCCCCGAAGTGACACGCTCTTACATACAGCGTGAGTAGCATCTCGAGTGTACAAAAATTCCAGCGAACATGTGGAGATGACCCATCCTGAGTTTGCGTCATTCCCGCACGCGCGCGCTTTGACCTACTTCGTCCCTTTCTAATCCTATTGAGCAAGACCAACTAGTGACGCAAAGTTTCAGGAAAAAAATCGATCGCGAGCAAGCAAGCCAGTAGTAAGGTCTCATCTTTAGCGTGGAGGTCGTGGGACCGTTGGCGTGCCAATCAATGCAGACCTGGTGGGGATAGCCTGTAACAAGAATGCAAACCTAGCCACACCCTGATGTGACGAATCCAAGCAAGACTATTTATTAGGGTTGCCTCATCCCAGCGGCCGCGGCGTCTCGATTCCCCACCCGCCAGTCAACCCTTACCACAACTCTAGTGGAGGTTGGTAACAAAAGCACACTGGTTTGCCGGTCTCTAGACTTGCGCGATCGAGAACAAGCAGACTTTTGAGTCAACTCAAAAGTCACGGGTTTGCCGGTCTCTAGACTTGCGCGATCAAGAACAAGGAGCGCGCACCTCTAAGCAGCCGCTTCTCGTGTCGGTCCCTTACCATCGCTCGCGGCGCGACGCACGCGATCCACCGCAACTTAGGCAAAACCTCTTGCTGTGCATGGAGCCGCATGTGGGAGACGAGCGCATGGAGCCCGAGGGAGACGTGTCAAACTTATATGCTATAGTCTGAGTAGGCTGTAGTGGGGTAGACTATATGGGGTACAACATTTCTAGATTTTCCTACTTGTACCCACCTGCTTGCTAGTTCATTCATTCCTCATTTCTTCACATGGTATAGAGCAATTTCCTTCGTGGGAACGCTTCTCAGGGCCCACCACCTAACCCGACCTTTTTTTTTTTTCCTGCCCAAGGCGCGCCCCGTAGGCCGCCCTCACGTTGCGCCCTCCTAGAGGCCCCTCGCGCCACCCTTAGCGGCCCCGTCGCCGTCCATTCTGGCCCCGACGCCGCCCCTCTAGGCCCCTCGCGGCCCCTTCACGGCCCGTCGCCGCCGCTCTAGGCCCCCTCGCCGCCCCTCTCGGCCCCTCGCGGCCCCTTCGCGGCCCCGTCGCCGCCGTTCTAGGCCCCGTCGCCGCCCCTCTAGGCCCCTCCTGGCCCCTTCGCGGCCCCGTCACCGCCCCTTGCGGCACCGTCCCCGCCCCCTCTAGGCCTCTTACGGCCCCTTTGCGGCCTCGTCGCCGCCCCTCTAGGCCCCTTGCGGCCCCTCTGCGGCCCCGTCGCCACCCCTAGTGGCTACGTCGCTGCCCCTAGAGGCCCCGACGCCTCTCCCAGCGGCCCCATCGCCGCCTCTACTGGCCCCATCGCCGCCTCTGCTGAGCCGCCTAGCAGCTGAGCAGCCGAGCCACCAAGCTGCCGAGCCGCCCAGCAACCGAGCCGCCCAACAGCCGAGCCGCCGAGCCGCCCAGCAGCCGAGCCGCCGAGCCGCCCAGCAACCGAGCCGCCGAGCCGCCGAGCAGCCAAGCCGCCCAAAAGCCGAGCCGCCAAGCCGCCCAGCAGCCGAGCCGCCGAGCCGCCAAGCACCCGAGCCGCCGAGCCGCCCTACCGTCAAGCCGCTACTGTTCCTACCGGCGCGCCCCGGCCCTATTTACTCGGACTCGTGAGATCACTCCCTGCTAGACCACTGCAGTCATGGCTACCCCTAGTGTCCTTACTGTTGATGCTGAGGGTCGTGCTGTTGACTTTGAGGTCTGGGTCGATGACCTCCAGCGGTTCCTCCAGTGCGATAGGGCATACGGACTCTCCCTGTTAGATCTAACCTGTGGTGCCTCTCTTGCCCCGCCTGCTACTGCTGACAGCACTGTTCGCTCATAGTGGGCTGCACGCGATGCTGCTGCCTGTCTTGCTGTGCGTCCCCCCTTACCGACCACTGAGCGTGCGCATTTTAGTCAGTACAAGAGTGCTAAGACCTTGTACGACGCCGTAGTTGCACGCTACTCTTCCCCTGCCGTTGCTGCGCTTAGCCGCCTCATGCTACCGTACTTGTTCCCTGACCTTGCTGCCTTTCCCACAGTCGCTGACCTCATTACGTACCTTCGCACTAGCGACACTCGCTACCACGCTGCGCTTCCTGCTGAGTTCTGTGTCAAACCCCCCCCCCCCCCCCCCCCAATGTAGATCACCCTCTACTACATAGTCACCCGGCTCCGCTTAGACAGGGACCACTTCCTCTTAGTTTGCCACACCAGCAACAGAGAGCATAGTCGCTGTAGGAGCCTCTCGTGGTTACCCTAGCCCCCCCCGTCTTTGAGGGGTGTCCCCCCTTCCCCCTCTTGCCCTCTGTTGCTTCTGCTGCTGCGGCCGACCTCGTTGGTTTCGAGTCGGTCGGCGCTACGTCTGGACCTAGCGGGAGACGCCCCACCGGCAAGGGCAAGGGGAGCAAGGGCGTTGGAGGGGCTGGCGGGGGCGGTGGAGGCAGTAGAGGGGGTGGGGGTGGTGGTGGGAGTGGTGGCGGGGGTGGAGGTGTCGGTGGCAGCAGTGGAGGCGGAGGAGGCGGCGGTGGTGGCGGAGGTGGCGGAGGTGGCGGAGGTGGCGGAGGCGGCGGCGGCAGCGATGGAGGTGGTCGCGGCTCTGCGCAGAGGAGTGGCTCCGGTGGTGGTCCGCGCCAGCAGCAGCAGCGCACTCGTGAGACCCTGTCCCCTCAGCAGCTTCGTGAGTGGTACACTGCGCGTCAGCGCGGTGAGGGTACTGGTCCCTGGACCTACGTCCTCCGTACCGGTGACCGCGCTGGTGAGAAGTGCGGGGGCCCGCACTCCACCCAGCGCTGCTTCGGCCGCCCGACGGACGCCTGGCGTCGCCAGTTCCCTGACGCCACTGAGATCCCTGGTTGGGGAGAGTTGTCTAGGGCGGGGGTTGCTAACTTTGATCTTGATTATGATGCTATTCTTGCTGCCATGTATGTTGTGTCTACTAGTGATGAGGGTGACTGTTACCTGTGTGTTCCGCCTGACCCAAGCACTGAGGCTGCTGCTCTAGGTGCTGGTGAGGCTGCTGCTCTAGGTGCTAGTGCGTCTGCTGCCCCGGGTGCTGGTGAGTCTGCTCTCTCAGGTACCATGTCGACTCAAGCCTTACACACCTTCACCCTTGACTCGGGTGCTTTCCGCTCCTTCTTTCGAGACCGCACCACGCTTACGCCGCTTAGTCGGCCGGTTGCGGTCTCTTTGGAGGACCCCTCTGAAGGTTCCTGTCCTTGCTAGCTTCTCTACTGTCTTACCATGCCTGACAGCCCCCTCTTGCACCCTGTAAGGTCTCTACATCCCCTCGTTCTCTACGAACTTGGTGAGTGGAGCTGGTCTACTGGATAGGGGGGTTGACCACTTCACTCCTGCGAGTCAGCGGGTGACCCACTGCACGTGTGCTCGGACGGGCCGACACTTGGCCATGTTTACCCGTCGGCCGGGGTCGAGCCTATACATACTGAGTACCGAGTCTCCTCCGGTTTTTGAGTCTGGTCAGGAAGCTACGTCGAGTCAGGTGTTTGCTGCAGCGTCCAGGTCTGGTCCTGAGTCTGCACCTTGCTCGTGTTGTCTCCTATCCCACCAGACTCTCCTTTGGCACCACCACCTTGGTCACCCCTCCCTGCATTGTCTAAGAGGCATGGCCTCACGTGTCCTTGTCTCTGGTCTCCCCCAGTCCCTACCTCCCCTACCTCCGGGGCCTGCCCCTACCTGCGTCCTCTACGTCGAGGGGCGACAGCGCGACGCCCCTCACTCATCTGAGTTTCCTTCGACGGAGGCTCCGCTGCACACTCTTCACATGGACGTGTGGGGCCCCGCCCGCGTCCGTGGCCAGGGTCACAAGCGTTACTTCCTGTTGGTGGTTGACGACTACTCGCGTTACACCACGGTGTTCCCCTTGCGCAGCAAGGGTGACATCACTGAGGTGTTGATCGACTGGATCCGCGCAGCTCGTCTCCAACTTTGAGAGAGTTTCGGCTTGGACTTTCCTGTTCTGCGTCTGCACTCTAACAGAGGTGGGAAGTTTTCCTCTGCCTGTCTGGGAGCCTTCTGTCGTGCACAGGGCATCCGCCAGACCTTCACGCTTCTGGCCTCTCCACAGAAAAATGGGATTGCTGAGCGCCGCATTGGCATGGTCATGGACGTTGCTCGTACGTCCATGATCCATGCGGCTGCGCCCCATTTTGTGTGGCCGTTTGCGGTTCAGTACGCAGTGCATCAGCTCAACCTTCAGCCCCGGGTCTCCTTGCCAGAGACCTCCCCCACCTTACAGTAGACGGGGAAGGTTGGCGATGCGTCTGCGTTTCGGGTCTGGGGATCTCGGGCGTTTGTCTGCGACTTGTCTGCGGACAAGCTGTCCCCCCGTGCTATTCCCTGCGTCTTCCTTGGCTTCCCCCCTGACGCGCCTGGGTGGTTGTTTTACCACCCCACCTCGCGCCATGTTCTGTCCTCCCAGGACGTCACCTTTGATGAGTTTGTGCCTTACTACCGTCTCTTCCCCTACCGCATTGCGCCCTCCCCCCGCCGCCGCTCTTCCTTGCACCAGGTCCTCCCCCGGTAGACCCCCTCTCCCCTTAGGGTCCTGCCCCGTCAGGTGTGTCCCAGGTAGACGCGGTCGAGCCTCTCGAGGTAGCTATTCACTCTGGTGCTGCTAGAGGTGCTGAGCCTGCGAGTGCCTGGTCTGGAGGTGCTGAGCCTGGAGGTGCTGAGCCTGGGGGTGCTGAGACCAGGGGTGCGCAGCCTAGGGGTGCTGAGCCTCGGGGTGCTGAGTCTGGGGGTGCTTAGCCTAGGGGTGCTGAGTGTGGGGGTGCAGAGCCTTGGGGTGCTGAGCATGGGGGTGCGGAGCCTGGGGATGCTTGGTTTGCTCGTGTGGCCTCTTGTGGTGCTTCGTCGATGCGGGAGGTACTCTCTCCGCAGGAGCTACGCGAGTGGTTTGCCTGGCGCTGGAGCCGTGCTGCTGGAGCTGGAGGTACTGCTGTTGCTGCTGGTCCTGGAGGTGCTCGTACTCGCGGTACTAGAGCTGCTGGGACTGGGGGTGCTGCTGGGGCTGCTGGAGTTGGTCCAACTGGAGGCACTGCTGGAGTTGCTAGCGGTACTGGAGCTGCCGGTCCTCCTGGAGTTGGTGCTGCTGGAGTTACTGGAGCTTCTAGAGCTGGAGCGGCTGGGGGTGTTGGCGCTGGTGGTTCTGCTGGCGCAGGTGTGTCTGAGGGTGCAGGAGTTGGCGCTGTTGGAGCTAGAGGTGCTGCTAGCGCTGGTGCTACCGCTGGGGGTATTGGTGCTGTCCCTGCTGGTTCTGTAGGCGTTGTGCCGTCGAGGCCATACTTCGTTCCGCTCCTTGAGCAGGTTCTTGGTCTCCCACCCTCTACTTCGTCCTGTTCCTCCCTTCGAGTGTCCACCGACTGTCCTGTCTCGGTCACAGTTAAAGCCCACCTACTCCCTACCTTCTCCTTCTCCCTACACTGGTCCTACTGGAGGTCTTGCTGAGCTTCGTGAGCCTGCGTTTCGTCCTGCGTCGCCTGTTCGTGTTGCTCGCACTAGTCGTCGTGCTTTGCGTCCACGTCCTCCTGCGGTCCCAGGCACACACCAGATGGCCCTGCGTCCTTCCACTGCTCCTCTTTGTGTCCTGTTGTTGCCTCCTCCGGAGTCCTCTCTTCCTGTTCTTGCTGACCTGGAGTCTGACTCTCTTCAAGCTGCCTATCCTACTATCACGCGTCTCTTGGCTACTGTTGTCAATGGCCCTTCCTTTGAGTCCACTACTGCGTCGGCCCTAGTTGCTGAGCTTGTCGACTTTGCTGCTCGCTGTCGTCTGGACTACGCTTCTAGTCTTGTTGCTAACTCTGAGTCTGTCTGTCCTCCGTCCGTCGGGGGTGAGTGTGCTCTTAGCACGGACGTCCTTGAGGACAGGCAGGAGGAGTTCGAGTGTTTTGTTGCTGCTTTGCCTCATCTCGTGTCCACACTGATTGCCCCTGAGGGAGACCCGGATGCACCAGACATCCCGACTCCTTGATCGTACGCTGAGGCGATCGAGGGTCCCTACTCCTCTCAGTGGCAGTCAGCCATGGACGTAGAGATGGCTTCCTGGAAGTCCACAGGCACCTACGTCGACGAGGTTCCCCCACATGGGGCAAACATCGTCAGTGGCATGTGGATTTTCAGGGTGAAGCGGCCGCCGGGTTCTCCGCCTGTCTTCAAGGCGCGTTACGTGGCTCGAGGCTTCAGTTAGCGGCAGGGAATTGACTACTTTCAGACCTTCTCTCCCACCCCGAAGATGACCAATCTTTGGGTGCTGCTGCACATAGTCGCTCAGCGCGACTACGAGCTTCACTCTCTTGACTTCAGCATAGCTTTCCTGAAGGGCAGCCTTTACGATGAGATCTGGCTGCGCCGCCCACCTGGCTTCACCAGGTCATTTCCTCTTGTTACCCAGTGGAGCCTCCGGCGGCCAGTCTATGGTCTCCGCCAGGCGCCCCGTGAGTGGCACGATACATTGAGGACTACACTTGCGGCTCTTGGGTTTGCTCCATCGATAGCCGACCCGTCGCTGTTTCTGCGCACCGACACCTCTTTGCCGCCGTTCTACATCATCGTGTACGTCGATGACTTGTTCTTTGCCACTGCTAACATTGCTGGACTCGCCCACGTGAAGTTGGAGCTGCAGAAGAGACACACGTGCACAGACCTTGGTTAACTGCGCAGCTACCTTGGCTTGCAGATCACCCGGGACAGAGCACAGCGCACCATTACCCTGACTCAGTCACACATGGTGTAGTAGGTCCTTCAGCGCTTCGACTTCACGTACTCCTCGCCTCAGGCCACTCCTCTGTCTACTCGCCACTCGCTCTCAGCTCAGCCTTCCGATGAGTCCGTAGAGCCGAGTGGCCCGTACCGAGAGCTTGTTGGGTGCCTCATGTACCTGATGCACACGACCTGACTTTGCATACCCTCTTAGCATCTTGGCACGCTATGTTGCTCATGGGAGACACTGACCAGAGCACATGGCTAGAGCGAAGAGAGTGTTGCGCTACTTGTGCAGTACGTCGGGCATGGGGCTAGTGCTTGGAGGGCGACGTCGAGTGGTCCTCACAGGTCACGCAGACGCTTCTTGGGCTGACGACCAGGCTACGCAGCGGTCGTCACAGGGTTACACATTCAGCCTTGGCTCCGGCTCTGTTTCGTGGCGGTCTACCCGCTCGTCTTCTGTTCTCGGCTCTAGCTGTGAGTCTGAGATCTACGCAGGGGCCATGGCTGCATAGGAGCTACGCTGGCTCACCTACCTGCTGACTGACCTAAGAGAGCCGCCTCGTTCTCCTCCAGTTCTATACGTAGACAACAAGGCCATGCTGGCCTTGTGTCGGGAGCACAGGCTGGAGCACAGAAGGAAGCACATTGCTCTTCGCTGCTTCCTTGCTCGTGAGCGTGGTCAGTTGCGCCTTGCTTACATGGCCTATGAGGCCAACACTGCTGATATCTTTACCAAGGCACTTCCGCCTTGTGATCATCAGCGCTTCTGTACGATGCTAGGTCTTGTGCCTACTTGGCCTCACTTGCTCACTTCTTGACCTTGCTTGTACTGTGATCTTTCTATACCTGCACTTGCTTGTTTACCTTTATATATGATCTTGTATGTGAACTGGCCTTGTGGCCTTGCACTTGTGCTCAGATTGTGTGGTGACCTTGTGATCCACCCTGAGCTTGCTTTGCTTTGCTTGACTAGTCTTGTGACCTCTTGTTCTCCCCCACTTTGCCTATGGGGATGTGTCAAACTTATATGCTATAGTCTGTGTAGGGTGAAGTGGGGTAGAGAATATGGGGTACAACTTTTCTTGGTTTTCCTACTTGTACCCACCTGCTTGCTAGTTCATTCATTCCTCATTTCTTCACAAGACGAGCACGGGGGGACGAGCCCAAGGGAGACGAGCCCAAGGGAGACAAGCCCGAGGGAGACGAGCCCGAGGGAGACGAGCACTCCTATAGCGAGGCGGCTGTGTTAAAATCCTTCACGAAACTCGAGATATCGTATGCCCATTACAATGATTGGCTTGTGCTTACTAGGCGCGATGCAGAAACCCTGCAGCCGGGGCAATGGGTGTCTGGAGAAGTCATCGAGTGGTTGAGAATGTGAGTGCGGATGTAATTGCAGTGCATCCGAATCATGCCCACGGCCTGTGCTGACCTTGCATGCCTGAAATAAATATGATACCCAACCAATGAGTCGTTCAGTGTGGTGTACAGAATGCTCCAGTTCCAATACAAGTACGAGGAATGTCCGTGGCTCTGTTGTACCACTTTTTCTCTCAGTCTAATCTCACGACCTCGTCGCCCAAGCAATCGCCCGGTCCTTGCGCATGCGAACATGCTGCGGTTCAGATGGGTTCTCATCCCGCTACACGCAGAGTCAGCTCAGTATTGAATTCTTGAGAGAATTCTTAGGTGGGTGCAATCCGTACACGTTGTGCAGCCATGGTTGTGTGTGCGCTGATGGTGCGCATGTGGGACTGATTCTCATTGTCATTGTCATTCTTATTGTCATTGTCATAGTCATTCTCATACTCATAAAGTACTGCACCCATCTCATAAAGCAATGCACCCATCTCATAAAGCACTGCACCCGTCTCATAGAGCACTACATCCGTCTCAGAAAGTACTGAACCCGTCTCATAAAGCACTGCACCCGTCTCATAAAGCCCTGCACCCATCTCATAAAGCACTGCACCCGTCTCATAAAGCACTGCACCTGGGCCGCACACATGGTTGGGTGAGCAGCTTCACAATGATCTGAGTGGACCCTCTGTTACGAACAAGAAGTGATTGCACTATGAAAATTGGAGTACAAGTGAGAAACCATAACTTTGTGTACCCCCTAAAGGCTAACCCACTATAGCCTACACAATAATAACACATATAGTGTCTGACACACCCCCATAGGCAAAGTGGGGGAGAACAAGGGGTCACAAGACCAGTCAAGAAAGGCAAACAAGCTCGGGGTGGATTACAACGTCACCACACACTCCGAGCACAAGTAAAGGGCCACAAGGCCAGTTGACAAGGAGAAGTATATATAAGTAGTACGGACAGCAAGGGTGATCTCAACCTAGCAGAGCAAACAGGCAGGAGTATATATAGAGATCACGGTACAGGCAAAGCCAACAACAAGTGAGACAAAGTGGGCACTAGCCCCAACAAAGTGTAGAAGCACTGATGATCGCCAGGCTGAAGTGCCTTGGTGAAAATATAAGCGGTCTTGGCCTGAGAGGCCACGTAGCGCAGACGAAGCTGACCACGCTGCTGAAGCTCACGAGCAAAGAAGTAATAGAGAGCGATGTGCTTTGTTCTGTGCTCCAGTCTGTGCTCCAGAAACAAGGCAATGGCAGCCTTGTTGTCGACGTACAGCACTGGAAGAGAACTAGGCCACTCTCCAAGGTCGGTCAGCAGGTAGGTGAGCCAGCGTAACTCCTGTGCAGCCATGGCTGTGGCGTAGATCTCAGCCTCACAACTGGAGCTGAGAACCGAAGATGAACGAGTAGAGGGCCACGAAACTGAACCAGAGCCAAGGCTGAAGGTGTAACCCTGTGACGACCGCTGAGTAGCCTGGTCATCAGCCCAAGAAGCGTCTGAGTTCCCTGTGAGAACAACGGAGCTCCCTCCTCCAAGCACGAGCCCCATGCCTGATGTACTGCACAAGTAGCGCAATACCCTCTTTGCAGCATCCCAGTGCACCTTTCGGTGACAACCAGGAGCCACGTAGCGAGCCAGAAGGCCAAGAGGGTATGCTAGGTCAGGACGAGTGCAAGTCATCGCGTACATGAGGCAACCAACCAGCTCTGGGTAAGGACCACTCGACTCTACGGACTCATCCGAAGGCAAAGCTGAGAGCGAGTGACCTATAGCCAGAGGAGTGGCCTGTGCTGAGGACCAGGTGAAGCCGAAGCGCTGAAGGACCTGCTGCACCATGTGTGACTGAGTCAGGGTAATGGTGCGGCGTGCTCTGTCCCGGGTCATCTGCAAGCCAAAGTAGCTGCGCAGTTCACCCAGGTCTGTGCACGTGTGTCTCTTCTGTAGCTCCGACTTCACGTGGGCGAGAGACTCAGTGTCAGCAGTGGCAAAGACCAAGTCGTTGACGTACACGAGGATGTAGAACGGCGGCACCGAAGTGTCGGTGCGTAGAAACAGCAACGGGTCAGCAGTAGAAGGAGAGAACCCAAGTGCCGCAAGAGTAGTCCTCAGTGTGTCGTGCCACTCACCTGGTGCCTGGCGGAGATCGTAGACCGGCCGACGGAGGCTCCACTGGGTACCAGGAGGGAACGACCCAGTGAAGCCAGGAAGGCAGCGCAGCCAGATCTCCTCGTGCAGACTCCCTTGCAAGAAAGTTGTGCTGAAGTCAAGAGAGTGAAGCTCGTAGTCGCGCTGAGCAGCAACGTGCAGTAGTACCCGAAGAGTGGTCATCTTCGGGGTTGGGGAGAAGGTCTAGAAGAAGTCTACTCCCTCTCGCTGACTGAAGCCTCGAGCAACGTAACGAGCCTTGAAGACAGGCGGAGAACCCGGGGGCCGCTTCACCCTGAAAATCCACATGCCACTGACGATGTTCGCCCCAGGAGGGGGAACCTCGTCGACGTAGGTGCCTGTGGACTTCCAGGAAGCCATCTCTGTGTCCATGGTTGACTGCCACTGTGAGGAGTAGGGACCCTCAATCGCCTCAGCGTAGGATCGAGGAGTCGGGATGTCTAGTGCATCCGGGTCTCCCTCAGGGGCAACTAGCATGGACACGAGATGGGGCGCAGCGGCTGCAAGACACTCAAGATCCTCCTGTCTGTCCTCAAGGACGTCCATGCTAAGAGCACACTCACCCGCGACGGACGGAGGACAGACAAAGTCAGACTCAGCCACAAGACTGGCAGCGTAGTCTCAACGACAGCGAGCAGCAAAGTCGACAAGCTCAGCAACTAGGGCAGACGCAGCAGCAGAATCAAACGAAGGGTCAGTGACAGCAGTGGCCAGGAGATGCGTGACAGTTGGACTGGCAGCACGAAGAGAGTCGGACTCAGGGTCAGCAAGAGCAGGAAGAGAGGACTCAGGAGGAGACGGCAGTGGGACACGCTGTGGAGCAGTGGAGGGACGCAGTGACATCCGGTGTGTGCCAGGGACCGGTGGCAGACGCTCACACGGAGTACGATGACTTGTGGAAGTAGTACGAACAGGGGACTGAGGACGGGACACAGGTGACACCGGGCGAGACGCGGGCTGACGACGCTCTGTGAGACCGCCTGTAGGACCAGTGTAGGGAGAAGGACGAGGAAGTGGCGAGGCAGGTTGTTGCTGTGACTAGTAATGGACCGGCGGTGGACACTCTACAGAGAGAGGGGGACAAGGCGGAGGTGACTGACCAAGAACCTGCTGAAGGAGTGGAACAAAGTACAGCCGCCGCCGTGAGGTGCCCTCTGCAGTAGCAGAGATAGCACCAGAACCTCCAGTACCTACAGCAGCACCCCCAGCACCTTCAATGACCGGGTCTGCAGCACCAGCAGCAGCTCCAACGCCCGGGTCTGCAGCACCAGCAGTAGCTCCAACGCCCGGGTCCGCAGCACCAGCAGCAGCTCCAACGCCCGGGTCCGCAGCACCAGCAGCAGCTCCAACGCCCGGGTCTGTAGCACCAGCAGCAGCTCCAACGCTCGGGTCCGCAGCACCAGCAGCAGCTCCAACGCCCGGGTCCGCAGCACTAGCAGCAGCTCCAACTTCAAGGTCCGCAGCAACAGTAGTAGGGTCCGCGACACTATGAGCGCCACTCCTGAGACTGCAGCGCCGTGCGTTCATTCACGAAGACGCTGGGGAGAGGGCAGCTCCCGCCTAGGCGAGGAAGCACGAGCACCAATTCAAGCAGCACCCCTAACTCCAGAAGCACCTCTCCTGAGGCTGCAGTACTGTAAGTACCACTCACGCAGCTGCTGTGAGGAGAGAGCTCCTCCAGGCGTAGCACTCCCAGGCTCAGCACCCCCAGACTCAGCACCAGCAGGCTCCGTACTCCCAGGCTCAGCAATCCTAGACCCCGCACCCCGAGGCTCAGTACCCCCAGACTCCGCACCCCCACGCTCAGCACCCCCAGTCTCCGCAACCCCAGGCTCCGCACACTCAGGCTCAGCACCCCGAGGAGGGCGAGAGTTGAGAGCTACCTCGACAGGCTCAACCGGGTCTACCTGGGACACACCTGAGGGAGCGGCACCTTGAGGGGGGAGGGGGTCTACTACAGCAGCACCTGGTGCGAGGAAGAGAGGCGGGGGAGGGAGCAGGGCAGTGCGGTAGGGGAAGCGGCGGTAGAAGGGTACCGACTCGTCAAAGGTGACGTCCTGAGAGGCGAGGACACGGCGCGAGGCGGGGTGGTAAAACTGCCAACCAGACGTGTCTGGAACAAAGCCGAGGAAGACACAAGGAACAGCGCGGGAGGAGAGCTTGTCCGCGGACGTATCGCGAACAAAAGCTCGGGATCCCTAGACCTGAAAACGCGACGCATCGCCAACCTCTCCCGTCCAACGCAGTGTCGGGGAGGTCTCCGGAAAGGAGACACAGGGCTAGAGGTTGAGCTGATGCGCAGCGTATTGGACCGCAAACGGCCACAGAAAGTGGGGGGCAGCCGCATGGATCAAGGAGGTACGAGCGACCTCCATGACCAAGCCAATATGGCGCTCAGCAACCTCATTCTGCTGTGGAGAGGCCGGAAGCGTGAACGACTGGCGGATGCCGTGCTCCGCATAGTAGGCTGCCAAGAGGTCGGAGGAGAACTCACCACCTCTGTCAGAGTGCAACCGCAGGACAGGAAAGTCCGAGTGGAAACGCTCGCTGAGCTGGAGACGAGAAGCGCGGATCCAAGGGATCAAAACATCAGGGACCTCACCCTTGGTGCGCAAGGGGAAGACCGTGGTGTAGCGCGAGTAGTCGTCAACAACTATCAGGAAGTACCTCTCCTTACCCTGACCACGGACGCGGGCTGGGCCCCACACGTCTATGTGGAGCGTCTACAAGGGAGCAGTCGTCGGGGGAAAAGAGGAGGAGTGAGGAGCAGCACGCTGCCACCCCTCGACACAAGGAAGACAGGGAGGAGGTGGTGAGGGTGGGAGGGGAGGGAGAACCCTGGGAAGACCAAAGACAAGGTACCGTTTCTGCATTGCCCGAAGGCGCTACACGGACGGGTGACCAAGGCGGTGGTGCTAGAGGGCCGTCTCGTGCGCCAGAGAGCGACACAAGCAGGGGGCCGACAGCTGACCTGACGCAGACGCAGACGCAGCTACCTGAGGGGACTCAGTAGTCAGTGTGTACAGGTCCGACCCCGGCAACCGTGTGAAGGTCGCCAGGTGACGGCCCGTCCGAGCATACGTGCAGTGTGTCACGCGCTCGTAGGCAGGGGTGAACTGGTGGACACCCCTGTCTCGGAGCGCACTACCCGCCACCAGGTTCGTAGAGAACGAGGGGAGGTAGAGACCGGACAGTGTGCCCGATGGGATGGCTGGACAGGGGAGGACAGTGGAGGAGGTCGCAAGGAATGGACCCCCAGAGGGGTCAGCGAGAGAGACTGCAACGGGCCGAGCAAGCTGCTCAAGAGCCGTGCGGTCACGAAAGAAACAGCGGGAGGCACCTGAGTCTAGTTTAAAGGTGTGCAGTGCCTTAGTCAACTCAGTAACAGGGGGAGCAGACGCACCAGCACCTAGAGCAGCAGCCTCACCAGTTACTGGGGTAGCAGACACTCTAGCACCTAGAGCGGTAGCCTCACCGCGTCGAATGCCCGGGTCGGGCGGAACACTCAGGTACTGGGCACCCTCTCCACTAATAGACATCACATACATGGCAGAGAGAATAGCATCAAAGTCTAGAGCAAAGATATCAATGTTTTGCTTCATCAGATCAGCCCAGCGGGGCAGCTCACTGGCTTCAGGGAACTGAGTACGCCAAGCGTCGTCGAGGCGTGAGAAGCAGTGCTGCGTGGGGTGCGCCCTCCCACACGTCTGACCAGCGCGGTCACCAGTGCGGATAACGTACGTCCAGCTAAGGCTAACACCCCCCACCCTACCGAGCATACCACTCACGGAGCTCCTGGGGCGACGGAGAGTGTTGGAGGCTCTGGCCACTGCCACTGCCTCCACGACCACCACTGCCGCCACCACCGCCTCAACCACCTCCTCCCCAGCCGCCGCCGCGTCCACCGCTGCCCCCACCACCGCCCCCGCCCCTGCCACAGCCCTCGCCGTTGCCGCCACCACCCCCACCACTGCCACTAGCCCCACCAGTCCCACCACCACCCCCACCGCCGCCACCACCCCCACCACCGCCTCCCCCGCCGTCACCTCCGCCTCCCTTGCCCCCTTTTCCCTTGCCGCTGCGGCGCCCGCTCGAGGCAGACGTGGCCCCGACCTTCTCAAAACCAAGGAGGTCGACAACAAAAGCGGAGGCTACAGAGGGAAGAAGGGGGGAAGGGTAACACCCCTCAAAGAAAGGGGTGCGGGGGTCGCCACGAGAGGCACCTACAGCGACTACGCTAGCCTCAGCTGCAAGCAATTCCTTCTTGAGGAGGGCAATGGTGAGCTCAGTGGGGCAGCGAGCTAGGAAGTGGTCCCTGACAGCACGCAGAGTGTCAGGGAGGCGGGTGACTAGGTGGTAGAGAGTGAGCCAGAGCGGGGGGGGGGGGGGGGGGTGCGTGGCAAGAAACTCATCGGGCATGGCGGCACGCAAGCGGGCCTCACTAGTACGGAGGTGCGTGATGAGGTCAGCAACTATGTGGAACGAGGCCAGGTCGGGAAACAGGTAGGGGAGGGAGAGACGGCCTAGCGCGGCAGAGGCAGGTGAGGAGTACCGGGCAACGACAGCGGTGTACAGTGCTTGTGCAGTCTTGTGCTGGCCAAAGTGCTCGCGCTCGTCTATCGGCAGGGAGTTGCGAATAGCGAAGCGAGCGTGGGCGTCACGAGTCTGCCACTAAGAGCGGGCAATGCTATCAGCAGTAGCAGCAGTAGCAGTAGCATGGCCTAGGGCGTGATCGTAGAGTGAGATGTCCTCCTTGGCAGTGAGGTGTAGGAAGAGGTGTAGGTCATCTAGCCAGGTATCGAACTTCACTGGGCGGCCCTCAGCATCGAAAGCTAGCACAGGAGGGTTAGCCATAGTAGCAGTAGAGTAGCAGTAGTTGCACCCTAAAAACAGTAGGAAGGGCGGTTCGGTCCAGTACGGGCGGCGCGGCTCGGTTCAGGTAGGGCGGCTCGACTCGGGTTGGGCGGCTCGGCTGGGTTCGGGCGGCGCGGCTCGGTTCGGGCTGAGCGGCTCGGTTCGGGCTGGGCGGCTTGTGGGTGCTAAGGAGCGGCGCGCGGGTCGAGAGGGGGCCGACGGGGCCGCTAAGGTGGGGTCGCGCGTGGGGTTGACGGGGCCAGCGAGGCTGCTAGGGGGCGGCTCGTGGGGTCGACGGGGCCGGCTGGGGCCTCTAAGGGGGGCGACGCGCGGGGTCGACGGGGCCAGCGGGGCCGCTAAGGGGCGGCTCGTGAGGTCCACGGGGCCGGCTGGGGCCTCTAAGGGGGCGACGCGCGGGGTCGACGGGGCCAGCGGGGTTGGTAAGGGGTGGCTCGTTAAGTCGACGGGGCCGGCTGGGGCCTCTAAGGGGGCGACGCGCGGGGTCGACGGGGCCAGCGGGGCCGCTAAGGGGCGGTACGTGGGGTCGACGGGGCCGACGGGGCCATTAGAGGGTGGGCGCGCGGGGCAACCGGGGCCGACGGGGCTGCTAAAGGGTGGCGCGCGGGGTCGACGGGCCTTCTAAGGGGCGGCGCGCAGGTCGCTAAGGGGGAGGCGGGTCGTGGGGCCTTAGGGGGCCGTGAAAAACGCGGCGCACAAAGGGCGCTAGGGGGGAGGCGCTCGAAAGAGCTCCGACAGTAGGGCGCACGAGGGTGCTAGTAGGTAGCAGAAGTGGTGGGCCCTAGGAATCGGTCCTAGCGGAGGACCTGCTCTGATGCAGTCAAGAAGGTGCAGTCAAGAAGGTGCAGCAGCCACAGCAGCCACATGGTGAGGTGCTTGCTGGTGTGGATACGACAGCTGCATGGGCAAAGGCTTCATCTGGGAGTGGTGAGGCCGATTGGGAGACGTGGCATGAGAGGTTGTGTCATATCAACATCCCTATGCTGCAGAAGTTAGTGAAGGATGGGTGCTTGAAGGGGCTGGAGGTGAAGGGGGCAGCAAAGGAGATTGGGAGCTGCCCTACATGCCTTGAGACCAAATTCACGAAGTTTCCCTTCAGCAGCAGCACAGGACCAGCCAAGGCACCACTTTCACTTGTGCACATGGATGTGGTGGGCCCCACGAGGGCCCCTTCTCTCTCGGGCAGCCGCCACTTCTTGACGATAGTGGACGACCACACGCGTGCGGTGTGGGTGTACCCTTTGAAGACTAAGGGGGAGGTGGCAGCGGCTGTTCTCAAGGAGTGGATGCCGAGAGCTCAAAGGGAGAGCAGACACAAGGTGAAGGTGATCCGCACCGACAATGGAGGAGAATTCATTGGCGCTGATTTTGAGGCGGTGCTAAAGAAGAAGGGGATCCAGCATCAGCTCACAGTGGCCTACAACCCTCAGCAGAACGGCGTGGCTGAGCGGTTCAACCGGACCCTGCAGGAAGGTGCTCGCACACTCCTTGGGCGTGCAGGGCTGCCGGATCCGTTTTGGGTGACTGCACTGCGGCAGGTCGCCCTCGTGAAGAACAGGGTGCTGGCGACTGTGGGGGACAAGCAGTGGGTCCCCTACACCAAGTGGTATGGGAGTGCACCAGCAGTCAACATGCTGAGAGCCTTTGGGTGCATGGTGGTATTTCATGTGCCTAAGGAGAAGAGGGGAAAGTTGGAGGCTTCTGGGAGATGGGGTGTGCACTTGGGGCTTGCTAAGGATCACAAGGGCTGGCTGATTTGGGACTTGACCAGCCAGCAGCTGACTGTGTCAAGGGATGTGAAGTTCCTTGAATCCTTGTACTACAAGGAGTGGAAGCAGCAGCAGCAGAAGCTTCCTACTACACCGCTGATCATTCAGGCAGATGAGGTGCAGCGGCCTTCGAGACAAGTGCAGGTCACTGTCTCAGAGGAGGAAATCTCTGGGGTTACTGAGGATGGGGGAGAACATGAGGTGGAGGAGCAGCAGCAGCAGCAGCAGCAGCAACAGCAAGGTGCTCCACAAGGTGCCGCACGTCTGGCTGACCGTCCAAGGAGGGATGTGCGCCCTCCTAACAGGCTGACCTATGCGAGCCGTGGCACGCCAAGTGTGGTACCGGCTGGAAGTGTGGCTGAACAGATGGATGAGGATGAGATAGCGTATTGCTATGGAGCTGCAATGAGATGGTTTGGTGGATAGTGTTTTGAAATAGAGGCTGCAAAGGGTGCTGCAGATTTGAGCAAAGAGGAGATGTTGGAAGTGGGATGTTGGAAGGAGATAATTGTCCATTGGGACGAGTGTTGGAAGGGCATGAAGCTTGCTGGGATGAGTGTACATTGAGGGTGCATGCTTGAGCTATGGCATGTGGGATGATGGTAGGCAGCCAGAGGGGGAGTTTGTTGTGTGATGCAATCATATGCATTCACGTCTGTCTGCCTCCCATCACATGTTCGTGCGTTGCATGCGTGGTGTGAGCATGTGCAAGAATTTGTGTT
Source organism: Closterium sp. NIES-65 (assembly GCA_948144175.1). Lineage (NCBI taxonomy): Eukaryota > Viridiplantae > Streptophyta > Zygnematophyceae > Desmidiales > Closteriaceae > Closterium > Closterium sp. NIES-65. The sequence continues at coordinate 143,561 of CANXME010001596.1, forward strand.
TGATGCGGTTTGGTTTTTCTGAGTGTGTGTGAATGTTATTTCGGCTCAAGCAGAGATCTGAAGTGACTCCTCTACTTAAGAGCTTTCCGACAAACCAAGTATCGCTTCAATCGGAGCACGAACAAGAAAGTTACGAACGTTTGAAGTTCGTATGCTTTTGATATTTGGTTGTGGTGACTATGGGGAGTTGTGGGGTTGACTCCATAAGGGGTACAGACTTTTGGGGGTTGGGAAATTCGTCTGTTCTACTGTAGTTGCTGCCAAGTGGTTGGGTGAAACCAAACCAGGTTGGCAAGTGTGGCCAAGTTGGGCAAGGTGGATGGCATGGGTTGGAAAGTGACAAAAGTGAAAGTGGGGTTGCCAATGGAGAAGGGAATTGTGTGGCATGGGGTTTCCTTGGTTGGGGACTCTCTTCGGACCTTCCCTCTCATCCTCCTCATCCCTCCCACCTGGTTTACTGCCACTCACGTGGCGCCTGGCGGAGACCGTAGACTAGCCGTCGGAGGCTCCACTGGGTACCAGGAGGGAACGACCCAGTGAAGCGAGGTGGGCGGCGCAGCCAGATCTCCTCGTGCAGGCTGCCCTGTAGGAAAGCAGTGCTGAAGTCAAGAGAGTGGAGCTCGTAGTCACGCTGAGCGGCGACGTGCAGCAGAACCCGAAAAGTGGTCATCTTTGGGGTCGGAGAGAAGGTCTGGAAGAAGTCAACTCCCTCTCGCTGACTGAAGCCTCGTGCAACGTAACGCGCCTTGAAGACAGGCGGAGAACCCGGCGGCCGCTTCACCCTGAAAATCCACATGCCACTGACGATGTTCGCCCCAGGCGGGGGAACCTCGTCGAGGTAGGTGTCTGTGGACTTCCAGGAAGCCATCTCTGTGTCCATGGCTGACTGCCAATGAGAGGAGTAGGGACCGGCCATCGCCTCTGCGTAAGAGCGTGGGGTCGGGATGTCTGGTGCATCCGGGTCTCCCTCAGGGGCAACAAGCATGGACACGAGATGGGGCAAAGCGGCAGCAAAGCCGTCAAACTCCTCCTGCTTGTCCTCAAGGACGTCAGTGCCAAGAGCACACTCACCACCGACGGACGGAGGACAGACAGACTCAGACTCAGCAACTAGGCTAGCGGCGTAGTCTAGACGACAAGTGGCAGCAAAGTCGACAAGCTCAGCAACTAAGGCAGACGTAGCAACGGAATCAAAGGAAGGGTCAGTGACAATAGTAGCCAGGAGACGCGTGACAGTAGGACTGGCAGCACGAAGGGAGTCTGACCCCGGGTCAGCAAGAGCAGGAAGAGAGTACTCTGGAGGAGACGGCAGTGGGACACGCTGTGGAGCAGTGGAAGGACGAAGCGCCATCCGGTGAGTGCCTGGGACAGCAGGAAGACGCTGATGCGGGACACGACTACCAGTGAGAGCAGCACGGACAGGCGACGCACGACGAGGCTCAGGCGACGCAGGATGAGACTCAGGCTCACGACGCTCAGTAAGACCTCCAGTCGGACCAGTATAAGGAGCAGGACCAGGGAGAGAGGAGGCAGACGGCAGCTGCGATTGCAGCTGGACAGACGGAGGACACCCTATGGAGGGAGGAGGACACGGAGGAGGGAGCTGACCAAGAACCTGTTGAAGGAGCGGAACAAAGTACGGCCGCGGCCGTGCACCGACTCCAAAACTAGCAGAGACACCAGCGCCAGGGTCCTCAGCACCAGCAGCAGCTCCAACTCCCGGGTCCACAGCACCAGCACCAGCACCAGTGTCAGGGTCCTCAGCACCAGTAGTAGCTCCAACGCCCGGGTCCGCAGCACCAGCAGAAGCTCCAACGCCCGGGTCCACAGCACCAGCAGCAGCTCCAATACCTGGGTCCTCAGCACCAGCAGCAGCTCCAACGCCCGGGTCCGCAGCACCAGCAGAAGCTCCAACGCCCGGGTCCACAGCACTTGCAGCAGCTCCAATACCTGGGTCCTCAGCACGAGCAGTAGCACCAGCGCCCGGGTCCTTAGCACCAGCCGTAGCTCCAACGCCCGGATCTGCAGTACCAGAAGCAGCTCCAACCTCTAGGGCCGCAGCACCAGCAGCACCAGTAGAGCCTCCAGCACCAGCACCACCACCAGCAGCAGCGGGGTCCATGACACGAGGCGTGCCACTCCGAAGAGTGCAGCGCCGCTCGTACCACTCACGGATCCGCTCACGGGAGGGGAGCTCCCGACTAGGAGTAGAAGCACTAGCACTAGTCCTAGTAGTACGCCTGGCTCCAGAGGTACCTCTCCTGAGGCTGCAGTACTGTAAGTACCACTCACGCAGCTGCTCCGAGGAGAATGCTCCTCCAGGTGTAGGACTCCCAGGCTCAGCTCCTCCAGACTCAGAACCCCCAGACTCCAAACTCTGCGGCGCAGCACCCCCAGGCTCAGCACCCCTAGGCTCAGTACCCCCAGGCTTAGCACCCCTAGGCTCCGCAGCCTTAGGCTCCGCACCCCCAGGCTCCGCAACCCCAGGCTCCACACCCCCAGGCTCCTCACAGGCAGCAGGACAAGAGTCGACAGCTACCTCAACAGGCTCAACCGGGTCTACCTGAGACACACCTGACGGAGAGGCACCCTGAGGGGGGAGGGGGTCTACGACAGCATCACCTGGTGCGAGGAAGAGAGGCGGGGGGGGGGAGCGGGGCAATGCGGTAGGGGAAGAGGCGGTAGTAGGGGACGGACTCGTCAAAAGTGACGTCCTGAGAGGGCAAGACTCGGTGCGAGGTGGCGTGGTAAATCTGCCAACCAGTCGCGTCTGGGACAAAGCCGAGGAAGACTCAGGGAATAGCACGGGAGGAGAGCTTGTCCGCAGACGTATCGTGGACAAAAGCTCAAGATCCCGAGACCCGGAAACGCGACGCATCGCCAACCTCCCCCGTCCACAACAGTGTGGGCGAGGTCTCCGGCAAGGAGACACGGGGCCAGAGGTTGAGCTCATGCGCAGCATACCAGACCGCAAACGGCCACAGAAAGTGGGGGGCAGCCGCATGGATCGAGGTACGAGCGACCTCCATGACCAGGACAATGCGGCGCTCCGCAACCCCATTCTGCTGTGGAGAGGCCGGAAGCGTGAACGTTTGCTCAATGCCGTGCTCAGCACAGTAGGCCGCCAAGAGGTCGGAGGACAACTCACCATCTGTGTCAGAGTGCAAGTGCAGGACAGGAAAGTCCGAGTGGAAACGCTCGCTGAGCTGGAGATGAGAAGCGCGGATCCAAGGGATCAAAACATTAGGGACCTCACCTTTGGTGCGCAAGGGGAAGACCGTGGTGTAGCGCGAGTAGTCGTCAACAACTATCAGGAAGTACCTCTCCTGACCCTGACCACGGACGCGGGCTGGACCCCACACGTCCATGTGGAGTGTCTGCAAGGGAGCAGTCGTCGGGGGAAACGAGGAGGAGTGAGGAGCGGCGCGCTGCCGCCCCTCGAAACAGGGAAGACAGGGAGGAGCAGGTGAGGGAGGGAGGGGAGGAAGGACCCTGGGAAGGTCAGAGACAAGGTACCGGGAGTGCATGGCACGAAGCCGCTGCACAGACGGGTGGCCAAGGCGGTGGTGCCAGGGGACAGTCTCGTGTGCCAGAGAGCAACACAAGCAGGGGGTCGACAGCTGACCTGACGCGGACGCAGACGCAGACGCAGCGACCTGAGGGGACTTAGTGGTCAGTGTGTACAGGTCCGACCCCGGCTGCCGAGTGAAGGTAGCCAAGTGACGGCCCGTAAGAGCACACGTGCAGTGTGTCACGCGCTTGTAGGCAGGGGTGAACTGGTGAACACCCCCGTCCTAGAGCGCACATCCGGCCACCAGGTTCGTAGAGAACGAGGGGAGGTGGAGACCTGATAGTGTGCCCGACGGGACCGCAGGATAGGGGAGGACAGTGGAGGAGGACGCAAGGAATGGACCCCCAGAGGGGTCAGCGAGGGAGACGGCAACTGGCCGAGCAACGGCTCAAGAGCAGTGCAGTAATGAAAGAAGCAGCGAGAAGCACCTGAGTCCAGTGTGAAGGTGTGAAGTGCTGCAGTCGACTCAGTACCAGGGTGGGCAGACGCACAAGCACCTAGAGCAGCTGCCTCACCAGCACCTGGGGTAGCCGACACGCGAGTACCTGGAGCGGCAAACGCACTAGTCCTAATGCCCGGGTCGGGTGGCACACACAGGTACTCAGCACCCTCTCCAATACTAGACATCACATACATAGTGGTGAGAATAGTATCAAAGTCTAGAGCATAGATATCAATCCCCTTCTTCACGAGATCAACCCAGCGGGGCAGCTTAGTGGCCTAAGGGAACTGAACACGCCAAGCGTCGTTGAGACGAGCGAAGCAGCAATGTGTGGCGTGCAGTCCCCCACACGGCTGACCAGTGCGGTCATCAGTGTGAATGACGTACGTGCAGCTAAAGCCACCACCCCCCCCCGTGCTGAGAGTACCACTCACGGACCTCCTGGGGCGACGGAGTGTGCTGCTGGCCCTGGCCACCGCCAGCGCCTCCACGACCACCACCGCCGCCGCCACCTCCTCGACCACCCCAACCCCTGCCGCCGCCGCGTCTACCGCCACCCCCACCACCGCCTCCGCCCCTGCCATCTCCCCCGCCGCTGCCGCCACCACCCCCACCGCTGCCACTAGCCCCTCGAGTCGCGCCACCACCCCCACCGCCGCCACCGCCCCCACCACCGCCTCCCCCGCCGTCACCGCCACCGCCCTTGCCCCCTTTGCCCCTGCCGCTGCGGCGCCTGCTCAAAGTAGACGAAGTCCCGACCTTCTCAGCACCAAGGAGGTCGACGGCAGCAGCAGAGGCGACAGAGGGAAGAAGGGGGGAAGGAGAACACCCCTCAAAGAACGGGGTACGCGGGTCGCCACGAGAGGCACCTACAGCTAAAATGCTAGTCTCAGCTGCAAGGAGTTCCTTCTCGAGGAGGGCAATGGTGAGCTCAGTGGGGCAGCGAGCTAGGAAGTGGTCCCTGACTGAGCGCAGAGTGTCAGGGAGGTGGGGGACTAGGTGGTAGAGAGTGAGCCAGAGCGGGGGTGGGTTCTTGGCGAGGAACTCATCAGGCATAGCGGCGTGGAAGCGAGCCTCACTAGTGCGGAGGTGCGTAATGAGGTCAGCGACTGTGTGGAAGGAGGCCAAGTCGGGGAACAGGTAGGGAAGAGAGAGACGGCCTAGTGCGGAAGAGGCCGGTGAGGAGTAGCGGGCAACGACAGCAGTGTACAGTGCCTGTGCAGTCTTGTGCTGACCAAAGTGCTCGCGCTCATCTATCGGCAGGGAGTTGCGAATAGCAAAGCGAGCGTGGGCGTCACGAGTCTGCCACTGTGAGCGGGCAGTGCTGTCAGCAGTAGCAGTAGGGGCAGTGACATGGCCTAGGGCGTAGTCGTACAGTGAGATGTCGTCCTTGGCAGTGAGCTGTAGATGGAGGTGCAGGTGATCTAGCCAGGTGTCAAAATTCAATGGGCGGCCCTCAGCATCGAAAACTAGCACAGATGGGCTAGCCATAGGAGCAGTAGGAGCAGCAGTAGGAGTAGCAGGATGAGACAGTTAGGGCGGCTCGGTCAGTACGCGCGGCGCGGTTTGGTTCAGGTAGGGCGGCGCGACTCGGGTAGGGCGGCGCGGTTCAGTTCGGGTCGCGCGGCTCGGCTCAGACTGGGCGGCTCAATTCGGGTCGCGCGGCTCGGCTCGGTCCTGGAGGGGCTGTGGCGGTCACGGGCCGTTCGGGGCCTCTAGGGGCGAGCGCGGGGCCGTTCGGGGCCTCTAGGGGCGAGCTCGGGGCCGTAGGGGGCCGCTAAGGGCGAGCGCGGGGCCGTGCGGGGCCTGTAGGGGCGAGCGCGGGGCCGTAAGGGGCTGCTAGGGGCGAGCGTGGGGTCGTTTGGGGCCTCTAGAGGCGAGCGCGGGGCCGTAAGGGGCCTCTAGGGGCGAGTGCGGGGCCGACGGGGGCCTCTAGGGAGGTGAGCGCGGGGCCGACGGGGCCGTTAGGGGCGATCGCAGGGCTGACGGGGTCGCTAAGGGGCGAGCTTGGGGCCTTAAGGGGCGAGCGCATGGGCCGACGGGGCCTTAAGGGGTGGCGCGCAGGTCGCTAAGGGGCGGGTCGCGGGTCGCGGGGCCTAAGGGGGCCGTGAAAAACGAGGCGCCCTAGGGCGCAGGTAGGTAGGTAGATAGTGGTGGGCCCTAAAAATTGTCCTAGCGAAGGACCTGCTCTGACACCATGTTGAAATGAACGAACAGGAATGATTGAACTAACAGTGAAATCAGTACAAGTACCTAACCCTAGAAATGTGTACCCCCTATAGGCTAACCCACTGTAGCCTAAACAAGCACAACATATATAATGTTTGACACACCTGCCGTTAGCCAAACGCGCTCACTTTGGCCAGCACAAGACTGCTAAGGCCCTGTACGACGGTGTAGTTGCTCGCTACTCTTCCCCTGCCACTGGTGCTCTCGGCCGCTTCATACTGCCCTACCCGTTTCTCAAGCTGTCCTCCTTTGCCACAGTTGAGGACCTCATCACCCACCTTCGCGCTAGTGATACTCGCTACCGCACCGCCCTCCCAGCCGAGTTCTTAGACAAGAACCCGCCCCCGATGTACATCACTCTCTACTTCATAGTAACCCGCCTCCCTGACTCTCTTTGCGCAGCCAGAGACACCTGTCTCACACTTGACCCCACAGCCCTCACTATCGACTTCCTCAAGAAGCACCTCCTCGCAGCTGAGAGGCGGGGCTACTTCTGCTCCTAGTAAGAAGCGCCGCAGCGGCAAGGGCAAGGGAGGCAAGAGTGGTGGAGGTGGCAGCGGGGGGGAGTGGTGGTGGAGGCCGTGGAGGCGGTGGAGGTGGCGGAGGTGGCGGTGGGAGTGGTGGCGGGAGTGGAGGCATCGGTGGCGGCAGTAGCGATAGCAGCGGGAATGGTGGTGGCAGAGGTGGCAGCAGTGGGAGTGGTGGTAGTGGCGGCGAAAGTGGTGGTGGTGGCGGCAGCAGTGGTGGTGGTGGCGGCGGTGGTGGCGGCAGTGGGAGCGGTGGTGGCGGTAGTGGTGGCGGTCGGGGTGGAGCCGTTCAGAGGGGAGATTCTGGAGCTAGCAAGAGGCAGCAGCAGCAGCGTCTGCGCGAGACCCCTACGCCCCAGTAGCTTTGTGAGTGGTTTGCTCTATGTGGGGCGTCTGGGGGTAGTGTTCGCTGCCCGTATGTCATTCGCACAGGTGACCGCGCTGGTCAGACATGCGGGAAGTTTCACACCCAGCACCGCTGCTTCTCCCGCCTTGACGGTGCTTGGCGCACTGAGTTTGGTGACGGTACAGGGGAGGTTGGCGATGCGTCGGTGTTCTGGGTCTAGGGCGCTCATACCTTTGTCCGCGATACCTCCGCGGACAAGCTCTCCTACCGCGCCCTTCCTAGTTTTACCACCCCACATCGCACCGTGTTCTGTCCTCTTAGGACGTCACGTTTGACGGGTCGGTTCCCTTTTACCGTCTCTTCCCCTACCGCACTGCCCCTCTCCCCCTCCCGCCGTAGGTCCCCCTCCGGTAGAACCCCTCCCCCCTCAGGGTCCTGCTCCTTCAGGTGTGTCTTAGGTAGACCCACCCCCCTCAGCTAAGCCTGTAGAGGTCACTAGCAACTCAGGTGCTGCTGGGGGTGGTGCTGCTCGGTGTGCTGCGTCTGGGGGTGCTGAGCCTGCGGGTGCATAGCCTATAGGTGCTGAGCTTGTGCGTGCGGAGCCTGGGGGTGATGAGCCTGGGGGTGCTGAGTTTGAGGGTGCGGAGCCTGGGGGTACTGAGCTTGAGGGTGCGGAGCCTGTGGGTGCTGAGCCGGAGGGTGGCGAGTCTGGGGGTGCTGAGTTTAGGGGTATTGCGTCTGCTCGCGGTCCTCCAGGTGCCTCTCTTGCCACAACAGCTGCGCGAGTAGTTCGCTTGGCGCACCCACCTTAGGAGTCGCACTACTGGAGCTGGAGGCCCTGCCGCTGGAGGCCCTGCCGCTAGAGGCATTGCTGCTGGAGGTGCTGGAGCTAGAGGCACTAGAGCTGCTAGTCGTGGAGGTACTGGGGGTGCTGGAGTTACTGGTTTGGAGGTGCTTGTACTGGAGGTACTAAAGCTGCCAGGGTTGGTGGTACTGCAGGAGCTAGAGGTGCTGGTGGTGCTGGCGCTGCTGGTCCCGGAGGTGCTCGTACTGGAGGTACTAGAGCTGCCGGTGCTGGTAGTGCTGTTTGCGCTAGAGCTGGAGACACTGGAGCTGGAGGCGCTGGAGCTGGAGGTGCTGGACTTGGAGGCACTAGAGCTGGAGACTTTGGAGCTGGAGGTGCTGGCGCTGGGGGTGTTGGAGCTGGAGGCACTAGAGCTGGAGACCCTGGAGCCGGAGGTGCTAGCGTTGGGGGTGCTAGAGCTAGTGGCACTAGAGCTGGAGGTGCTGGAGCTGGAGGCACTGGAGCTGGAGACCCTGGAGCTGGAGGTGCTGGTGCTGGGGGTGCTGGAGAAGGCGGTACTTGTGCTGGAGGCACTATGCAGCAGCGACCATTTTTCGATACACCAACGCCGTCGTTTCTGCCGCCACTTGACTCGGTGCTTCGCCAAGTTCTTAGTTTTCTGCCTTCTACTGGCCTTACTCCTACCTTACAGTGTCCACCGCCTGAGCAGTCGCAACCGCAGTTACAGCCAGACTCCCCACTGCCTGGTCCTTCTCCTTACACTGACCACTCGGACTCTCTTATAGGAGCGTTGCAAGCCTGAGTCTCGTCCTGCCTCGCCTGTTCGCGCCGTTTGCACTAGTCACCGTGTTCCTTGTTGCGAGCTCCTTCTGTCCCCGGCACGCACACTATGGCACTTCGTCCTTCCTCTTTTCCATAGCGTGTCCCTCTGCCATCTCCTCCTGCATCCTCTCTTGCTGACGCTCCGGACCCTCAGTCTGACTTAGTTTGTGCTGCCAGCCCTACTGTTACGTGTCTCCTAGCCACTGTTGTCACTGACCCTTCGTTTGAGTCCACTGCTGCATCTGCCTTAGTTGCTGAGCTTCTCGAATTTGCTGCTCCTTGTCGTCTCGACTACGCCACTAGTCTTGTTGCTGAGTCACAATCTGTCGGTCCTTCGTCCGTCGAGAGTGAGTGTGCTCTTCGCATGGACGTCCTTGAGGAGAGGCAGGAGGACTCTGAGTGTCTTGCAGCTGTTGTACCTCATCTCGTGTCCATGCTGCTTGCACTTGAGGGAGACCCGGATGCTTTAGACATCCCGACCCTGCACTCTTACGCAGAAGCGATTACTGGTCCCTACTCTTCTCAGTGGCAAACAGCCATGGACGTAGAGATGGCATCCTGGAAGTCCACAGGCACTTACGTCAACGCAGTTCCCCCTCCTGGGGCGAACATAGTTGATGGCATGTGGATTTTCAGGGTGAAGCGGCCGCCGGGTTCTCCGCCTGTCTTCAAGGCTCGTTACCTTGTACGAGGCTACAGTCAGCGACAGGAAGTTGACAACTTCCAGACCTTCTCCACCACCCCGAAGATGACCACTCTTTGGGTGCTGCTGCACGTCGCTGCTTAGTGTGACTATGAGCTTCACTCTCTTGACATCAGCACAGCTTTCTTACAGGGCACTCTGTAGGAGGAAATCTGGCTGCGCTTTCCTCGTGGTTTCACTGGGTCGTTTCCTGACGGTACCCATTGGAGCCTTCGACAGCCAGTCTTGGCACGACACACTGAGGACTACACTTGCAGCTCTTGGGTTTGCTCCTTCTACTGCTGACCCGTCGCTGTTTCTACGCAACGACACTTCGCTGCCGTTGTTCTACATCCTCGTGGACGTCCACGTCTTGGTCTTTGCCACTACTAAAACTGAGGCACTGGCCCTCATGAAGTCGGAGCTTTAGAAGGGACACACCTGAACGGACCTGTATAATCTGCGCAGCTATCTTGGCTTGTAGATCACCCGGGACAGAGCATGGCGCACCATCACCCTGACTCAGTCACACATGGTGCACCCGGTCCTTGAGCGCTTCGGCTTTCAGTTATCCTTGCCACAGTCCACTCCTCAACCTACAGGTCACTCGCTCTCAGCTCCACCTTCGGACGAGTTCGTAGAGCCGAGTGGCCCGTATCCAGAGCTTGTGACCCCTTGCAACTCCTCCCCAAGCGGACCTGTGGCAACTCCTCTACGAGCGGACCCACCATAAGTAAAATGGTCTGGTTGCTTCCGTTGCCTTGTATAGGAAGCACTCTAAACTAGCTTCCGCTGCCTTGTATAGGAAGCACTCTAAACTATCACATGTATAGGTGCAGTCTTATTAAGCGAAGCTTGAGATACAAGGATTTGATCAATGTGTAACATTTTTTTTTAATGAAAGATACACTTTATTACTGTTATGACATGCAGAAATTTACAATCTCTCAAACACGACTTCAATTGGGCATGTAAAATGCTTTGATTACCTCAAGGTAATATTTCGATCCTCGTGAAGGGAACAGTCTCACATGCGCTTAATTACACCATAACAGAGGTAGGGAGAGTGATATGTGCAGGTAGAATATATTGTCAAACTCATATGCTATAGTCTGTGTAGGCTATAGTGGGGTCAACTATATGGGGTACAACACTTCTAGGTTTTCCTACTTGTACCTGTGAAACTGAAGAACAGGAATGAGAAATGACTAAGTCAGAGTTGGGTACAAATACAACCCTAGAAAGCTGTACCCCATATGTGCTACCCCACTATGGCCTACAAACATGCATCAGCTATAGTAATCTGACACACCCCCATAGGCAAAGTGGGGGAGAACAAGGGGTCACAAGACCAGTCAAGCAAAGCAAAGCAAAGCAAGCTCAGGGTGGATCACAAAGTCACCACACAGTCCGAGCACAAGAGCAGGGCCAGAGGCCAGTTCACATGCAGGAGTACAGACATATATATATAAAACTAGACAAGCAAGAGCAGATATATATATGTCACAGTACAAGTAAAGTCAAGAGGAGAGCAAGTGAGGCAAGACAGGCACAAGACCCAGCTGGGTGCAGAAGCGCTGATGGTCACAAGGCGCTAGTGCCTTGGTGAACACATCAGCAGTGTTGGCCTCAGAGGCCACGTACGCAAGTCGCAGCTGACCACGCTGCTGCAGCTCACGAGCAAGGAAGTAGCGGAGAGCAATGTGGTTCGTTCTGTGCTCCAAGCGCTGCTCTCGACACAAGGCCAGCATGGCCTTGTTGTCTACGTACAGCACTGGAGGAGAACGAGGAGGCTCTCCAAGGTCAGTCAGCAGGTAGGTGAGCCAGCGAAGCTCCTGTGCAGCCATGGCCCCGGCGTAGATCTCAGCCTCACAACTGGAGCTGAGAACCGAAGACGAACGAGTAGCCCGCCACGAGACAGAGCCGGAACCAAGGCTGAACGTGTAACTCTGTGACGACCGCTGCGTAGCCTGGTCGTCAGCCCAAGAAGCGTCCGCGTGGCATGTAAGGACCACTGGACTCCGCCCTCCAAGCACTAGCCCCATGCCCGACGTACTGCACAGGTAGCGCAATACCCTCTTCGTTGCAGCCATGTGCTCTGGTCGGTGTCTCCCAGGAGCAACATAGCGTGCAAGAATGCTCAGAGGGTATGCAAGGTCAGGTCGAGTGCAGGTCATCAGGTACATGAGGCAGCCAACAAGCTCTGGGTACGGGCCACTCGACTCTACGGACTCATCCGAAGGCAGAGCTGAGAGCGAGTGGCGAGTAGACAGAGGAGTGGCCTGAGGCGAGGAGTACGTGAAGCCGAAGCGCTGAAGGACCTGCTGCACCATGTGTGACTGAGTCAAGGTGATGGTGCGGCGTGCTCTGTCCCGAGTGATCTGCAAGCCAAGGTAGCTGCGCAGTTCACCCAGGTCTGTGCACGTGTGTCTCTTCAGCAGCTCGGACTTCACGTAGGCGAGTCCAGCAGTGTCCGCTGTGGCAAAGACCAAGTCGTCGACGTACACGAGGATGTAGAACGGCGGCAGTGAAGTGTCGGTGCGCAGAAACAGCGACGGGTCAGCAGTAGACGGAGCAAACCCTAGAGCCGCAAGTGTAGTCCTCAGTGTGTCGTGCCACTCACGCGGTGCCTGGCGGAGACCGTAGACTGGCCGTCGGAGGCTCCACTGGGTGCCAGGAGGGAAAGTCCCAGTGAAGCCAGGTGGACGGCGCAGCCAGATCTCCTCGTGCAGGCTACCCTGCAGGAACGCAGTGCTGAAGTCGAGAGAGTGAAGCTCGTAGTCGCGCTGAGCGGCTATGTGCAGCAGCACCCGAAGAGTGGTCATCTTCGGGGTGGGAGAGAAGGTCTGAAAGTAGTCAACTCCCTGCCGCTGACTGAAGCCACGAGCAACGTACCGCGCCTTGAAGACAGGTGGAGAGCCCGGCGGCCGCTTCACCCGGAAGATCCACATGCCACTGACGATGTTCGCCCCAGGAGGGGGAACTGCGTCAACGTAGGTGCCTGTGGACTTCCAGGAAGCCATCTTTGCATCCATAGCTGCCTGCCACTGAGAGGAGTAGGGACCCTCTACGGCCTCCGCGTAAGAGCGCGGAGTCGGGATGTCTAGTGCATCCGGGTCTCCCTCAGGAGCAAGCAGTACAGACGCGAGATGAGGTGAAGCAGCAGCCAGACACTGTAACTCCTCCTGCCTGTCCTCTAGGACGTCCGTGCCAAGAGCACACTCACCCCCGACGGACGGAGGACAGACAGACGCAGACTCAGCAACAAGACTAGCAGCGTAGTCTAGACGACAGCGAGCAGCAAAGTCGACGAGCTCAGCGACAAGAGCAGACGCAGCAGTGGACACAAAAGAGGGGTCAGTGACGACAGTAGCAAGCAGACGCGTGACAGTAGGACTGGCAGCACGAAGAGAGTCCGACTCAGGGTCGGCAAGCGCAGGAAGAGAGGACTCAGGAGGAGAAGGCAAAGGGGCACGCAGAGGAGCAGTGGACGGACGCAGAGACATCCGGTGCGTGCCAGGGACAGGAGGAGGACGCTGACGCGAACCGCGACCACTAGCGCGAGCAGCACGAACAGGCGACGCGGGACGAGACGCAGGCTCACGACGCTCAGCAAGACCTCCAGTAGGACCAGTGTAAGGTGAAGGAGCAGGCAGAGGAGAGGAAGGCTCCAACAGTGACTGCGACTGGACAGGCTGTGGACACTCTACCGGAGGAGAAAGACCAAGAACCTGCTGCAGGAGCGGAACGAAGTACGGCCGAGGCCGCGCGGCAGCTCCAGACTCAGCAGGGACAGCACCAGCACCCTCAGCGACAGCACCCGCGCCACCAACACCTCTAGCGGCAGGACCTCCAGCAGTACCAGCAGTAGAACCACCGCGAGGACAGACAGCAGTGGTCTCAGCACCAACACCCTCAGTAGCTCCAGCTCCAAGAGGACCCGCAGGCCCAGCAGCTCCGGGACCGGCGGCACCAGCACCCTCGACGGTCGAAGAAGCTCCAGCTCCAGCAGCACGCCTCCAGCGGCGAGCAAACCACTCGCGCAGCTCCTGTGGAGAGAGGGGCTCCCGCCGAGACGCAGCACCAGGAGAAACCCCAGGCTTAGCAGCTCCAGACGGAGCACCCCCAGGCTCAGCAGCTCCAGACTCAGCACCCCCAGGCTCAGCAGCTCCAGACTCAGCACCCCCAGGCTCAGCAGCCCCAGACTCAGCACCCCCAGGCTCAGCAGCTCCAGCTCCAGTAGGACCCGCAGGCCCAGCAGCTCCGGGGCCGGCAGCACCAGCACTCTCGGCTGTCGAAGAAGCTCCAGCTCCAGCAGCACGCCTCCAGCGGCGAGCAAACCACTCGCGCAGCTCCTGTGGAGAGAGCGGCTCCCGCCGAGACGGAAGAACCGGAGAGCCCCCAGGTCCAGCAGACGCAGGCTCCGCACCTCCAGGTCCAGCACCCCCAGGCTCAGCAGCTCCGGACGTAGCACCCTCCGGCTCAGCACCCTCAGGCTCAGCAGCTCCAGACACAGCACCCCCTGGCTCAGCACCCCCAAGCTCAGCACCCCCCGGCCTCGCACCCCCAGGCTCAGCACCCGCAGCAGGACCAGACTCAGCAGCAACCTCGACTGGCTCGACTGTGTCTACCTGGGACACACCTGAAGGGGCAGGAACCTGAGGGGGGAGGGGGTCTACCGGGGGGGGAACTGGTACCAGGAAGTCCGGTGGGGGGGGGGAGGGAAGGAGTACGGTAGGGGAAGAGGCGGTAGAAGGGGACTGACTCGTCGAACGTGACGTCCTGGGAGGACAGAATACGACGAGAGGAGGGGTGGTAGAACTGCCACCCTGGAGCGTCAGGGGGGAAGCCAAGGAAGACACAGGGAGCAGCACGGGGGGAAAGCTTGTCCGCAGACAAGTCGCGGACAAACGCCCGAGATCCCCAGACACGGAACGCAGACGCATCGCCGACCTTTCCCGTCCACAGTAACACTGGGGACATCGCGGGCCGAGAGACCATGGGGTGAAGGTTGAGCTGATGCGCCGCGTACCGAACCGCAAACGGCCACAGAAAATGGGGGGCAGCCGCATGCATCATGGACGTACGAGCGACATCCATGACCATGCCAATGCGGCGCTCAGCAATCCCATTTTGCTGTGGAGAGTCCGGAAGCGTAAAGGTCTGGCGGATCCCCTGTGCACGACAGTAGTCTCGCAGAAGGCGAGAGGAGAACTCCCCACCTCGGTCAGAGTGCAGACGCAGAACAGGAAAGTCCGAGCCGAAGCTCCTCCTGAGCTGGAGACGAGCCTCGCGGATCCAGTCGATCAGCACCTCAGTGACAGCACCCTTGCTGCGCAAGGGGAAGACTGTGGTGTAACGCGAGTAGTCGTCAACCACCAACAGGAAGTAGCGCTCGTGACCCTGCCCACGGACGGGGGCCGGGCCCCACACGTCCATGTGAAGCGTCTGCAGAGGAGCCTCTGTCGGGGGGAACTGGGAGGAGTGAGGAGCAGCCCTGAGGCGCCCCTCGACACAGGGGACACAGGAAGGTCCTGGTCCCGAAGGAAGGGGAGGGAGAGACTGGGGAAGACCAGAGACAAGGACACGGGAAGCCATGCCCCGAAGACGGGGCAAGGAGGGGTGGCCAAGACGGTGGTGCCACAGGAGAGTCTCGTGAGACAGGAGGCGACACGAACAGGGGGCAGACTCAGGACCAGACCTGGACGCAGCAGCAAACACCTGACCAGACGCTGCTACCTGACCGGACGCAGGGACAGGAGGAGACTCAGTGGTCAGGGTGTAGAGGCTCGACCCCGGCCGACGCGAGAACGTGGCCAGGTGCCGGCCTGTGCGTGCGTCCGTGCAGTGGGTCACCCGCTGACTCGCAGGAGTGAACTGGTGAACCCCCGCATCCTGCAGGTCTGCACCACTCACCAAGTTCGTCGAGAACGAGGGGAGGTACAGGCCAGACAGGGTGCCCGAGGGGGCAGCCGGACACGGGAGGACAGTGGAAAAGTGAGAGAGGACAGGACCCCCAGAGGGGTCAGCCAGGGAGACTGCAACCGGCCGACCAAGCGGCGTGAGTGTGGTGCGGTCCCGAAATAAGGAGCGAGAAGCCCCAGAGTCAAGTGTAAAGGTGAGGGAGGCCGAAGCCAACGTGGTACCTGAGAGCGCAGTCTCACCCGCACCTGAGGAAGCAGACTCACTAGCACCTAGAGCAGCAGCCGCACCTGTACCTGGAGCAGGAGACTCACGAGCACCCAGAGCAGCAGCCTCACCAGTAGCTAGAGCAGCAGGTCCTATCCCCGGGTCAGGCGGTACGCACAGGTGACCGGCACGGTCAGCACTAGTAGGCAAAGCATACATGGCAGTGAGAATAGCATCATAGTCAAGAGCAAATATATCTACCCTCTGCCTAAGCAACTCCACCCAGTCGGGGAGCTCAGCCTCGTCCCCAAACACGGTACGCCAGGCGTCGCTCAGACGGGCGAAGCAGCGGGACGGTGTGTGACTAGGTGTCCCACAAAGCTGACCAGTCCGAGTACCAGTGCGAATCACGTAAGAGCAGCGAACAGCACTGAGAGGCCCACTACTCTGAGCGTACCACTCACGAAGCTGGTGAGGCGTGAGAGACACGCGGGAGGGTCGAGGGAGCTGCATCTGGCCGCCACCAGCAGTAGTAGCAGCAGGAGTGGTAGTAGTAGTAGCGCCGCCACCCCTAGAGCCCCAACCAGCGTACCACTCACGCAGCTGCTGGGGCGTGAGGGACTCACGCAGACGTCGCTGGGGCTGCATCTGGCTCCGCAAGTAGAAGTTGGAGCAGGACTAGCAGCAGTAAGGCAGGCAGCCAGGCAAGCCAAAAGGCAGGCAGGTAGGCAAGCAGGCGACGGGCAGCGTGCTAGCAGGGCAAGAGCTCACCTGTGGTGGGAAGAGTAGGCTCGGCGACTCAGCGGCTCGGCAGCACGGCGGCTCTGCGGCTCGGGCGACTCGGGCGGCTCGGCGGCAAGGCGGCTCGGCAGCGACTGCGGCTCAGCAGCTCGGCGACCCGGCGGCTCGGTGGCAGGGCGGCTCGGCTGCTGGTCGGCTCGGGTGCAGGGCGGCTCGGCGGCGGGGCGGCTCGGCTGCTGCAGTTGGGCGGCTCGGCTGCTGCAGTGGGAGACGAAGGAGGAGGAGAAGCAGGGGAGATCACACACCTGCCACCCCTCCGCAAGCGGCCCCCTTAGGTCGCCTCGACAGACGACGGGAAAAGGGCAACGAGATCAGGGGCGGCGGGGCCGAAGTAGCAGGGCCGGCAGGTGCAGTGGCGGGGCGGCTCGGCTGCTGAGGCGGTAGCGGCCCAGTGGCCCAGGTGGAGCGGCAGGGCCAGCAGGTGCAGCGGCGGGGCCGGGATAAGGGGACGGCGGGGCCGTCAGGAGGGGACGGCGGGGCCGCCAGGTGCAGCTGCGGGGCCGGTAGAAGGGGACGGCGGGGCCGTCAGGTGCAGCAGCGGGGCCGCGACGGGGCGGCGAGGTCGCGACGGGGTGGGGCCGTGACGGGCCTACGGGGCCGCGACGGGGTGGGGCTGCGACGGGGCGACCGGGCCGCGACGGGGCGGCTGGGCCGGGACGGGGCGGGGCCGCGACGGGGCGGCTGGGCCGCGACGGGGCTGGGCCGTGACGGGACGACGGGGCCGCGACGGGGTGGGGCCGCGACGGGGCGGCTGGGCCGCGACGGGACGGCGGGGCCGTGACGGGGCGGGGCCGCGACGGGTCTGGCTGGGCCGCGACGGGGCAGGGGCCGCTAAAGGGCGGGGCCGCGTCAGGGTGGGGCCGCAACGGGGCGAGGTCGCAACGGGGCGGGGCCGCTAGAGGGCGGGGCCGCGAAAGGGCGGGGCCGCTAGAGGGCGGGGCCGCTCGACAGGTGGGCGGCGGGGCCGCTAGGAAAGGCGGCGGAGCCGCGAGAGGAAGGGCGACTCGAAGGGTCGCTAAAAAAAATGCGCGCCACGGGGCGCGCTTCGGTGGGCCCTAGGCGACGTTCCCACAGGGAACCCGCTCTATACCATGTGAAACTGAAGAACAGGAATGAGAAATGACTAAGTCAGAGTTGGGTACAAATACAACCCTAGAAAGCTGTACCCCATATGTGCTACCCCACTATGGCCTACAAACATGCATCAGCTATAGTAATCTGACAGTACCCACCTCTTTGCTGGTTCAGTCATTCCTCATTTCTTCACATGGTATAGAGCAGGTTCCCTAGTGGGAACGCTTCCTTAGGCCCACCACTGAAACTTTTTTTATGACCGGAGCGCCAGTCGCTCCTGCCCGAGGCGCGCCTTGTGGGCCGCCCTTCTGTCGAGCTCTCTTAGAGGCCCGTCTTAGAGCCTTCTATCGCACTTAAGGCCTCTCCACAGCAAAATGGGATTGCTGAGCGCTGCATTGGCATGGTCATGGACGTCGCTCGTACGTCCATAATCCATGCGGCTGCACCCCATTTTCTGTGGCCGTTTGCGGTTCAGTACGCATCGCATCAGCTCAACCTTCAGTCCCGGGTCTCCTTGCCAGAGACCTCCCCCACCTTGCGGTGGACGGGGAAGGTTGGCGATGCGTCTGCGTTTCGGGTCTTGGGATTTCGGGTGTTTGTCCGCGACTTGTCTGCGGACAACCTGTCCCCCCGTGCTGTTCCTTGCGTCTTCCTTGGCTTCCCCCCTTATGCACCTGGGTGGCAGTTTTACCACCCCACCTCGCGTCGTGTTATGTCCTCCCAGGACGTCACCTTTGACGAGTCGGTACCTTACTACCGTCTCTTCCCCTACCCACTGC
The DNA here is from genome assembly GCA_948144175.1 of Closterium sp. NIES-65. NCBI lineage: Eukaryota > Viridiplantae > Streptophyta > Zygnematophyceae > Desmidiales > Closteriaceae > Closterium > Closterium sp. NIES-65. The sequence goes on from CANXME010001596.1 coordinate 161,768, forward strand.
GCCCCTCCCCCCGCCGCCGCTCTTCCTTGCGCCAGGTCCTCCCCCGGTAGACCCCCTCTCCCCTCAGGGTCCTGCCCTGTCAGGTGTGTCCCAGGTAGACGCAGTCGAGCCTGTCGAGGTAGCTGTTGACTCTGGTGCTGCTAGAGGTGCTGAGCCTGCGGGTGCCGGGTCTGGAGGTGCTGAGCCTAAGGGTGCAAAGCCTTGGGGTGCTGAGACTGGGGGTGCTTAGTCTGGGGGTGCTGAGCCTGGGGGTGCTGAGCCAGGGGGTGCGGAGCCTGGGGGTGCTGGGTCTGCTCGTGTGGCCTCTCGAGGTGCTTCGTCGAGGCAGGAGCCACTCTCTCGGCAGGAGTTGCGCGAGTGGTTTGCCCGGCGCTGGAGCTGTGTTGCTGGAGCTGAAGGTACTACTGTTGCTGCTGGTCCCGGAGGTGCTCGTACTGGCGGTTCTGGAGCGGTTGGGACTGGGGGTGCTGCTGGGGCTGCTGGAGGTACTGTTGGAGCTGCTGGCGGTACTCGAGCTGCCGGTCCTACTGGAGTTGGTGCTGCCAGAGCTGCTGGAGCTGGAGCTGCTGGGGGTGTTGGCGCTGGTGGTGCTGTCCTTGCTGGTTCTGGAGGCGCTGCGCGGCCGTGGCCGTACTTCGTTCCGCTACTTGAGCATGTTCTTAGTCTCCCGCCCACTACTGGTCCTGCTCCTCTTATAGAGTGTCCACTGCCTGTCCAGTCGCGGTTACAGCTACAGCCCGCCTCCCCTCTACCTGCTCCTTCTACCTACACTGGTCCTACTAGAGGTCTTGCTGAGCGTCGTGAGCATGCGTCTCGTCCTGCGTCGCCTGTTCGTGCTACTCGTACTAGTCGTCGTGCTCCGCGTCCGCGTCCACCTGCGGTCCCAGGCACACACTGGATGGAACTGCGTCCTTCCACTGCTCCTCTGCGTGTCCCATTGCCGTCTCCTCCAGAGTCCTCTCTTCCTGTTCTTGCTGACCTGGAGTCTGACTCTCTTTGTGCTGATAGTCCTACTGTCATGCGTCTCCTGGCCATTGTTGTCACTGACCCTTCCTTTGAGTCCACTGCTGCGTCGGCCCTAGTTGCTGAGCTTGTTGACTTTGCTGCTCGCTGTCGTCTAGACTACGCTGCTAGTCTTGTTGATGAGTCTAAGTCTGTCTGTCCTCCGTCCGTCGGGGGTGAGTGTGCTCTTAGCACGGACGTCCTTGAGGACAAGTAGGGGGAGTTCGAGTGTTTTGCTACTGCTTTGCCTCATCTCGTGTCTACTCGCCACTCGCTCTTAGCTCTGCCTTCGGATGAGTCCGTAGAGCCGAGTGGCCCATACCCAGAGCTTGTTGGCTACCTCATGTACCTGATGACCTGCACACGACCTGACCTTGCATACCCTTTAGCATCTTGGTGTCAGAACATATCTATAGCTTATACTATTGTGTAGGCTGTAGTGGGGTATCCCATAGGGGGTACAACACAGTTAGGGTTTCATATTTGTACTGCCTTCATTCATAGTTCACACATTCCTGTTCTACGATTCTGACATGGTATAGAGCGGGTTCCCTGTGGGAACTTCGCCTAGGGCCCACCGAAGCGCGCCCCGAGGCGCGCTAACTTTTTTTCTCTCGCTCGAGCGACCCTCCGTGTCGTCCTTCCCTCACGGCCCTGCCGCCCGCTACGTCGCGGCCCCACCGCATGCTCAGCCGCGGCCCCGCCGCCAACTACGACGCGGCCCCGCCGCCTGCTCAGACGCGGCCCCACCGCTTGCTACGACGCGGCCCCGCCGCCTGCTCAGCCGCGGCCCCGCCGCCCGCTACGACGCGGCCCCGCCGCCTGCTCAGCCGCGGCCCCGCTGCCCGCTACGACGCGGCCCCGCCGCCTGCTCAGCCGCGGCCCCGCCGCCTGCTCAGCCGCGGCCCCGCCGCCCACTACGACGCGGCCCCGCCGCCTGCTCAGCCGCGGCCCCGCCGTCCGCTCAGACGCGGCCCCGCCGTCCCCTCTGCCGGCCCCGCCGCTGCACCTGACGGCCCCGCCGTCCCCTCTGACGGCCCCGCCGTCCCCTCTGCCGGCCCCGCCGCTGCACCTGACGGCCCCGCCGTCCCCTCTGCCGGCCCCGCCGCTGCACCGGACGGCCCCGCCGTCCCCTCTGACGGCCCCGCCGTCCCCTCTGCCGGCCCCGCTGCTGCACCTGCCGGCCCCGCCGTCCCCGCCGCTGCACCTGCCGGCCCTGCTACTCCGGCCCCGCCGTCCCTGCAACGCCGGCCCCGCCGCCCCTGGTCTCCCGCCCTACCTGCCGAGCCGCCCTTCTGCAGAGCTGCCCGGCCTGCCCTGCCTGGTGAGCACAGTCCCACTCTCACTGCGTGCTCTTCCCCTACTGCTTGCACTGCTTCGCTGTCGTCGTCATGGCTACCCCTAGTGTCCTAGCTTTTGACGCTGAGGGTCGCGCCATTGACTTTGAGGTCTGGGTCGACGACCTGCAGTTGTTTTTACAGTGCGATAGGGCAGACGGCCTCTCTCTCTTTAACCTCACTTCTGGCGCCTCTCCTGCCCCTGCTGCTGATGCTGATCCCACTGTGCGCTCTCAGTGGGCCACCCGCGATGCTGCTGCACGTCTTGCTGTGCGTCGCCACCTCCCGACCTCTGAGCGCGCGCACTTTAGTCAGTACAAGAGTGCTCAGACCTTGTACGACGCTGTAGTTGCGCGCTACTCCTCCCCTGCCACTGCTGCACTGAGCCGTCTCATGCTTCCCTACCTCTTTCCTGACCTCTCTGCCTTTCCCACTGTCGCTGACCTCATTACGCACCTCCGCACTAGTGACACTCGCTACCGCGCCGCCCTTCCTGCTGAGTTCTGCGCTAAGAACCCCCCCCCCATGTACATCACTCTCTACTACGTAGTCGCGCGCCTCCCTGACTCCCTTCGCGTAGTCAGGGACCACTTTCTCGCAGTCTGTCCCACCACCCTCACCGTCGACGTCCTCGAGAAGGCCCTCCTCGCGGCGGAGAAGAGCATCGTCGCTGTAGGAGCTTCTCGTGGTGACCCTCGCACCCCCATCTTTGAGGGGTGCTCTCCTTCCCCCCTCCTGCCCTCTGTTGCCTCTGCTGCTGCTGGCGACCTGCTTGGTCTCGAGTCGGTTGGCGCGGCGTCTGCCCCTAGCGGGATACGCCGCTCTGGCAAGGGCAAGGGGGGCAAGGGCGCTGGTGGAGCTGGAGGTGGAGGTGGCGGTGGAGGCAGCGGAGGGAGTGGGGGTGGCTGTGAGAGGACGTCCCCGTTATAATATTTTCTCACTATTATATTTTTCCGTTATCCTATTCTCCCTTTTCTCCTCTTTATTTTGGTCTTTATCTCATCTCAATCGGCCTACTATTCTATTTTCTAGAGCCTTCTATTTATTTCTCTTATTTCCTACTTTTCCCACCGACATACCTATTATACGGCACCGACAGCGCCGACAGTGGTGTATACGGTGTAATCTGGGCGTAATCCCAAGTGCCAATAGACTTGCGTGCTTATGCGCACTTGTGATTGTAGTATCGGGAAGGGTGTGTTCCCGAAGGTTCGTTTTATCTCGTTTATCCTTGTACTTTCCGAGTATAAATAGGCCTTGTATTCAGTTTTAGTGACAAGTTTCGATTGAGAATTCGATCCTGTGACACTTGGTAATCAGAGCCGTTCTCACTCGACAACTCTCGGCTAAGCAGCGGTCGCGGAAAAAATCGCCTCGAAAAACCGCCGGGGGCGACCAATTCGACGCTGATTTCTGGTAAGTACCAGTTCCGCGCTTTTCGAATTAACCCCCTCGCGTGGTTTTTGAACAGGATGGGTTCGCCGGCGACCAACGACGTTACGCAGCAGCTCTTCGCGCAAATCGCCAAGATGGAAGCGGAGATGCGAGCGACGACTGAACGGTCGCGATTGGAGAACGAGCAGATGCGAAACGAACTGCAGCGCGTTACGCGGCTCCTCTCGACCATGAACATTCCTGCTTCGACGACTTCGCAGCAGTCGCAGCGTCAGTTCGAGGTTCCGAAACTTCGCTCGCCGGAATCGTTCGACCCTAGCGATCGAAAATCCGACGTCAGGCGGTGGCTCGCGACGATGGAAATTTATTTCGCGGCGATCGGATGGACGACGACGGAGTACGACGGCGAGAAAATTCGTCTCGCGACAACGTTGATGCGCGGTCCAGCTCTCGAGTGGCTCGGAAGCAACAGTAGCATTTTCCAGGGCGAAGCCACGTGGCAGCAGTTCCGGGCAGACCTTCTCAAACGTTTTGAGCCGATTAATTCCACTTATATTGCGCGCGAAAAATTACATCACCATAGGCAATACGGGAGTGTCGCGCAATACACGCAGCAGATGGAGGAATTTTATAATCGCATTCCCGACATCACCGAGGGCGAAAAAATTCAGTCCTACATCGCGGGGCTGAAAACCGACATTCGGCGCCAGGTTGCAGCAGCGAATTGCAGCAGCTACAGCGAAATCGCATCGGCCGCGGAGCGTTTTGACTTGGTCAACTCCGGGACACGACGACCCCACGTCGTCGGATCACGACAAGGGGATCGCTCGGCTTCAACCACGTTCGCCGACCCCATGGAAGTCGACAAATTCGACGCGAGTTCACGTCCTGCAAAAAACAAAACACTTTGCGAATTTTGCGGCGGAAACGGACATCGGATTGTCGACTGTTTTCACATGAAATCTGCACGTGCGGCATTCCGAGCTCGTGGGAGTGGCGAAACTAAAAACAAAAAGTCAAAAAACGGATCTCGCCAGTGATTGCGGATCGTGCTGGCGAGGAAAAACAGATCCGAAAGCGTCAGCGCAATCTGGACCGAATCGAAATTGAAGGACAGCATTGGGCGCGAGATTTGGAGAATCAAGGGCGAAATCCCAAGCCCCTTGACCGAAATTTGTCAGAGGAATTCGCCGAGGAAAAGAAAACCTCCGCGAAAACAGACTCGACCAAGACGGGAACTCTCCAATTCGACCCCGGAAAAAAACAGAATTCGTTAAAGTTATCTTTCAAAGATGCTTTAATGAAGACTGGTGATTTTCGCGGGTCCGGAGCCATAAACAAATTCCGGGAAGAACTCCAGAGGAAGCAGACAATTAAAGAAGTGGTACCGGTGCCTACGGAGCTGGGGAAAAAATTAAGGAGTGTGGAAAGGAGTAGACCTTTTCACGGCGTCAACGTCCTCTCCCGGAACCAGCCCAAGACGACTCTCCACTCCCCAGGGAAGAAGTCTATGGAGCTGAAGCAGCTGAAGAGGCAGCTGGGAGTTCAAAAGAAGCTGCAGAAACTCCGAAAACCCCTCCAGGATGCATCCAGTAGATCGCAGGCGTCGACCGGATCCACCCCCTCAGGGTCAACTTGTACGGTTACTACCTCTACTCCTGGCATTGGAGAAGAGCCTTTCTCCACGCAGCCCAGGCCAGCTAGTTGTCCAGAAGAAAGCAGTGGAACCACGGTGTGTACTGAATATTGGGATGTACCCTATGATCCTATTAATGAGACTATTTTTGGGTACTCCGAGCAACGCTCACCACTCCTGCTCGAGGTGATCTGCAACGGACAGCGCCTCCAAGCACTCGTGGACAGTGGGGCGTCGCACAGCGTCTATGACAAAAAGGCAATCGATCGACTCGGAAGTGACATCAAGTCCTCAAGCTTCTCTGCAACGATGGTGGATGGCAGTAAGCTACCTATCTACGGGGAAACACGGTTGCTACTCCAGATTGGACCCCTTCGATGGAAGCCTGCTCTCCCCGTCACAAATATCAAAGGACTTGACATAATCTTCGGGAGAGACTTTCTTAAAAAGTTCAACCCCGAGATCAACTGGGTTAACCAGACGGCCAACATCAACAACAACGGGAGAAAAATCAGCCTTCCCAAATGGGACGACACGGGAAATATTCCAGTCGAGACACTCGCACGCTTTGAAAAGGACGTCAAACAGACCACGGCGGGATTCATGGCGATAGTCAACGAGGCAGACAACGGAGAGAAGCAGACCCAGGAACTTCCTCCAGCAGTCAAGAAAATTCTTGAAGAGTTCCAGGACGTTCTCCCCGACGATTTACCTAATCAACTACCGCCATACCGGACACATCAACACGAGATCGTAGAAGAGCCGGGGTCCAAGCCAACATTTCGAGCACCATACCGGCTGAGCCCGACAGAGCTTGCCGATATGAAAAAACAAATAGAGTATCTCCTGGAGAAAGGGCTGATTCGACCTTCGACTTCGCCGTACGGAGCTCCAGTTCTCTTCACTCCGAAGCCAGACGGAAGTCTGCGAATGTGCATCGACTACCGAGCCTTGAACAAGCAGACTGTAAAAAATAAATACCCGATACCACGGATCGACGACTTACTCGATCAACTTCGCGGTGCTACGGTATTCTCCAAGCTCGACCTCAGATCGGGATACTGGCAAATTCGTATGGCGGACAACTCTATCCACAAAACCGCTTTTCGAACTCGGTACGGGTCATACGAGTATCTCGTGATGCCATTCGGACTCACTAACGCACCAGCCACATTTCAGGCGGAAATGAACCACATCCTTCGGCCCCTTCTGGACGAGTGCGTGGTGGTATATTTGGACGATATCCTGATCTACTCGAAAGATATGAAGCAGCACGTTGAGCATCTACGTCGGGTGTTTGAAATTCTTTGACGAGAACGCTTCTACGTGAAACTATCCAAGAGCGAGTTTGCGTTGAAAAAAGTCCAGTTCCTTGGACATATGGTGAGCGCTCAAGGAGTTCACGTGGATCCTAAGAAGATCGAAGCAGTGCGAACGTGGAAGACCCCTGAGAACGTGAAGGAGTTACAACAGTTCCTTGGATTCGCCAACTACTACAACCGGTTCGTACCGAACTACGCCAAGATTGCCGCACCATTAACGAACCTGTTGAAGAAGAATACACCATATCAATGGGAGGCGAAGCACCAGGAAGCCGTGGAACAACTTAAAACCGCACTCACGTCCGCACCTGTTCTTATCCTGCCAGACACTGAACTTGACTATGTCATCGAGGCCGATGCTAGCGATCAAGCAGTGGGCGCAGTACTCATGCAGGATCAAGGGAAGGGACTACAACCCATTGCATACCTCAGTAAAAAACTTCACGGGGCAGAACTCAATTACCCCATCCATGACAAAGAGGCCCTCGCCATCGTCAACGCATTTAAGGCATGGAGGTGTTATCTCGAAGGAAGAAAAACGACTGTCTACACCGACCACTGCAGCCTCAAGTACCTGAAGACCCAACCAACACTCTCCAGGCGGCAGGTCCGGTGGATTGACTTTCTCGAAACCCACTTCCATTACGACATCGTGTATAAGCCGGGGCACAAGAACAAGGCAGACGCACAGAGTCGCCCTGCACACGTTGCCGCCTTACAAATCGATGGCATGAACCCACTTCTGAAGGGACTCTTCACGCATGGATACACCATCGACCCCGAAGTCTCTGTAGCAGAAAAGCGCCATCTTCTACATTGGGATCAAGACATCGCATACCGCAAGGGCTCCACAAAAATATGGGTACCTAATTACCCTCCCTTACGCCAGTTACTGCTCGAAGAATATCATGATGTTCTCTACGCAGGCCACTTCGGTAGTAACAAGACGCTTGCCGGTATTGCGAAGCATTATTATTGGCCCAACATGGCGGATGACGTACAAAAATTCGTCACCTCGTGCGACACATGCCAACGGATGAAGAGTAGCAAACAGAAGAAAGCAGGATTACTACAGCCTCTTCCAGTCCCTGAACAGCCTTGGCAAGTGGTTAGCCTCGACTTCATCACCGGGTTACCACCTACCAAAGCTGGTTACGACGCCATTCTAGTCGTCATCGACAAATTCTCCAAAATGGGACACTTCATTCCGACACACACAACGGCTCGTACCGAGGAGACAGCGCAATTATTCTTCCGCTACGTCATCTCGCAACATGGCATTCCAACCACGCTGATCTCCGACAGAGACCCGAAATTCACGAGTAAATTCTGGAAGGAGCTCATGTCGCTCATGGGGACCAAACTCGCCATGTCATCAGCCTATCATCCCCAAACGGATGGTCAGACAGAACGCCTCAACCAGATTGTCGAACAGCTTCTGCGAGCAGCGTGTAAGGACGATATCTCTAAATGGGATGCACATCTGCCGGTTCTCGAGTTTGCGTACAACAACGCCACGCACGCCACAACAGGGCAAACTCCTTTTTTCCTCTGTTACGGTCGCAACCCACTCACGCCTCAGAAACCAACAGTACCCGCCACGGTGCAACCCGCACATGACTTCATTTCCACTATGCACCAATTGTGGGAGCGCACGCATAAACATCTTCTGACTATCCAGCAGCAACAAAAGAAGCTCGCTGATCGGAGTCGCAACGATCATTCCATCCAGATTGGTGATCAGGTGCTTCTGGATACACGCAATCTCGACATTAGCCATCTTCCGTCTAAGCTCCGACCTCGCTTCTGCGGACCTTTTCTCGTCGAGGCGCAGGTCACTCCAGTAACCTTCCGCTTGCGTTTACCAGCTACCTGGAGGATTCACAATGCCTTCCATGTTCAACTTCTCAAGCCCTATCGGGACCCAAACACGGTCTTCAAAGGTCGCCAGCCGCCGCCGCCACTGCCAGTGATCGTTAATGGGGAACCCGAGTACGAAGTCGAAGCCGTTCTGGCGCACCGACGACGACGTAGCGGCACCTTGGAGTTCTTGATTCGTTGGAAAGGCTATGATCCTTCCGAGGATACCTGGGTACCTGAACACGACATGGATAACGCCCGCCGTCCTCTACAGGACTACCTTGTCAAGCAGGGTGTTACTTCTACCACCCAGCTTTGAGGGGGGGAAGTGTGAGAGGACGTCCCCGTTATAATATTTTCTCACTATTATATTTTTCCGTTATCCTATTCTCCCTTTTCTCCTCTTTATTTTGGTCTTTATCTCATCTCAATCGGCCTACTATTCTATTTTCTAGAGCCTTCTATTTATTTCTCTTATTTCCTACTTTTCCCACCGACATACCTATTATACGGCACCGACAGCGCCGACAGTGGTGTATACGGTGTAATCTGGGCGTAATCCCAAGTGCCAATAGACTTGCGTGCTTATGCGCACTTGTGATTGTAGTATCGGGAAGGGTGTGTTCCCGAAGGTTCGTTTAATCTCGTTTATCCTTGTACTTTCCGAGTATAAATAGGCCTTGTATTCAGTTTTAGTGACAAGTTTCGATTGAGAATTCGATCCTGTGACAGTGGCGGCGGGAGTGGTGGAGGGGGTGGTGGTGGTAGTGGTGGCAGCGGCGGAGGAGGCGGCGGTGGTGGCGGCGGCGGTGGTGGTAGCGGCAGTGGTGGCGGTGACGGTGGGGGAGGCGGCGGCGGAGGAGGCGGTGGTGGTGGAGGAGGTGGAGCTGGTCGAGGCGGTACCCAGCAGCGGAGCGGCGGTGGTGGTGGTCAGCGCTCGCAGCAGCAGCAGCAGCAGCGGTCGCGTGACGTCCCTCCGCCCCAGCAGCTCCGTGAGTGGTACACTCGGCGTCAGAGGGGTGGGGGTACTGGTCCTTGCACCTACGTCCTTCGTTCCGGCGACCGCGCAGGTGAGCAGTGTGGGGGTGCCCACCCCACCCAGCGCTGCTTTGGCCGCCTGACGGACGCTTGGCGTCAGCGGTTCCCCGGGGCTAGTGAGATCCCTCGCTGGGATGAGCTTCTTAGGGCAGGTGTAGCGATCTTTGATCTTGATTTTGATGCTATCCTTGCTGCTATGTATACTGTGACTATTAGTGAGGAGGGTGACTCTAACCGGTGTTTCCCGCCCGACCCGGGCATTGGTACTGCTGCGCTAGGTGCTTGTGAGGCTTCTGCTCTAGGTGCCAGTGCGTCTGCGCTCTCAGGTGCTGGTGAGACTGCGCTCTCAGGTACTGCGTCGCCTTCGTCCTCCCTCACTTTCACACTTGACTCCGGAGCTTCTCGCTCCTTCTTTCGAGACCGCACCACCCTCACGCCGCTTGGCCGGCCGGTTGCGGTCTCCCTGGCTGACCCCTCTGGGGGTCCTGTCCTCTCTCACTTCTCTACTGTCCTCCCGTGTCCGGCTGCCCCCTCGGGCACACTGTCGGGTCTGTACCTTCCCTCGTTCTCGACAAACTTGGTGAGTGGTGCGGACCTACAGGATGCGGGGGTTCACCAGTTCACTCCTGCGAGTCAGCGGGTGACCCACTGCACGGACGCACGCACAGGCCGACACCTGGCCACGTTCTCACGTCGGCCGAGGTCGAGCCTCTACACCCTGACCACTACGTCTCCTCCTGTCCCTGCGTCTGGTCAGGTAGCTGCGTCAGGTCAGGTGCTTGCTGCTGCGTCCCGGTCAGGTCCTGAGTCTGCCCCCTGTTCTTGTCACCTCCTGTCTCACGAGACTCTCCTGTGGCACCACCGTCTTGGCCACCCCTTCTTGCCCCGTCTTCGGAGCATGGCTTCCCGTGTCCTTGTCTCTGGTCTTCCCCGGTCTCTCCCTCCCCTTCCCTCCGGGCCAGGCCCTTCCTGTGTCCCCTGTGTCGAGGGGCGCCTCTGGGCTGCTCCTCACTCCTCCCAGTTCCCCCCGACAGAGGCTCCACTGCAGACGCTTCACATGGACGTGTGGGGCCCAGCCCCCGTCCGTGGGCAGGGTCACGAGCGCTACTTCCTGTTGGTGGTTGACGACTACTCGCGTTACACCACAGTCCTCCCCTTGCGTAGCAAGGGTGCTGTCACTGAGGTGCTGATCGACTGGATCCGCGAGGCTCGTCTCCAGCTCAGGAACAGCTTCGGCTCGGACTTTCCTGTTCTGCGTCTGCACTCAGACAGAGGTGGAGAGTTCTCCTCTCGCCTTCTGCGAGACTACTGTCGTGCACGGGGGATCCGCCAGACCTTCACGCTTCCGGACTCTCCACAGCAAAATGGGATTGCTGAGCGCCGCATTGGCATGGTCATGGATGTCGCTCGTACGTCCATGATGCATGCGGCTGCCCCCCATTTTCTGTGGCCGTTTGCGGTGAGGTACGCGGCGCATCAGCTCAACCTTCACCCCAGGGTCTCTCGGCCCGCGATGTCCCCAGTCTTGCTGTGGACGGGGAAGGTTGGCGATGCGTCGGCGTTCCGTGTCTGGGGATCTCGGGCGTTTGTCCGCGACTTGTCTGCGGACAAGCTGTCCCCTCGTGCTGCTCCTTGTGTCTTCCTTGGCTTCCCCACTGACGCTCCAGGGTGGCAGTTTTACCACCCCTCCTCTCGTCGTGTTTTGTCCTCCCAGGACGTCACGTTCGACGAGTCAGTCCCCTTCTACCGCCTCTTCCCCTACCGCACTCCTTCCCTCCCCCCTCCGCCGGACTTCCTTGTGCCGGTTCCCCCCCCGGTAGACCCCCTCCCCCCTCAGGTTCCTGCCCCCTCAGGTGTGTCCCAGGTAGACGCAGTTGACCCAGTCGAGGTTACTGGTGACTCTGGTGCTGCTGCAGGTGCTGAGCCTGGGGGTGCTGACTCTGGGGGTGCTGTGCGCGGGGGTGCCGGGCCTGGAGGTGCTGCTACTGGGGGTGCTGAGCCTTGGGGTGCTGGGCCTGGGGGTGCTACTGCGGAGGGTGCTGAGCTTGGGGGTGCTGAGCCGGGGGGTGCTGTGCCTGGAGCTGGTGAGCTAGGGGGTGCTGGGTCTGGGGGTGCTGAGTTGGGAGCTGCTGAGCCTGGGGGTGCTGAGTCTGGAGCTGCTGAGCCTGGGGTTTCTCCTGCTGCTGCGTCTCAACGGGAGCCCCTCTCTCCACAGGAGCTGCGCGAGTGGTTTGCTCGCCGCTGGAGGCGTGCTGCTGGAGCTGGAGCTTCTTCGACCGTCGAGGGTGCTGGTGCTGCCGGTCCCGGAGTTGCTGGGCCTGCGGGTCCTACTAGAGCTGGAGCTGCTGAGGGTGTTGGTGCTGAGACTACTGCTGTTTGTCCTGGCGGTGGTTCTACTGCTGGTGCTGCTGGAGGTCCTGCCGCTGGGGGTGTTGGTGGCGCTGGTGCTGTCGCTGAGGGTGCTGGTGCTGTCCCTGCTGAGTCTGGAGCTGCCGTGCGGCCTCGGCCGTACTTCGTTCCGCTCCTGCAGCAGGTTCTTGGTCTTTCTCCTCCGGTAGAGTGTCCACAGCCTGTCCAGTCGCAGTCACTGTTGGAGCCTTCCTCTCCTCTGCCTGCTCCCTCTCCTTACACTGGTCCTACTGGAGGTCTTGCTGAGCGTCGTGAGCCTTCGTCTCGTCCCACGTCGCCTGTTCGTGTTGCTTGCGCTAGTGGTCACGGTTCGCGTCAGCGTCCTCCTCCTGTCCCTGGCACGCACCGGATGTCTCTGCGTCCGTCCACTGCTCCTCTGCGTGCCCCTTTGCCTTCTCCTCCTGAGTCCTCTCTTCCTGCGCTTGCCGACCCTGAGTCGGACTCTCTTCGTGCTGCCAGTCCTACTGTCACGCGTTTACTTGCTACTGTCGTCACTGACCCCTCTTTTGAGTCCACTGCTGCGTTTGCTCTTGTCGCTGAGCTCGTCGACTTTGCTGCTCGCTGTCGTCTAGACTACGCTGCTAGTCTTGTTGCTGAGTCTGCGTCTGTCTGTCCTCCGTCCGTCGGGGGTGAGTGTGCTCTTGGCACGGACGTCCTAGAGGACAGGCAGGAGGAGTTACAGTGCCTCGCTGCTGCTTCACCTCATCTCGCGTCTGTACTGCTTGCTCCTGAGGGAGACCCGGATGCACTAGACATCCCGACTCCGCGCTCTTACGCGGAGGCCGTAGAGGGTCCCTACTCCTCTCAGTGGCAGGCAGCTATGGATGCAGAGATGGCTTCCAGGAAGTCCACAGGCACCTATGTTGACGCAGTTCCGCCTCCTGGGGCGAACATCGTTAGTGGCATGTGGATCTTCAGGGTGAAGCGGCCGCCTGGCTCTCCACCTGTCTTCAAGGCGCGGTACGTTGCTCGTGGCTTCAGTCAGCGGCAGGGAGTTGACTACTTTCAGACCTTCTCTCCCACCCCGAAGATGACCACTCTTCGGGTGCTGCTGCACATAACCGCTCAGCGCGACTACGAGCTTCACTCTCTCGACTTCAGCACTGCATTCTTGCAGGGTAGCTTGCACGAGGAGATCTGGCTGCGCCGTCCACCTGGCTTCACTGGGACTTTCCCTCCTGGCACCCAGTTGAGCCTCCGACGGCCAGTCTACGGTCTCCGCCAGGCACCACGTGAGTGGCACGACACACTGAGGACTACGCTTGCGGCTCTTGGGTTTGCTCCTTCTACTGCTGACCCGTCGCTGTTTCTGCGCACCGACACTTCTCTGCCGCCGTTCTACATCCTCGTGTACGTCGACGACTTGGTCTTTGCCACAGCGGACACTGCTGGACTCGCCTACGTGAAGTCCGAGCTGCTGAAGAGACACACGTGCACAGACCTGGGTGAACTGCGCAGCTACCTTGGCTTGCAGATCACTCGGGACAGAGCACGCCGCACCATCACCTTGACTCAGTCACACATGGTGCAGCAGGTCCTTCAGCGCTTCGGCTTCACGTACTCCTCGCCTCAGGCCACTCCTCTGTCTACTCGCCACTCGCTCTCAGCTCTGCCTTCGGATGAGTCCGTAGAGTCGAGTGGCCCGTACCCAGAGCTTGTTGGCTGCCTCATGTACCTGATGACCTGCACACGACCTGACCTTGCATACCCTCTGAGCATTCTTGCACGCTATGTTGCTCCTGGGAGACACCGACCAGAGCACATGGCTGCAGCGAAGAGGGTATTGCGCTACCTGTGCAGTACGTCGGGCATGGGGCTAGTGCTTGGAGGGCGGAGTCCAGTGGTCCTTACAGGCCACGCGGACGCTTCTTGGGCTGACGACCAGGCTACGCAGCGGTCGTCACAGGGTTACACCTTCAGTCTTGGTTCCGGCTCTGTCTCGTGGCGGGCTACTTGTTCGTCTTCGGTTCTCAGCTCCAGTTGTGAGGCTGAGATCTACGCCGGGGCCATGGCTGCACAGGAGCTTCGCTGGCTCACCTACCTGCTGACTGGCCTTGGAGAGCCGCCTCGTTCTCCTCCAGTGCTGTACGTAGACAACAAGGCCATGCTGGCCTTGTGTCGAGAGCAGCGTCTGGAGCACAGAACGAAGCACATTGCTCTTCGCTACTTCCTTGCTCGTGAGCTACAGCAGCGTGGACAGTTGCGGATTGCGTACGTGGCCTCTGAGGCCAACACTGCTGATGTGTTCACCAAGGCACTCGCGCCTTGTGACCATCAGCGCTTCTGCACCCAGCTGGGTCTTGTGCCTGTCTTGCCTCACTTGCTCTCCTCTTGACTTTACTTGTACTGTGACATATATATACCTGCTCTTGCTTGTCTAGTTCTATATATATATGTCTCTACTCCTGCATGTGAACTGGCCTCTGGCCCTGCTCTTGTGCTCGGACTGTGTGGTGACTTTGTGATCCACCCTGAGCTTGCTTTGCTTTGCTTTGCTTGACTGGTCTTGTGACCCCTTGTTCTCCCCCACTTTGCCTATGGGGGTGTGTCAGAACATATCTATAGCTTATACTATTGTGTAGGCTGTAGTGGGGTATCCCATAGGGGGTACAACACAGTTAGGGTTTCATATTTGTACTGCCTTCATTGATAGTTCACACATTCCTGTTCTACGATTCTGACACTTGGCACGCTATGTTGCTCCTGGGAGTCACCGACCAGAGCACATGGCTGCAGGTGATAGGGTGTTGCGCTACTTGTGCAGTACGTCGGGCATGGGGCAAGTGCTTGGAGGGCGACGTCGAGTGGTCCTCACAGGTCATGCAGACGCTTCTTTGGCTGACGACCAGGCTACGCAGCGGTCGTCACAGGGTTACACCTTCAGTCTTTGCTCCGGCTCTGTTTCGCGAGTGTGATGATGGGAAGTAAGTATGGTCTTGTCGCTCGACTGCGCCTCCGCATACCGCACCTCGTCTCAAGCCACTGCATAGCCCACAGGTATGTTTGCTTTTGTACTAGCGCCAATCCTGCTTATCCGTATCTCGGAGTCCAACAAGTCCTTTCAACGTGTGCTGCATTTATCAAGATGTCTAGTTCTTGTATGCGTGGCTTCTATGGTTGTATGTCAATGCATTTATATTGTGGGAGCTAAAACACAACACTGATTGTTTCATAAATCACCTCCCCAACTCGCTTTCCTTGTGTCCCTCTTTGTTTTTTTCTGTCGCTCTCTCATAGCTTGACATCGCAGGTGTCCATGCCCAGATCAGGAGAACTATGTTTCACCTAGAAACCCGCTATGTCGACTACGGCGACGATTTTGGAGGCGGGTTGAGCGCGCTCCTGTCCTCGTTCATCATGAAGTACGGGCCTGACAGTGACAAGCCCGAGGTGACGGTGAAGGGTGTGGACTCTGACGGTCGGCCGACTACACACAAGTTCCAACTACATGAGAACCCAAGCGAGGACTACCCAACTCTGGGAACACACGACGCCTGCATCGATCTCTGCACCGCATTTGCCGAGACGCTTGTCAGTAACCTCAACCTCGTGCGTCTCTAGGTGGCTGTCGCAGTGCTGCCGCTGAGCACAGTGGAATGTGAGGGTGGGTTTCCCCGCCAGAATATCATCAAATCATGACAACGTGGGAGCTCCAAAGACGCTCGGCTTGAAGATCTCGTCACGATGTCGCTCCTCGACTACGAGCCCGACTACAACGAACTGGTGAAAATCTGGCGCAGCTACAAGAAGCGCCGGCCATTTGGCAATGTGGCAGCACCTCCAGCAAGAGAGGGGGAGGGAAGTGGCAGGGGAAAGGAGGCACTAGAGGAGTGGGAAGAACCAAAGGCGCAGGGAGTGATGATGAGTCTGATTCCGATGCTGATGCATGCATGACTCCCATTAGATAAGAGCAGCTCCTCTGTTCTAGGAAGCTAGTGTACTCTTGAATTTGAAATCAAAACTTCTATAGTTTCAGCTTTTTTACTGGTGGAACCCTGATGGATCAGTCTCTTTTCTAGCACAACAGTCATTTTAGGCATTTTTTTCAAGAACTGTCAATCAGTGTTTTTACACAAGGGGACCCTGAAGGGTATACGGCCCTAAAAGTGAATCTGAGGCCCTGACAGTAATTAAATTCTATATGAGATTGGCTTAATGTCTATCATTGGATGAGGGTTTGATAGTCAGCAACGCCATTACCGGTGGTAGGTAAGACCACCTCTGACCCTATGGATCTACCCACAATGCTCAAACTGGTGAAATCCAACACGCAGATCAATACGCCAACTCCAGCCATTTAGCAACAGCTGTTTACTCTGTCTTCCTTTTATTCAGGACGGGGCCCCATGTCAAGCAAGAACTTCACTTTGAACATGTCACACTGGTAAAGGCCACTTGAGGCGAAGTAGAACTTGCCATATCCACGGACCGTAAATCTGCAAACAACCATGCATGGAGAGAGAGAGAGAGAGAGAGAGAGAGAGAGAGAGAGAGAGAGAGAGAGAGAGAGAGAGAGAGAGAGAGAGAGAGAGAGAGAGAGAGAGAGAGAGAGAGAGAGAGAGAAGGGGGCGGGGGGGGGGGGGGGGGGGGGGGGGGCAGCACAGCAACGTAAGGGTGTGGGGATGCGTTGAATGCATCGGGGTCGATTCTCTTCAAGAGATTCTAAGAACTCTCTGAAACACTTAGCATGGGGGTCGGTTGTGGTGGTAGGCGAAGCTTATATGCTCTCATGTGCTCTGGTAGCACAGCTTGCGAGGGCATCCAAGTAGGCACGGAGGGCATGCAAGTAGGCAAGGAGGGCATGCAAGTAGGCACGGAGGGCATGCAAGTAGGCACGGAGAGCATGCAAGTAGGCACGGAGGGCATGCAAGTAGGCACGGAGGGTATGCAAGTAGGCACGGAGGGCATGCAAGTAGGCACGGAGGGCACGCAAGTAGGCACGGAGGGCACGCAAGTAGGCACGGAGGGCACGCAAGTAGGCACGGAGGGCACGCAAGTAGGCATAGAAGGCATGCAAGTAGGCACGGAGGGCATGCAAGTAGGCAAGGAGGGCATGCAAGTAGGCACGGAGGGCATGCAAGTAGGCACGGAGGGCATGCAAGTAGATTGACAGCAAGGAGGGCATGCAAGTAGGCACGGAGGGCATGCAAGTAGATTACCTACTCATATTTACTTCTGCTGCCAAGATTTACACGCAGTGTTGTCCAGAAACAAGTGTAATGCCCATAAGTTATGTGTACTGCTCGGACTCACATGTACTGCCCACCAACAACAGGGGGTCGAAGGCGCTTTGCCTTCTTGAAGCTGCATTTATTGAATGCCCTCTCATTTTTCATGATCCACAGGTCATGCCAGAACAGGTCCGCCCACATGAACACTGCACGATACAATGGGCAGTGGGAAACGTCACATGGCACATGGTATGGACAAGGGTGAATACAGCATACACCAATCCATGCTGAATGGCTTCTGATCATCCGTAATCCACAGGTCATGCCAGAACAGGCCGCCCACTTAACACTGCAGGATGGACAGTGGGAAACGACACACGCGACATGCTATGTACAGGGGTGAATAGAGCATGCATCAATCCATGCTGAATGGCTTCTGGTCATCCATAATCCACAGGTCACGCCCGAACAGGTCCGCCCACTTGAACACTGTGGGATGGGCAGTGGGGGAGGGCACATGGCACATGGTATTGGTGAGGGTGAGTGGACATCACTTCACACGTTATGCCACGCCGATTCCGCCCACCGGAATACTGCAAGCTGAAGCATGAGCAACAACTGAAAAGACTGCATCAAGCATTGGCAGTGGTGAGCGGAAAAAAAAAAATCCACGTTTGACGCCATGAGACACAGCTGACTGAGCACTGGGGCGGGGATTAGTAAGATCGAAGGGTTTGACGCCATGAGACACAGCTGACTGAGCACTGGGGCGGGGATTAGTAAGATCGAAGGGCTTGACGCCATGAGACACAGCTGACTGAGCACTGGGGCGGGGATTAGTAAGATCGAAGGGCTTGACGCCATGAGACACAGCTGACTGAGCACTGGGGCGGGGATAAGTAAGATCGAAGGCAAGCAGTCTGGGCATTGGGCACAGGAGGGACCGTGGCTTCTGAATTATGGGGATTGGGAAATGGAATTGCAGGTTCAAGGACAAAAGGATATAACGACAGGGATGGTGCCACTGGTTTCATCTTCCACAAGAAGCATCATGGCCCAAAGGCAGGCCCACAGGCAGGCCCACAGTGATGCCCTCGCGAGAAGATGCCTGGGACAAAAAAGCCCATGTCACAACACCGAAACTGGTTTCGAAAAGAAGTCTGTTTAAAAACTGTACGATTCTTACCGCATGTCTACATCGGTTGGGAATTCCAATCTCAGAGCCCTTGATTGTAACCAATGGGCAGATAAGCTGGGCATCTGCTTCCGAGCCAAGCTTTGGTCCTGCTGCGGACAGGCAAGGAAACACGCCTGTGACGACGCACCTGGTTTGATTTGATGTAATTCTTGATTCGACTATGTGATGATTCGACACACACGCACGCACGCACGCACGCACGCACACACACACACACACACACACACACACACACACACACACACACACACATACACTCACCTAATTTGTCGCCAATGGCAATGTGCGGACGCTCCATGCGTTTTGTCGCGCACAGACCCCACGGGATGATGTGCATGTCTGCCTGGTGGGTTGACAACACATGTGAGAGACGGATGGAAGCCGGAAGAGAGACGGAAGAGATATGGCTTTGAGGCGCCTCAAAAGTCGGTCACTGCACGCGCCTTGTCCTGTTGAGATCCCACGGGATGATGTGCGTGTCGGCCTGGTGGGTTGACGGAAAAGAGATGGAAGAAAGATGGAAGAGAGATGGGAAAAAAAAAGGTCAGCACCAAGGATAGGATGTATCTACTTAGGGGTGTCACAAGTGGCATGGCATCCTCCCTACCCACCAAGAGACGGTGCACGTGGCAGCTTTATGGATGGAAGGAAGAGAAGCGAGATGAGACTGAAAACAAAGAAACAAAGATATCAATTGAGGGTTTATGCTTTGACGTATCCATGACTGCCTTTTGTAGCTGCCCTACCCTTTAACGAACAGGTAGGCTTGCCATTAGTGGATTCCAGATTTCAATAGGACCAGCAGAAGCGGAACTAATGAGTAGTGGCAATCCGAAGCAATTTAGGAATGGACTCACAAGGCTTATGAGTAGACAACCAAGGGTGAGTTGAAAGGTGCATCAGCGGTGAATTGTGGCCTCTCAATGGCCTATCCGTTCAACGTATCAATATAGGCATTTGGGTTGGCGCGACTCACCTCTGCTTGCAGCAGCCAGGAAGCTGTACACCCACCCAGGGAGCGGAGATGAGTTATCAGGCGGGGTGGCGGGGAAGGGGCGGAAGGGAGGGGAGTGATGGAAATGAGGAAATATGTGGAAGAGAAGAAGTCGGCATGAGGAGCCTCAAGAGGGAGTATAAGGGAAGTGAGAGTAGGTAATGCCATGAATAGTGGAGGCATTTTGAGAAGCCTCAAAAGAGAATATAAGGGAAGCGAAGTGAGCAAGGCTGTGAGCAAGGGAAAGCAGGAAACTGGGAAAAGGAAATAAGCAAGAGGGAGTGCAGGCATCAGGGAGGAGGAGGAGGAGGAGGAGGAGGAGGAGGAGGAGGAGGAGGAGGAGGAGGAGGAGGAGGAGGAGGAGGAGGAGGAGGAGGAGGAGGAGGAGGAGGAGGAGGAGGAGGAGGAGGAGCAGGAGGAGGAGCAAGAGGGAAGTGGAGGGGCTTACGTGAAAGGAGGAGGAAGGTGCTGCTGAGTCCAAGCAGGAGGTTGAAGATGAGCGATCGAGCCATGTTACTCTAATTCCCTCCTCGGGTAAAAGAAAATCTGTACCATGGAGAAGGAACGAGGAAAGTTATCACTCCTGCACTGCGCCCATGATCTCTAAGGCGGTGCAGGCTTAAGAAAGATTGAAAGAGGGCGGGGAATGTTGCGGGGCAGGAAAACGGGGATATTGCGTCAGCCAAGAAACGTGATAGTGAAGAAGAGGTGAGAATGATTTTCAGCTAACGGTTCTAATTTGGACACATAACACATCCTGAGGATGCGACACACTCTCACTTGAACACTCTCTCAAGCACTTGCTCACATACTCTCTCTCACTCACGTACACGCTCTCACTCTCCTTAACTGTCTCTTGTTCACTCACACCCTCGGCCACCTACCTCAGGGATCGGTGAAGAGAGAAAAGGCTTGTGTTTAGATCTACTGCACCGTTCGGTAGAGGGGGCCGAGAGAGAGGGAGAAACGAACGATGGAAATTATTAGAGCGAAGGATTTAAGAGCCTGAGGGAGACGACCACAGGAAAGAGGGAGATTACTAATAGCTGGCGCGCGCCCAAGGCACCAACGCCCTGCTTGACGCACCGGTGGGAAAGGCGTCAGCGCGTTAGCGCCGGGGGGGGGATAGCGCCGGGGGAGATAGCGCCGTGGGAGATAGCGCGAAACTTCACGCCATTTCTCCTTCGAAAGGAGGGCGCCAGAGCTCCGAGGCGCCAAGTAACCGCAGCGCGCTTCGCAGGCGCCAAAAGTAACAGCGCCCCTAGGCGCAGCGCGCTGCGGCAAGGCTCCAGAGCGCAAGCCGCCAGCGTGCTGGGCCCGCTGCAAGGCGCATGGCGCCGCGTTGCAAGGCGTCGGCGCCCTGAAACAAGGCTGCATGGCCCTTTCACTCACGAGCACGGCGCATGTCACGGGACACAGGCGCTTCCGCTTCTCACGGCGAGCGTTGTAGCGCAGACGATGGGAAGGAGGACTGGTTACACGAGTGTTGAGAACAGGTTCATACGAGTAACGAGAACTAGACAAACAAGAATTGGATGAGAGTGTTGAGAACTAGTCAGCGGACAAGAAATGGATAAGAATGTCGAGAAAACCGGATGAAAACACGATTCTTGAAGTGGTTTCTTGAAATAGGTCGACCTGCTCGTTTCATGTGCGAGCACGTGAAATGTAGCCGAGTCGGATACGTTTTATGCTAAATCTGCGCCAGACCCATGTTCGCCCGTGCACAATTTTCACAGCGTGATACATCTGACATGTGAACTGCCTAGATGTTTTGGAGCCCGACTCGAGCGAGAGGCACGCTGGCTATAGCGGATGATACACGAGCTCAATCGCGAACTACACACATGGGTCTCCGTTCTCTGTAGGTGGGCGAATAATCCTCGCTATTCTCATCACGTGCCCTAAGGACGCGGCACCTCTAGGGAAATTGTCAGGATCGGTGGGGGATCGGGGCCTCACACTGGTTTAGGCCCGTAGGCGGCGCGCGTGCCTCACATCGATCCGCATACCGATGTGTCCACACTGCAGATTTGCAATCGCCTGGGCACACCGAGCCACAGGTGACAGGTTCGAAAATACAAGGGGCAAAATTGCCCGATCTCCGCAATTTCACGATCGATGTGTGGGCGTTGGCACATCGATCGTGCGAGCCAGAGGTGCCACCATTTTGGGCACCAATTTGCTGTACACTTGCGAGGTAGGGCGAAGACGGATACCAGCTTGTTGGCGATGTCGCGATTTCCTTGTACAAGGCAGGATCGATCCCAACTCAGGAGTGATCGTGGCTCCTCCCTAGAGGTGCCGCGTCCTAAGCCCTGACGCGAAGGGACATCGAAAAACTCCAGAACTCATACAGGCGTGTAACCATTTTGCCTCTATCTAAACTACATACATTTTATAGCGGACACTACTAATATCGAGATTTGTAAGGCACGGAAGAGAGGTACAGACCGAAGCTTGGATCGACGCCATAATGACACCCTTTTCCTTGTATTTACAAACTATTGTACACCTGTATGAAAAATTCCATTCCTTATCGGGTTCACAGCCTCGCGCACAACCCCGCATTTTCGGACTCCACGTGTTTGGCCGACATCGCTCAAACCGAGGCTCCCTTGCATCGCCTTCGGTTTTCCCTTAACCAAGCCTGCACCCAACCTCGGCTTTTCTCCGCCTAGCTAGGGTGGTCATTATATTCTCACATGCACTCATTGTATTCTCACTTTATTCAATCATAGCTTTGTTATTCGTTTTCCGCGCAAATCTGTTGTACAACTCGTAAAGCAGCAGTTTACACTTGGCAGGGAGAGTGCCAAAAGTTTATAGATGGTACATGGTGGGGGCGAAATTGTGGGGCACATAGTAAAACCCTGAACCCCGCTGTTAGATGTACGCTGACACATCGTCAGAGCTACTTTCCTAGTTCACCCTGCTTTTTTAGGATAGTTAAGTAGCACGGGCATCGCAAAGCAGTGGCTGCATAACCGTTGGCTGCCCGGCTCCGATAGTTTGCGCTTCCATTGTTACATGAAGGCGGGGCACTATTTTCGCTTGAACCTTGTTGATTCATTAGCATTGGTACAGAAAAGAACGCTGACGATCAACATTACCTAGGAAAAAGAAGATGGAAATTCAAAGTTGGTAAAAAAAAAATCGCTCAGTGTAACAAGAATCACGGTTGGCTTTGCAGTGGCGGGCGAAGCAGGTGGGCTAGAGGGAGGGGCCATAATATAAGGTGGGCCGGGGATAGGGATCCTTGGATAGGATAGGTCTGCTATCGTAGTGTAGCGGAAGTCTTGGTTGTGGTGGGAACGTTGTGCAAAGCGAATGTAGATGACAAGACATATTAAAAGGAAGAATATTACACAATAAATAGATCTAGCTAGCCATGTATGTCAAAACAATATATGATTTCTATCGTTCTAGGCTATCTAGAGATTATTCTTAGAGGGTACCGAACATTTCTCGACACTCTTGTACCGCCCCCCCCCTTACCTAATCGACACTTCTCTCTACTCTATTCACCTAGTCTGGACTACATTCTGACATGGTATTCTGAGAAGGTCCCATAGGACCTATTTTTTCTTAAGGGCCCACCGTTAGCTTGTATCCTGCCCATTCGTTCTGCCCCGCCCCACGAAATCGCGACCGTCTGTTCGCTAGTGCCGCCCTGCCTAGCGAGATCGCCCAGACCTACCCTATGCGCGACCCATGAGCACCCTGCTCGCACGCACGTACCCCGCCCTGCGCCGCCCTGACCGCGCACCTGCTGCCCAGCGCTCTGCTCACGCTGCCCGCCGGCAACCAGCGCCTGGCCTGCGCCCTGCCCGCGTGCACCCCACTCTCACCCCGTGCGCACCCATACGCCATGCTTGTCTGCGCTGCTGCACGCTGCTGCTGGTGTCAGCGGCTGCTTCTGCTGCATACGCTGCTGCTGCTACTGACTGCCACTGCCTGTCATGGCCACAGTAGCCACTGCCTCACCTAGACACTCTATCACCACAGCAGCTTCGCAAGTCAATTATTCCGCGAGGCCGTCTTGGTGGTGGAGGTTATCGTGTTGGAGGTGCTGGACAGCAATGGCAGCCGTCGCATGCAGACACCCTCTTGCCACAGTAGATCCGTGAGTGGATAGTTCAGCGCGGTCGTCTAGGTGGTGGAGATTATGGTTTTATAGGTACTGGACAGCGGCGGCAGCAGCGTCAGCGAGAAGACCTTCTCCTCGCAGCGGCTTTGCGATTGTGTTTCTCAACGAGGCGTCCCTGGTTGTGTAGAGGCTGCTCCTCTAGGTGCTAGTGAGTCTGTTGCCGCTCTAGGTGCTAGTGCGTCTACCGCTACTGGTTCCGCCTCAGCTGAGGCCTTGCACACTCTCACACTTGACTTAGGAGCGTCACGTTGCTTCTTTCGTGATTGCACCATTGTCACACCGCTCGCAACACCTGTCCGAGCCTCACTAGCAGACCCCACTTGGGGGCCTAGTAGTAGTACGAGCCTCCACTGTTCTCTTGTGTCCAGCAGTCCTCTCCGACTCTCTTTCAGGCCTCCACCTCCCCTCGTTCTCGACGAACTTGGTGAGCAACTCAGTCCTTCAAGATGTTTGGGTTGATACCTTTATCCCTGTAGGGCAGCGTGTGGCGATCTGTACATGCTCCCGGACTGGACGTCACCTTGCTACGTTCACTCGGCAGCTTGGGTCCAGTCTGTATACCCTGACTATTGCATATGCATAGGTGGCTGCATCAGGTTAGGTGGCTGTGTCGAGTCAGGTGTTTGCGTCTAGTCAGTTCGCTGCGTCGTTGTCGTGTCTAGTACTCTCCCACCACACTCTTCTCTTGTACCACCGACTCGGTCACCCCTCTCTGCCACGTCTCTACAGCATGCACTCCCGTCTCCTTGTCTCTGGCCTTCCCAGGTCCCTTCTCCCCCTCCCACGCTCGCGTGCCCCGCTGTGCCTTCCCTGTGTTGAGGGGCGGCAGCGCGCCACTCCTCACTCCTCCTCGTTACTTCTAACCACTGCTCCTCTGCAGACTCTCCACATGGACGTGTGGGGCCCGACCCCAGTCAGTGGAGTGGAGTAGGAGGGCTACATTCTGCTGGTTGTTAACGACTACACGCGCTACACCACGGTCTTACTCTTACGCAGCAAGGCAGCCGTCAGCGATGTGTTGATTCAATGGATCCATACTACTCATAGGCAGCTCCGCGAGCGGTTTCGGCGGGACCTTCCAAACCTACATCTACACACTGACAAGGGTGGTAACTTCTCTTCCAGCTTCCTTGAGGAGTTCTGTTGAGACGAGGGTATCATCCAGTCTTTCACACTTCCGGCCTCTTTGCAGCAAAATGGGATTGCTGAGTGTCGCATTGGCTTGATCATGGATGTTGCTCGTACCTCCATGATCCATGTAGCTGCTCCCCATTTTCTGTGGCCGTTTGCGGTCCAATACGCCGTGCATCAGCCCAACCCTTGGCCCCGTGTCTCTTTGCAAGAGACTTCGCCCATACTTCGTTGGACGCGAAAGGTTGGCCATGTGTCGTATTGCACTATTAAGCTTGGCCTCGAGCAATAGCTGAAGTAGTGCAGCAGCAAGGGTGTACTATGATGTACTGTGCTTGCTATTTCGTTTTGGAAGAGAGTTGGTGGGCAGATTTCAAGGGGGTTGGTGTGCCCAAGGTGTGAGGAATTGGGAGAAGAAACCCAATGCATGCGGTGCGGAGCTGGATGGCGGTGGGAGAGTGTCGGAGGTCCGCTGGTGATCCCCGATTGATCCTACGGAAGGGTTACAGGCTCATTGTCCTGGGGGGTTATGGGCACACTGACTCGCTACTTAACAAGCCCTTTTATCCCAATGGTCTAGTGGTTGGGATTCTGACATGGTATCAGAGTGAAAGTCTTGGGTTCGAATCCCGGTATGTGCAATTCGAGCATCCCAGTGCGGGGGGGTGTCAGAGGTCCAGTGGTGATCCCCGATTGATCCTAGGAAAGGGTTACATGCTCGTTGTCCTAGGGGGTTATGGGCGCACTGACCCGCTACTTAACAAGCCATTTTATCCCAATGGTCTAGTGGTTGGGATTCTGAGAGAGAGAATAGGCTGGACAATGAGTTCTGACGGTGGGAGGAGCTAGCTGAGAAGATCGTGAAGAGCAGCTGGTGAAAACGAGGGTTTTAGGAGAGAGAGAGGGAAGAACTGTCAGATTATTATAGCTGATGCATGTTTGTAGGCTGTAGTGGGGTAGCACATATGGGGTACAGTTTGCTAGGGTTGTATTTGTACCCAACTCTGACTTAGTCAATTCATTCCTGTTCATTCCTTTCACATGGTATCAGAGCGGGTTCCCTGTGGGAACTTCGCCTAGGGCCCACCGAAGCGCGCCCCGAGGCGCGCGATCCTTTTTTTTAGCGACCCCCCCGAGTCGCCCTTCCCCTGCGGCCCCGCCGCCCTTCGTTCGCGGCCCCGCCGTCCAGTCGCGGCCCCGCCCTTACGTCGCGGCCCCGCCCTTACGTCGCGGCCCCGCCACTAAGACGCGGCCCCGCCACCCAGTCGCGGCCCCGCCGCCTACTCGGACGCGGCCCCGCCGCCTGCTAAGACGTGGCCCCGCCGCCTGCTAAGACGCGGCCCCGCCGCCTGCTAAGACGCGGCCCCGCCGCCTGCTCAGCCGCGGCCCCGCCGCCCTCTACGACGCGGCCTCCGCCGCCTGCAGACGCCGCGGCCTCCGCCGCCTGCTCAGCCGCGACCCCGCCGCCCGCTACGACGCGGCCTCCGCCGCCTGCTCAGCCGCGGCCCCGCCGCCCTCTACGACGCGGCCTCTGCCGCCTGCTCAGCCGCGGCCCTGCCGCCTCCTACGACGCGGCCCCGCAGCCTGCTCAGCCGCGGGTGCTTCCAGCGGCCCTCCGCTGCATCCTGACGGCCCGCCGCTGCACCCTGCGGCCCCGCCACTGCGCCTGTCCCGGCTCCGCCACTGCACCCTGACGGCCCCGCCGTCCCCTGTCTCGGCCCCACCGCTGCACCCTGACGGCCCCGCCGTCCCTTGTCCCGGCCCCGCCACTACACTGCAGCCGAGCCGCCCAGCAGCAGCCGAGCCGCCCAACAGCAGCCGAGCCGCCCAGCAGCAGCCGAGCCGCCCAGCAGCAGCCGAGTCGCCCAGCAGCAGCCGAGCCGCCCAGCAGCAGCCGAACCGCCCAGCAGCAGCCGAGCCGCCCAGCAGCAGCCGAGCCGCCCGGTACCTGAGCCGCCCGAGCCGCCCGAGCCGCCCGAGTCGCCCGAGCCGCCCGAGCCGCCCGAGCCGCCCGAGCAGCCCGAGCCGCCTGCTGCTGACCTACCCGACTCTCCCATCCCGGTGAGACTTTCAGCTGCTGCCATGGCCACCCCCAATGTTCTCACTTTTGACGCTGAGGGGAGGGCCATTGACTTTGCCGTCTGGATCGAGGACCTGCAGCTGTACTTACTGTGTGATGCGGTAGATGAGGTCTCTCTCTTTGACTTTGTCTCTGGCGCTGTCCCTGCCCCGCCTGCTGATGCTGACTCTGCCGTTCGCTCCAAGTGGGCGACCCGCGATGCTGCTGCACGTCTTGCTGTGCGTCGCCACCTCCCTTCCTCTGAGCGTGCCCACTTTAGTCAGTGCAAGACCGCTCAGGCCTTGTACGACGCTGTAGTTGCGCGCTACTCCTCCCCTTCCTCCGCTACCCTTAGCCGCCTCATGCTACCGTTTCTCTTCCCTGACCTCGCTTCCTTTCCCACTGTCGCTGACCTCGTTACCCACCTCCGCGCTAGTGACACCCGCTACCGCGCTGCCCTTCCTGCTGAGTTCCGCGCTGCGAACCCTCCTCCCATGTACATCACTCTCTACTTTCTCGTCACCCGTCTCCCTGAGTCCCTTCGTGTCGTTAGGGACCAGTTTCTCTCTGTCTGTCCCACCACTCTCACTGTCGACCTCCTTGAGGAGTCCCTGCTAGCGGCTGAGAAGAGTATAGTCGCTGTAGGGGCCTCTAGGGGTGACCCTCGCACCCCCATCTTTGAGGGGTGTGGTCCCTCCCCCCTGCTGCCCTCTGTCGCCTCTGCCGCTGCGGCCGACCTCGTTGGTTTTGAGTCGGTCGGCGCGGCGTCTGCCCCCAGTGGCAGACGCCGCACTGGCAAGGGCAAGGGGGGCAAGGGAGCGGGTGGAGCCAGAGGGGGCGGTGGAGGAGGCGGTGGGGGTGGAGGGGGGAGTGGGGGTGGCGGGGGGGGTGGTGGCGGGAGTGGAGGTAGTAGTGGCGGCGGTGGAGGCGGAGGTGGCGGCGGAGGTGGTAGCGGAGGAGGCGGTGGGAGCGGTGGGAGCGACGGTCCTGGTGGGGGAGGTGGCGGTGGCGACGGGGGTGGCGGTGGAGGCGGGGGTGGCGGTGGAGGAGGGGGTCGGAGTGGCTCGTCCCAGCGGAGCAGCTCTGGGGGTGGTCAGCGCCAGCAGCAGCAGCAGCAGCAGCCGCAGCAGCAGCCGCAGCAGCAGCAGCGCTCTCGCACCGTCCCCGGCCCTCAGCAGCTCCGTGAGTGGTACTTGCAGCGTCAGCGCGGTGGTGCGCTTGGTCCCTGCCCCTACGTTCTTCGCACTGGTGACCGTGCAGGGGAGAGGTGTGGAGGCGCCCACACAGCCCGTCGCTGCTTTGGCCGCCTGACCGACGCCTGGCGTCAGCAGTTTCCGGAGGCCGCTGAGATCCCCCGCTGGGGAGAGCTGTCTAGGGCTGGTGTAGCTATTTATGATCTTGATTTTGATGCTATTCTCTCTGCTATGTATGCTGTGACTGGTAGTGATGAGGATGACTGTTACCGGTGTTTCCCGCCCGACCCGGGCATTGGTACTGCCGCGTCAGGTACTAGTGAGGCTGCTGCTCTAGGTGCCAGTGCGTCTGTGCTTTCAGGTACTAGTGAGTCCGCCCTCTCAGGTACTGTGTCGGCTTCGGCCTCTCACACCTTCACCCTTGACTCTGGAGCGTCTCGCTCCTTCTTTAGGGACCGCACCACTCTCACGCCGCTGAGTCGGCCTGTTGCGGTGTCCCTGGCGGACCCCTCTGGGGGGCCTGTCCTGTCTCGCTTCTCCACTGTCCTCCCGTGTCCGGCGGCCCCCTCTGGCACCCTGACTGGTCTCTACCTCCCCTCGTTCTCGACGAACTTGGTGAGTGGTGCTGACCTCCAGGATGCAGGTGTCCACCAGTTCACCCCTGCTCGTCAGCGGGTGACCCACTGTACGGAGGCGGATACAGGTCGCCACCTGGCTACGTTTACACGTCGGCCGGGGTCGAGCCTGTACACACTGACCACTGCTTCTCCTCCAGGTACTGCGTCTGGTAGGGCCCCTTCGTCTGGTCAGGTGTTTGCTGCAGCGTCCAGGTCTGGTCCTGAGTCTGCCCCTTGTTCGTGTCGTCGTCTGTCTCACGAGACCCTCCTCTGGCACCACCGCCTTGGCCACCCCTCTCTGCTTCGGCTCAGAGGCATGGCCTCGCGGGTCCTTGTGTCTGGTCTTCCCCGGTCCCTCCCTCCCCTTCCTCCGGGCCCTGGCCCTGCCTGTGTCCCCTGTGTCGAGGGGCGCCAGCGTGCTGCCCCTCACTCCTCCCAGTTTCCTCCGACAGAGGCCCCGTTGCAGACGCTTCACATGGACGTGTGGGGCCCAGCCCGCGTCCGTGGACAGGGTCAGGAGCGCTACTTCCTGCTGGTGGTTGACGACTACTCGCGTTACACCACAGTCTTCCCCTTGCGCAGCAAGGGTGAGGTCACTCAGGTGTTGATCGACTGGATCCGCGCAGCTCGTCTTCAGCTTCGGAGAAGCTTTGGCTCTGACTTCCCTGTCTTGCGTCTGCACTCGGACAGAGGCGGAGAGTTCTCCTCTGCCCTCCTGAGTGCCTACTGTCGTGTGCGAGGCATCCGTCAGACCTTCACGCTTCCGGACTCACCACAGCAGAATGGGATCGCTGAGCGCCGCATTGGCATGGTCATGGACGTCGCTCGTACGTCCATGATGCATGCGGCTGCTCCCCATTTTCTGTGGCCGTTTGCGGTCAGGTACGCTGCGCACCAGATCAACCTCCACCCCAGGGTCTCTCGACCGGAGACCTCCCCAGCTCTGTTGTGGACGGGGAAGGTTGGCAATGCGTCGGCGTTCCGGGTCTGGGGATCTCGGGCGTTTGTTCGCGACCTGTCTGCGGACAAGCTGTCCCCTCGTGCTTCTCCCTGCGTCTTCCTCGGGTTCCCCCCCGACGCCCCTGGGTGGCAGTTTTACCACCCCACCTCTCGACGTGTTCTGTCCTCCCAGGACGTCACGTTCGACGAGTCGGTACCCTACTACCGCCTCTTCCCCTACCGCACTCCGTCCCTCCCCCCACCCCCGCTCTTCTTGGTACCAGGTCCCCCCCCAGTAGTCCCCCTCCCCCCTCAGGGTCCTGCCCCTTCAGGTGTGTCTCAGGTAGACGCGGTCGAGCCTGTCGAGGTCACTGGTGACTCCGGTGCTGCTGCGGGAGCTGAGCCTGGGGGTGCGGAGTCTAGGGGTGCTGAGCCTGGGGGTGCTGAGCCTGGGGGTGCGGAGTCTGGGGGTGCTGGGCCTGGGGGTGCTGAGCCTGGGGGTGCTGTGCCTGGGGGTGCTGAGCCTGGGGGTGCTGTGCCTGGGGGTGCTGTGTCTGGGGGTACTGAGCCTGGGGGTGCTGAGCCTGGGGGTGCTGAGCCTGGAGGTGCCGAGCCTGGAGGTGCTGTGCCTGGGGGTGCTTCGTCTCGCCGGGAGCCGCTCTCTCCACAGGAGCTGCGTGAGTGGTTTGCCAGGCGCTGGAGGCGTGCCGCTGGTGCTGGTGGTTCTTCGGCTGCGGAGGGCGCTGCTGCCACGCGACCTGGCGGTGCTCGTCCTGTGGGTGCTGGAGCTGCTGGGTCTGAGGGTTCTCCTGGAGCTGGTCCTGCTGAGGACGTTGACGCTGAGCCTGCGGTTGGTGGTCCGACTGACGGTGCTCCTGGTGCTGCTGCTGGAGGTTCTGGAGCTTCTGGTGGTTCTGCTGGAGGTGCTGCTGGAGTGGGTGCTCCGGCCGGAGCTGCTGGTTCTGTTCCTGCTGTTTCTGGCGTCGCCGCGCGGTCTCGACCGTACTTCGTTCCGCTCCTGGAGCAGGTTCTTGGTCTTGCTCCTCCTCCTCCTCCCTTAGAGGGTCCGCAGCCTGTCCGGTCACAGCCACAGCTAGAGCCTGCCTCCCCTTTGCCTGCTCCTTCTCCCTACGCTGGTCCGACTGGAGGCCTTACTAAGCGTCGTGAGCCTGCGTCTCGTCCTGCGTCGCCTGTTCGTACTGAGCGCGCTAGTGGTCGCGGGTCGCGTCAGCGTCCTCCTCCTGTCCCTGGCACGCACCGGATGTCACTGCGTCCGTCCACTGCTCCTCTGCGTGCCCCTTTGCCTTCTCCTCCTGCTTCCTCTCTTCCTGCTCTTGCCGACCCGGAGTCGGACTCTCTTCGTGCTGCCAGTCCTACTGTCACGCGTCTCCTTGCTACTGCTGTCACTGACCCTTCCTTCGAGTCGTCTGCTGCGTCTGCCCTTGTCACTGAGCTTGTCGACTTTGCTGCGCGCTGTCGTCTAGACTACGCTGCTCGTCTTGTCGCTGAGTCTGAGTCCGCCTGTCCTCCGTCCGTCGGGGGTGAGTGTGCCCTTGGCACGGACGTCCTAGAGGACAGGCAGGAGGAGTTCCAGTGTCTAGCCGCTGCTTCACCTCGTCTCGCGTCTGTACTGCTAGCCCCTGAGGGAGACCCGGATGCACTAGACATCCCGACTCCGCGTTCTTACGCGGAGGCCGTAGAGGGTCCCTACTCCTCTCAGTGGCAGGCAGCTATGGATGCAGAGATGGCTTCCTGGAAGTCCACAGGCACCTACGTTGACGCGGTTCCCCCTCCTGGGGCGAACATCGTCAGTGGCATGTGGATCTTCAGGGTGAAGCGGCCGCCGGGCTCGCCACCTGTCTTCAAGGCGCGTTACGTGGCTCGTGGCTTCAGTCAGCGGCAGGGAGTTGACTACTTTCAGACCTTCTCTCCCACCCCGAAGATGACCACTCTTCGGGTGCTGCTGCACATTGCCGCTCAGCGCGACTACGAGCTTCACTCTCTCGACTTCAGCACTGCGTTCCTGCAGGGTAGCCTGCACGAGGAGATCTGGCTGCGTCGTCCGCCTGGCTTCACTGGGACTTTCCCTCCTGGCACCCAGTGGAGCCTCCGACGGCCAGTCTACGGTCTCCGCCAGGCACCGCGTGAGTGGCACGACACACTGAGGACTACGCTTGCGGCTCTTGGGTTTGCTCCTTCTACTGCTGACCCGTCGCTGTTTCTTCGCACCGACACTTCCCTGCCGCCGTTCTACATCCTCGTGTACGTCGACGACTTGGTCTTTGCCACAGCTGACACTGCTGGACTCGCCTACGTGAAGTCCGAGCTGCTGAAGAGACACACGTGCACAGACCTGGGTGAACTGTGCAGCTACCTTGGCTTGCAGATCACTCGGGACAGAGCACGCCGCACCATTACCCTGACTCAGTCACACATGGTGCAGCAGGTCCTTCAGCGCTTCGGCTTCACGTACTCCTCGCCTCAGGCCACTCCTCTGCCTACTCGCCACTCACTCTCAGCTCTGCCTTCGGATGAGTCCGTAGAGTCGAGTGGTCCGTATGCAGAGCTTGTTGGCTGCCTCATGTACCTGATGACCTGCACACGACCTGACCTTGCATACCCTCTGAGCATCCTTGCACGCTATGTTGCTCCTGGGAGACACCGACCAGAGCACATGGCTGCAGCGAAGAGGGTATTGCGCTACCTGTGCAGTACGTCGGGCATGGGGCTAGTGCTTGGAGGGCGGAGTCCAGTGGTCCTTACTGGGCACGCAGACGCTTCTTGGGCTGACGACCAGGCTACGCAGCGGTCGTCACAGGGTTACACCTTCAGCCTTGGTTCCGGCTCTGTCTCGTGGCGGTCTACTCGCTCGTCTTCGGTTCTCGGCTCCAGTTGTGAGGCTGAGATCTACGCCGGGGCCATGGCTGCACAGGAGCTTCGCTGGCTCGCCTACCTGCTGACTGACCTTGGAGAGCTGCCTCGTTCTCCTCCAGTGCTGTACGTAGACAACAAGGCCATGTTGGCCTTGTGTCGAGAGCAGCGCTTGGAGCACAGAACGAAGCACATTGCTCTCCGCTACTTCCTTGCTCGTGAGCTGCAGCAGCGTGGTCAGTTGCGACTTGCTTACGTGGCCTCTGAGGCCAACACTGCTGATGTGTTCACCAATGCACTTGCGCCTTGCGACCATCAGCGCTTTTGTACCCAGCTGGGTCTTGTACCTGTCTTGCCTCACTTGCTCTCTTCTTGAATTTACTTGTACTTTGACATATATATACCTGCTCTTGCTTGTCTAGTTTTATATATATGTCTGTACTCCTGCATGTGAACTGGCCTCTGGCCTTGCTCTTGTGCTCGGACTGTGTGGTGACTTTGTGATCCACCCTGAGCTTGCTTTGCTTTGCTTGACTGGTCTTGTGACCCCTTGTTCTCCCCCACTTTGCCTATGGGGGTGTGTCAGATTATTATAGCTGATGCATGTTTGTAGGCTGTAGTGGGGTAGCACATATGGGGTACAGTTTGCTAGGGTTGTATTTGTACCCAACTCTGACTTAGTCAATTCATTCCTGTTCATTCCTTTCACAAGAACGTTCTCAAGCGCCAGAAATTTTCCCAACCATTCCGGAGGCAGTGTTTGGTGGAGTTGAAGAACGCCGGTTTCAAAGACGGTTCAGTTTGAATTTCGGTTTTCAACGTTGTTTACTGTTACAAAATTCAGTTTTGCGACGAGGCGCATTACGCGAGGCGCACTTTGAAATTCGGATTTCGTACTGCTTAAATATAATGTTCTGTTCTCCTCTTTGTATCAATTTTTCATAGTGAAACTTTCTGTTTGCAACCTAGGTTGGAAAGCAACCTATTTCTTCAACTTTGGGATTCAGTTTGAAGCCTGCTACTGCTACTTTCGTGACTCCTAAGTCACGTACTCACTACGACTGAGTCTAAGAGCTGGTATCAGAGCTGGTTTTAGTGCATGTTAAGCATTCAAGAAGGGCCAAGACAAGTTCCTGCATCATGCCGAACAGAGATGGTGAGACAAGCTCGGGTTCTTCAATTAGTGCTGAAGCTCCCCAAGTCCAAGCCCTCTTAGAGGCCCTTACACAAGGGCACAAGGTGGCCAGGCCAACGATTGGCCTAAGCGAGGCACAACGGTTCAATGGCAACAACTACAGCACATGGCGACTTAAGTTCATGCGGAGGGCAAGAGAAGTTGATATCTGGCCCTTCTACACAGCGGACGAGGAGACGGAGGAAGGAGTACCTCCACCTGCAACGGCAACGGCACAAGAAAAGAGGACATACAAGAAGAAGAGTTTGCAAGCCTTCTTCCAACTATGTCACTTAGTTTCGGATTCCATCGCTGCGGGGCTGGACCAGTTTGCGGACGACATCAATTCAGCACAACGTGCATGGGCATACATGGAAGCCGTATATCTCGGACGGAGCGACATGAACCTGACTGCAGTGAGAAAGAAACTGCTTCTGCTTGCAATGGAGCCAATGGAGAAGATCATTGACTACGTGAATCGAGCCAAGAGCTACAATGACGATCTCACAACAATGGGGGCACCTGAATCGGAGAAGCACATAATGGGATACATCATCAACGGTCTACCGAAGGAGTGGACAGTAGAGATCGGGATCCTTACCTGCAACACGCCTAAGGATATGACCCAGCTGCTGGAGACCCTCCAGGCGCTTGAGCTGGTCAAATCTGACCTGAAAAGAAGGGAAGCAATGGCAACGGCAGCAGAGGTCAACAGGCCTGCAAATCTGAACGTAACTCCAACACCAAGAGATTTTGGCAACTGCTACAACTGCGGGAAGAAGGGGCACAAAGCTGCCGACTGTTATTCCAACCCCAATGGAAGAAACTACAAAGGGAAAGGACAGTGGCAACAAAACAACGATGCAAGGCGTGGAGAAGGCTACAAGGCAAGCGGAGGTTTCAATGGAAATTGCAACCATTGCGGCAAATATGGGCACAAAGCTTCCGATTGCTACAACAACCGATTTAGCAGAAATTTCCGAGGAGAGGAGCTGCAACAACAAAGGCTAGCACGAGCAGCGAAGACAAACCTGATGGAGGCATCTGCAGCTGTGGAAGAAACGCCTAAGGTTGACGCCATCCTTGGAGGCGCCCACAAAGCCAACGTTACTCGAGCATCCGAGGTGTGCGTGCTGTCAAAAGGGTTCAAGGAAACGGCTTGGTTTATGGACAGCGGGTGTACACAGCACATGACACACCGAGCTGATTGGCTATGCAACTACCGGGAATCCGGAGTACCTTATGTCGTGCTCAGGGACGAAGGGAAACTTCAAGTACAAGGAGAAGGGTACCTGATCTTACAGAGTCCCTATGGGGAGCTGAAAATGGACAACGTTCTACTGGTGGAGAAGCTGTCCCTTAACCTTATCAGTCAAACGCAACTAGACAGCAGTGGCTGCAAGACCTTCAGTGACAATGGAAAGCTGTGGGTGTTCGGTCCCAACTGGAAATTGATAGCGGAAGGCGCTCGGACTGAAGGACTCTACGAGATGAAGCTGAAGGAGCAAGATACTCGTGAGAACAAGCTTATCTATCAACCTGAACCTGAAGAAGGGAAAAAGGCCCAAGAAGAGCTACGCACCATGCTGGAAAATACTGCAGTGACTGAGCTGCAGTAGCTGAAGTTCCCAGTGGCAGCAATGGCAGAAACTGTTGACATAAATCTCTTGCACAAGAGGATGGGGCATGCAAGCACTCAACGGATCAAGGAAATGATGAAGAAAGATATGGCAGCAGGAGTGAAGGTGAATGATGTTGAGGAAACCCATACGAAGTGCGACTCATGTGTCAAAGGGAAAGCTACCAAGGCTCCCCATCCAAGACACGGACCAAAGGAGCCATATGGGGCTGTCAGAATGTTATCTTATGCTCTAGCCTGTAGTGGGGTGCTCTTTAGTGAGTACAACCCTTCTAGGGTTTGCTGTTTGTATCCTCATTCTTGCTAGTTCAATCCTCTTCTTTCTTCTAAACTTTCTCAGGGGCAATGGAAGTGGTGGCAACGGATGTATGCGGTCCCATGAGGGTCACATCACGACATGGCAGCAGATACTTTGTCACGTTCATAGACATCGGCACAAGACTCACATGAGTGACGGAACTGAAAGATAAAACTCAGGTTTTTCCGAGTTTTGTGGACTGGTTGGCGGAAGCTGAACGACAAAGCAGCAAGCAGCTGAAAGTACTTCGAACTGACAATGGTGGGGAGTTCATCAACAAGGAGTTCAACGACTTTGTGAAAGCCAAGAGAATACAACGGCAGCGTACTATTCCCTATACCCCTCAACACAACAGTATTGCGGAGCGGGTGAATAGGACACTGCTCAACAGCGTGAGAAGCATGATAGCAGACAGCAAGCTACCTCTGACCTACTGGGGAGACGCGCTGGGCATTGCTTGCTGGCTGAAAAATCGCCTACCGACAAAGGGACTTGTAGCGGACAAGACACCACACGAAGCATTCTACAAACAGAAGCCAAACCTGAAGTTTCTTCGAGTGTGGGGCTGTATGACGTAGTACAGGCCCCCTGCTGGAGCTGATCACAAACTTCTGCCAAGGGCAAGGTGGGGGGTGCACTTGGGAACATGTCCAGAGAGTAAGGGCTGGATCATCAAGGACGTGGAGACCGGGATAGTACTGGCGACCAGAGACGTGATATTCTACGAAAAACTCAACTACGTGGACTGGAAGGCAAGCAACAAGGGCGAAACTCCAGGGACAGCACCTGCCACACCTCAACGAGCGGAGGAACTACTTGAAGAGGACCAAAACGAAGGCTTGGGGACAGCAAACGACGAAGGGGAAGAATATGAGGAGGAAAATACCCAAGCTGGAGTGGATTGGGTATGGGAGCCAACTGCGGATACGCTCGCCAACGGTGACATGGAAGCGGCTCCTACAACTCCACCTCTGCAACGATCAGCTAGCGACACACATGAAGACATGGGAAGGAATGAACCTGAAAGTGTAGGTCAGCCAAGTACAGAGGGAAAAAGCGACCCGTGGGAGTTCTTTGAGACAAACAACAACGACCAAGGAGCAGCAGAAATTGACAGCTTACTGCAGGAAGGAGCTATTCTTATTAGGAGAAAAGAAGGAGGCTCAAGCACAGAGAAAGCAGGGGAGATGGCAGCAGACACGAGGGCAAGTGATGTTTCGGTGAAAGGAGAGGAGCTGGGAAGAGGGATGCGGATGAAGAAGCCGAATCTGAAATACCAACAGGTCCTGATGACATGCTGGAAAGACGTGCACACTCACCTCCTCCTCATCTCAATGGCGACAGCGCTGATTACCAAGGAAAGAAGAGAGACTTACAATCTGCCGCAGGAACCTTTGAGCATCGAGGAAGCACAATCTGGACCATACAAGGAGCAGTGAAAAGCAGCTATACAAGAGAAGTTGGACGCTCTCCCGGAAAGAGGCACTTGGAAACTCGTCCAAATGCCCGAAGGGAGGCATACCGTTGGCGTCAAGTGGATTTTCAAGATAAAAACAGGGGATAAGGGGCAGCTTGAGAGGTTCAAAGCACAGCTGGTGGCAAAAGGTTATACGCAAGTGGAGGGGATTGACTACACGGAGACATACGCCCCTGTCAGCAAATTGACTACAGCAAGGACACTCTTCAAGAATGTGGCAGCACGCAACTACATCATGGTTCAACTTGACATCAAGAACGCTTTCCTCTATGAAGAACTCCAAGAAGACATCTACATGGATCAGCCTACAGGAATGGAGGACGGAACTGACAGAAAATGCAAACTGTTGAAAGCGCTCTATGGGCTGAAACAAAGCCCTCGAGAATGGTACAAGGCTATGGATGCACGCCTGCTTGAAGGAGGTTTCAAGAAAAGTCAGTGTGACAGAGCATTTTACTGGAAGGGGGAAGGGGAGAAAAAAGTCTACCTCCTACTCTACGTCGACGACATCCTAGTGGCTGGAGCTTTGGAGGACAGAGTTGAGGAAGTGTGCGCTCACCTTGCAGCTGTCTTCCAGGTGAAGCAGATCCCGAGAG
This sequence comes from Closterium sp. NIES-65, assembly GCA_948144175.1. Lineage (NCBI taxonomy): Eukaryota > Viridiplantae > Streptophyta > Zygnematophyceae > Desmidiales > Closteriaceae > Closterium > Closterium sp. NIES-65. Next base: position 199,274 of record CANXME010001596.1, read on the forward strand.
CCACGTTGTTCCTTGGCATGAACCTGGAGCGGGACCGAGAAGGGAAGAAGCTGCTACTCTACCAAAAGAAGTACATTCATCGGTTGCAAGAAAGGTTTGGAACACGGGACTGCACCAAGGCAGTGACCACTCCGCTCAGTAGCCTGTCAGAGAAGGAAGTCAACCCTGAAGAAGAACTCATCCAATGGGGCAGCAAGGAGCGAGCATTGAAGGCTTACCAGTCACGGGTCGGATCGGTGATGTACCCGTCTCTTGTACGCGGGTAGACGTTGCACATGCTGCCAGCTTCTTGGGGCAGAACGTGCTGCACCCAGAAGGCCGCAAATGGAAAGAGATGCAGCGCACAATCACCTATCTGCAGCAACGAGGAGAAGAGGGGCTACTCTACGAAGGCGGAGAATAAGCAATGGAGTTAATCGGATATGCTGATGCATCTCATGCATCAGATAAGAAGGACAGAAAGGGAGCTTATGGGTATGTCTTCCTCCTTGGCGGGACAGCAATCACGTGGCAAGGCAAGAAGCTAAACGACATGGCACTCTCAAGCGCGGAAGCGGAATACATGGCGTTATTCTACGCATGTCAAGAAGGAGTGTGGCTTCGGCGTTTACTGCAAGAAATGGGGATACGCATTGAAGGACCAACTACCATCAGATCGAACAGCAAATCAGCCATAGCATTGGCGAAAAATGACAACTGGCACGGACGTACCAAGCACATGGACATCAAGTATCATTGGGTGCGTGAACAGCTAGAAAAAAGGCATTTACCTCTGAGTTCGTACGGACAGAAGATCAAGCAGCCGACTTCCTTACTAAGGTCCTTCCGAAGGCTAATTTTGAGCGCTGCAAGCATCTCGTCGGGATGCGTACCCTACAGGACTTCCAAGGGAGCAAGGTGAAGGAACAGTGATTAAGATTTTTTTTCAGATCTAGGGTTGGCAGCTGTCAGTAGATCTGCACTGTGGATGCCCGATTGATCCTGGAGAGGGTTACACGCGCGTTTGCCTGGGGGGTTATGGGCGCACAGACTCGCTACTGAAACAAGCCCTTTTATCCCAATGGTCTAGTGGTTGGGATTCTGACATGGTATTAGAGTGGTCTCGGGTTCGAATCCCGGTGTATGCACATGTAGGCCGGTGCCGCTGTGCTTAGTTATGGGCCTCCCAGTGTGGGGGGGTGTCAGTAGATTTGCACTGGGTTTGTCCGATTGATTCTGGAGAGGGTTACAGGCGCATTCGCCTGGGGGGTTATGGGCGCACTGACCCGCTACTGAAACAAGCCCTTTTATCCCAATGGTCTAGTGGTTGGGATTCTGACAGTAGCAGCAAACTACAGGGGAGATTGTTAGAGGTGGTTAGCCGCTGCACCGACTCTAGAGCGTGAAAACGACAGAACAGGACACTTGGAAATTGCCTTACCTATGGCGGTGGGAGAGAATAGGCTGGACAATGAGCTCTGACGGTGGGAGAAGCTAGCTGAGAAGATCGTGAGGAGCAAATGGTGAAAGGGTTTCAGGAGAGAGAGAGGGAAGAACGTTCTCAAGCGCCAGAAATTTTCCCAACCATTACGGAGGCAGTGTTCGGTGGAGTTGAAGAAAGTCGGTTTCAAAGACGGTCCAGTTTGAATTTCCGTTTTCAACGTCAGTTACTGTTACGAAATTCCGTTTTGCGACGAGGCGCATTACACGAGGCGCACTTTGAAATTCGGATTTCGTACTGCTTAAATATCATGTTCTATTCTCCTCTTTGTATCAATTTTTCATAGTGAAACTTTCTGTTTCCAACCTGGGTTGGAAAGCAACCTGTTTCTTCAACTTTGGGATTCAGTTTGAAGCCCACTACTGCTACTTTCATGACTCCTAAGTCACGTACTCACTACGACTGAGTCTTAGACAACCAAGGAGGATGGCGGGAAACTGAGCTGGGGATTGGAAATCAAGAAGCATGACAACGGCGATACGAGGGTCAACATGGAGGATCGCACGGATTTGGAGGGCCTGTGAATAGCTGGGGTAGTGGGCGATTGGCGGGGCTGATGGTGCCTAAGATTGAGATCCCCGAAAGATTTTCAGGTGTACCAGGAGAGGAACATGCGCTGAAAAATTACATGATGATGATCGAAGATATCTGCTACTGCTGGGATCTGGAACGGCTCGACCCCATCGAGTTCTTCCGCGGATTGTGTAAGACGCTGAGAGGAGAAGCACAGACACACTATCGCGTTGAACGCACGGGTTTGTTGAGGTAGTGCAATGAAGGCCAGCTGCAGCCACGAGAGGTCATAGGCAAGTTCCTGGAAATTCTGCAAGAGCAGTTTCCAGGGCATTGTGCTGAGCGGTTGGTGGAGTTCCGGGACTTGAAGCCCAAGCTATACTCTCTGGGCATCAGAGCAAAGCTCAGGCATGTGTACATGGTTGCTAGAGAAGTGGAGGAAGGGAGACGATTCTTTGATGCTATTTGGAGCACCAGCCGTTGCAGCGAGCAGCGGCGACTAGCGTGGGCGGCACCAGAAGGAAGCAGGTAGGAGGAGGAAGAGCATTCCATGGGAGAAGATCAGCGGCGCTGTCACCAGTGTGGGGAAGTGGGCCACATCCGCCGAGATTGTGTGGCAAAGAAGTCGTGCGACATCTGCAGGCAGAAGGGGCACCTGAAGAGGGATAGCCCAAGGGCACCTACCTGCGCGGGTTATGGACAAAGAGGGCATACAGAGGAACAATGTTATAGCAAAGGAAGACGAGACAGGAGTAATTCCAGTAGGGAGCAACCGCTGAAGAAGCTCTGGGCACATCTGGGTAAGGCAGAAATTAGTGAAGACCTCGAGCGAGCAATGATGGCGTGGGAGGATGATGAGGATGAGTCAGATGAGGAAGAGCCAGAGCGGGCGTATATAGCTATGGTGCCACGGGCACGGGAAGAGCTGGGACTGCGGACTGGCGGGAAGGACGGTAGGGCAGAACTGAAGACATATGGTCGGAGGACAAAGATTAGAACAGGACCGGAAACGGTAGAAGGAAGGGCAAAGAGGAGGTTGGAGGAGAGGTTGGTGTGCCAGCCAATAGCAATTCAAGTGGAAGCAGGAGCAATCGCGGTGAAGGGCATCAAGGTGAATAACGTGGTGGTGGATATGGGGGCACAGAGTGTGCTGCTAGGACGCTAGTTAAGTGAGCAGCTACAATGCAAGGAGGGAGTGGAGGTCCAAGAGAAGGGAATGCTTATCATGATGGCCAAAGTTGGTGCACCCAAATGGATGCCCAGTACGAAGGAGCCGTTGGAGGTAGTGTTGCTGCCGGACAAAGAACAGGAAACCCGCATAAGAGTGCAATGTTGCCTTACCGAGTCAGATGACTAGGACATGCTGCTTGGTATGGAGCTCTTGTTCAAAGTGGGAGCTAATATCTGCACTTGACGCGAGCAACTGCTGTTCCGCACCAAATTTTGGGAGGAGGATAGGCTGCTGGGGGAGCTGCCGGTAAGATTTGTGAAGACAGAACCGAAGAATGCGTGGAGGGTAGGTACGGAGTTGCCTAAGCCTGGATGGGGGAAGAAGGGAGGAGAGAACAGAGGGAGTGAGGGAGCTGATAGATTAACGGGGGCGAAAGTCTTGAAGGATCAAGGAGTGACCCTGGTGGAGCTTTTCGGCGGGTTGGGAGCAGGACTGGCAGCAGCGCTGGAAGCCGTGATGGAGATAAAAAGACGGATATATGTGGAAATTGATACAGTGGTGAGACGGATGGAGTGGGAGCCTGCGAGAGAGCTGCACGAAAAGTACCCTGTTCAACTCCAGAGGTGGGTGACAAAGGAAGCAAAGCAGGGAATGACGTGGGATGTCAAGGAGATTACCAAGGAGATGGTGCGCTCATGGGGAGAGGTAGATCTGCCGGTGGCGGGATGGGAATGTCAAGGCACTTCACGAGCGGGCAAGGGAAGGGGATTACAAGACGAGAGGACATCACTGCTGAGCAAGCTGCTGGAAACTATGGCATGGATGAAAGAAGGGGACAGCAAGTATGTCGTTGAGCATGTAGACATGGATGGAGACATGCGGGAGACGGTCAGGGAGGTGAAAGAGCTGGTGGAAGCCTGCTTGGGGAGGGGCGTGAGCTGGGATGACGCAAAGTTGGGAGCTAGATTCCATCGCGTGCGCCGCTTCTGGCAAAACGTGATACCTGGAAAGGAGCTGAAGGATAGAGTGGGAAGGGTGGTGCGAGAGCAAGACAGGACAGCGCAAGACATCTTAGAACCAGGGAGAGTGGCAGCAGAGGTGGTCAAGCGAGACCATCCAAGGCAATACCAACCGCGATGCGCCTGGCCCACGTTGGTGGCATACCCCGAAGTGAGGGGATTCAAGGATGAAGAGGGAGAACCAGGTCCATGAATAGTGTACAACCACAACAAGGCGCGGTGGGAGAGACCGATGGCGATTGAGAGAGAGCAAGTGATGGGCTATGCTATGGGGGCAACGGTAGCGGCAGGAGTGACGGATCAAGAGAGGAGGGCAGCAATTGGCCGAGCGATAGATCTACACTCACTCACCTAGATGCAGCAGGGCAGGGAGCAAGAGGGAAAGGAAGAGACACCAGCGTTCGCAGCGACAAGGCCAACGGCAGAGGAAGAGAAATTCTAGGAGCTGGGAGCCGACTTGAGCATGGAAGTGGCGGCAGAGATACAGGAGCATTGAAGCAGCACAGAAAACTTATGCGTCGCCCTTCTTATCGAACAAGATGATATGGATCAGAAGTGAACCGCGCCGCGACTAGAAAAGGGAACGTATCGCCTTCTATGCCAACAACGAAGAAGAGTGGCGACCGCAACGCCTCTACTGCAAAGTTTGCAAAAATTCGCCACGTGGCTGAGCGATGCAAATTCCACTCCTCTCCTCTGTCAGGATACTAAGCGAGGGTGAACGAACTAGCAGCAGGATGAGTACAAGTACTAACCTAAATTGGGTTGTACCCCATATGGGCTACCCCACTACAGCCTACATAACTTGCAACATATAAGTTTGACACACCCCCATAGGCAAAGTGGGGGAGAACAAGAGGTCACAAGATAAGTCAAGAAAAGCAAAGCAAGCTCAAGGTGGATCACGAAGTCACCACATTCTTTGAGCACAACCAAATGGCCCCAAGGCCATTTCACATGCAGAGTTATGTAAAGCAAAGCAAGCAGTACACTGATTACAACCTAGCAAGTGTAAGCATGCAGGCATAAACAGATTACAGTACAAGCAAAGTCAAAAAGTGAGCAAGTGAGGCCAAGTAGGCACAAGGCCTAAAACAGTACAGAACTGCTGATGATCACAAGGCTGAAGTGCCTTGGTGAAGATATCAGCAGTGTTGGCCCGAGAGGCCACGTAAACAAGATGAAGTTGAATACGCTACTGCAACTCACGAGCAAGGAAGTAACGCAGAGCAATGTGCTTTGTCCTCTGCTCCAATCTGTGCTCTCGACACAAGGAAATCATGGCCTTGTTGTCTACGTAAAGAACTGGAGGAGAACAAGGCGGCTCTCCAAAAGTCGATCAGCAGGTAAGTGAGTCAGCGTAACTCTTGTGCAGCCATGGCCCCTGCGTAGATCTCAGCCTCACAAGTGGAACTGAGAAAAGAAGACGAGCGGGTAGACCGCCAAGAAACAAAGCCGGAGCCAAGGCTGAAAGTGTAACATAGTGATGACCGCTGCGTAGCCAAGTCGTCAACCCAAGAGGCGTCTGCGTGTCCAGTGAGGACAACTGGACCATGTCCTCCAAGCACGAGCCCCATGCCCGACGTACAACACAAGTAGCGCATCACCCTCTTAGTCGCCTTCCAGCGCTCTGCTCTATGTCTCCCGGGCGCAACGTAGCGTGCCAGGATGCTAAAAGGGTAGGCAAGGTCAGGTCGAGTGCAGGTCATCAGGTATATGAGGCAGCCTATAAGCTCTGGATACAAGCCACTCGGCTCTACGGACTCGTCGGAAGGTGGAGCTGAGAGCGAATGACTGGTAGGTAGAGGAGTGGGCTCTGGCAAGGAGTAATGGAATTCGAAGCGCTGAAGGACCTGCTCCACCATGTGTGACTGAGTCAAGATAATGGTGCACCGTGCTCTGTCCCGGGTGATCTGCAAGCCAAGATAGCTATGCAGCTCACCCAGGTCTATGCACGTGTGTCACTTCTGCAGCTCCGACTTCACGTGGGCGAGTCCCTTAATGTCAGCAGTGGCAAAGACCAAGTCGTCAATGTACACAAGGATGTAGAACGGCGGCAGCGTAGAAACAGTGACGGGTCAGCAGTAGAATGAGCAAACCCAAGAGCCGCAAGTGTCGTCCTCTGTGTGTCGTGCCACTCGCGAGGTGCTTGGCGGAGACCGTAGACTGGCCGCCAGAGGCTCCACTGGGTACTTGCAGAATACGACCTAGTAAAGCCAGGTGGGCGGCGCAGCTATATCTCCTGATGCCGGCTGCCCTGTAAGAAAGATGTTTTGAAGTCAAGAGAGTGAAGCTCGTAATCAAGCTGAGCGGCGACGTGCAGTATCACCCAAAGAGTGCAGTGTCATCTTTGGGGTAGGGGAGAAGGTCTGGAAGAATTCAACTCCCTGGGTTCAGTCTGTCGCTGACTGAAGCCTCGTGCAACGTAACGCGCCTTGAAGACAGGCGGAGAACCCGGTGGCCGCTTCACCCTGAACATCCACGTGCCATCAACTATGTTCGCCCCATGAAGGGGAACCTCGTCGACGTAAGTGCATATGGACTTCCACGATGCCATCTCTGCGTCCATGGCTGTCTGCCACTGAGGGGAGTAGGGACCCATAATCGCCTCTGCGTAAGAGCGCGGGGTCGGGATGTCTGGTGCATCCGGGTTCCCCTTAGGTGCAATTAGCAAGGACAAGAAATGAGGTACAGCAGCTGCAAAACACTCAAATTCCTCCTGCCTGTCCTTAAGGACGTCTGTGCCAAGAGCACACTCACCCCTGACAGACGGAGGACAGACAGACTCGGACTCAGCAACAAGACTAGGGGCGTAGTCGAGGTGACAGGCAGTAGCAAAGTCAACAAGCTTAGCAACTAGGGCAGACGCAGCAGTGGACTCAAAAGAATGGTCAGTGACAATAGTGGCTAGAAGACGTACGACAATAGGACTGGTAGCATGAAGGAAGTCAGACTCAGGGTCCGGGCCATTAGCAAGAAAGGACGCAAGAGGAGTCGGCAGGGGGACACGTTGTGGAATGGAGGAAGGACGGAGTGCCATATGGTGGGTGCTGGGGATAGCAGGAGGGCGCGGATGCGGAATACGACAACCAGTGCGAACAACGCGAACAGGCAAGAAAGGACGAGATGCAGGCTCACGACGCTTTATAAGACCTGCAGTCTACTTAGTGTAAGGAGAAGGAGCAGGCAGAGGGGAGGCTGGGTATAAGTGCGGCTGCGACTGGTCACGTGGTGGACACAGTAAGGGAGGAGTAAGGCCAGTAGAGTACGGGAGATCAAGAACGTGCTGAAGTAGTGGAACGAAATATGGTCGCGGCCGCACAGTGCCTCCAGAACCAGCACCGACAACACCAGCACCCCCAAAGCCAGCACCCCAGCTCTAGAGTCTCCAGCTCCAACGACAGCAGCACCACTAGCAGCTCTAGCTCCATCTCCTCCAGCTCCAATGCCTGCAACACCTCTAGCTCCAGCGGCTCCTGTACCTCCAGTACGAGCCCCTTCGGGACTAGTGGCTCCAGCTCCAGGGTCTCCAGCTCCAGCGCCTGCAATACCACCGGCTCCAATAGTTCCAGTACCTCCAATACGAGCACCTGAAGTGCATCCAACTCTAGCCCCCCCAGCTCCAGCAGTGCCACTCTGAAGAATCCAGCGCCGAGCAAACCACTCGCGCAACTGCAGTGGAGAGAGAGGCTCACGCCGTGACGAGGCACCCTTAGAGCCTCCAGCACCTCCAGAACCTCTAGGACAATTAGCTCCAGTACCTCCGGGGCCAGCAGCTCCAGCACCTCCGGTACCTCCAGCTCCAGCGGCTCTAGCTCCAGGGTCTCCAGCTCCAGCGCCTGCAGTACCACCGGCTCCAGCAGCTCTAGTACCTCGAGTACGAGCACCTCCGCGACCAGCAGCTCCAGCACCTCCAAGACCAGCAGCTCCAGTGCCTCCAGCTCCCGCCCCCCCAGCTCCAGCAGCGCCACTTCGAAGGCTCTAGCGCTGCACAAACCACTCGCGCAGCTGCGGTGGAGAGAGAGACCCCCGCCATGATGAGGCACCCGGAGAACCTCTAGCAGACAAAGTACCTCCAGGCTCAGCATGCTTAGGCTCAGCACCCCCAAGCCCAGCACCCCGAAGCTCTGCAAGCTCAGGCTCAGCATTCCCAGGATCTGCACCCTCAAACTCAGCAGCCCCAGGCTCAGCACCCCAAGGCTCCGCACACTTAGGCTCCGCTCGCTCACGCGCAGCACCCCCAGTCGCAACACCTCTAGCAGCACCACCCCCAGCAGCACCGGAGTCGACAGCGACCTTGACAGGCTCGACAAGGTCTACCTGAGACACCGGAGGAGGACCTGGTGTGAGGAAGAGTGGCGGGGGGGGGGGGGGGAGAGGGGCAGTGCGGTAGAGGAAGAGACTGTGAAAGGGAACCAACTCGTCAAACGTGACGTCCTGAGAAGGCAGGAGATGGCGTGAGGTGGGGTGGTAAAGCTGCCAGCGAGGCCCGTCAAGGGGAAAACCAAGGAAGACGCAGGGAATGGCGCGGGAGGAGAGCTTGTCCGAGAAAGTATCGCGGACTAAGGCACGAGAGCCCCAGACCCGGAACATTGACGCATATCCAACCTTCCCCGTCCAACGCAGCGTAGGCAAGGTCTCTGGCAAGGAGACACGAGGCCAGAGGTTGAGCTGATGCGCAGCGTACCGGACCGCAAATGGCCATAGAAAATGGGGGGCAGCCGCATGGATCATAGAGGTACGAGCGACCTCCATCACTAAGCCAATGCGGCACTCAGCAACCCCATTCTGCTGCGGAGAGGGCAGAAGCATGAACGACTGGAGAATGCCCTCCCCAGGACAGAAGTCCCGTAAGAGGTCGGAGGAAAAATCACCACCTCTGTCAGAGTGCAGACGTAGGACTAGAAGGTCGTGTGGAACCGCTCGCGGAGCTGAAACAAACAGCGCGGATCTAAGGGATCAAAACATCAGGAACCATACGCAGACGCAGCTACCTGGGGAGGCTGAGTAGTCAGTGTGTACAGACTTGACCCAGGCGGACGCGTGAACGTGGCCAGGTGACGGCCAGTCCGGGAGCATGTACTGATTGTCACACGCTGTCCGCGAGGGGTGAACGTATCAACCCATTCATCCTGAAGGACGGCGGTGCTCACCAAATTCGTAGAGAACGAGGGGAGGTGAAGACCTGACAGTGGGCCAGGTGGAACAGGAGGACACGGGAGAACAGTGGAGGAACAGGCAAGAACTGGGCCCCCAGAGGGGTCAGCCAAAGAGACATCAACAGGTGCAGGGAGTGGTGTAACTGTGGTACTGTCGCGAAAGAAACAGAAGGAAGCGCATGAGTCAAGCGTGAAGGTGTGCAAGGCCTCAGCACGTGCAGTACCAGAGAGAGCACACTCACGAGCACCTGGAGCAGACTCACCAGCACCTAGAGCAGACTCACAAGCTCCTAGAGTAGCAGCCTGTATGCCTAGGTTGGGCGCCACACACAGGTAACAGTCACCCTCACCACTAAGAGTCAATGCATACATGGCAGTGAAGATACCATCATAGCCAAGAGCAAAGATATCCACCCTCTGCCTAAGCAACTCCAGCCAGCGAGGGAGCTCAGCCGCGTCGCCAAACTCTGCACGCCAGGCGTCAAATAGACAAGAGAAGCAGCGGGACTGTGTATGACCAACTTTCCCGCAAGTCTGACCAGCCCGATCACCTGTGCAAGTGACGTATGGGCAGCGAGCAGTACTCCAAGACGCCCCACGCTGAGCGAACCACCCACGAAGCTGCTGGGGCGTAAGGGTCTCGCGCAGACACCGCTGCATCTGCATCGGGCCACCGCCAGAAACTCCCCACTAAATTGCTCCACGGCGACTGCCACTACGGCCGCCGCCACTACTCCAAGTATCGAACCACTCACAAAGCTGCTAGGATGTAAGGGTCTCGCGCGGACGCCCTTGGAGCTGCATCTGGCCACCGCGTGAAACTCCCCACCGAACTGCTCCATCGAGACTGCCACTACAGCCACCGCCACCGCTCCCACTGCTGGCACCACCGCAGCCACCACTCCCACCGCTACCTCGAAGAGACGTCATAGCGGTCATTAGGGTAGGTCGGGGCGGCGCACGGTCAGAGAAGGGTAGCTCCCGGCCAGAGCAGGGCGGCGTGCAAGTAGGGGAGGGCGCACGGGCAGGCAAGGGCAACGCGCGGGCTGCACAGGGCAGTGCGCGGGCTGCCAAGGTGAACGCAACGGGCAGAGGCAGGGCTGAGTGCGGGCAGCAGGGCGGCGCGCGGGCAGGCAGGGGCGGCAAGCAGACAGGCAAGGGCGGGGCGGAGGGGCGACGCGGCGGATTGGGGCAGCCTGCATGGGCGACGCGACGGGCAGAGGCAGGGCAGACGGGCGACACGACGAGCTGAGGCAGCCTGCACGAGCGATGCGACGGGCAGAGGCAGGGCGGACGGACAACGCGACGGGCTGGGGCAGCCCGCACGAGCGATGCAGCATGGGCGCATGATTCGACAGGCAGCGCAACGCAGGGCAGGGCGTGCACAAGGAGGTGCGACGCGGGGCAGGGCAGAGCGCACGCTAGGCAGTGCAACGAAGGGTAGGGCAAGGCAGCGCGGCAGCCAGCAGGGCGGCGCTCGGACAAGGTAACTGGTGGGGCAGCGCGATGAACACGGTAGGGCGCTACGAGCAGGGTAACGCGCTATGGGCAGGCAACCATTGTTGGATGAGATGCGGGACATCTTTACAAGGCTCCAAGGTGGCGGTGTGGTGTACCCGGAGCTCGTGCAATGCGTGGAGTTTGGGATACGGCTGCCGGAGTCGTGGTATGCTCTAGCGATCAACCTCAACTCTCAACAGCCCCAATGGAGCGTGGATTACATTCGTGGGCGCATCCTTGAGGAGGACTTGCGGTGTCGGAGTGTGGAGCACTCGGAGGAGGGGGCTGGCTATGGAGTTGGAGGTGGAAAGAGTGGCTTCAAGAAGAACTGGAAGGGCAAGAACAAGGACAACCCTAAGGAGGATGGTGGCGGAGGCCAAAGGGAGGTGTGCTTCTACTACAAGAAGCGCGGACATCGTTGGCGGAAGTGCTACCAACGACCTAAGGATTGGGCCCTGCGTTCATCAAGCAACCAGCATGGTGGAAAGAGGAGTGGGGGAGTCATGGGAGCTAGTGGAGAGGAGGAGGATGAGGAGAAGGCGGCAAATCAGAGGAGCGGAAGTCTGGGTTCTTCTTCGTGAATGAAGGCGCAACCGACCTCGCTATGGCTGCTAAGGTTCTCCTACACCCCCTCACCCATTGGGTGATTGACTAGGGAAGCTCCTGGCACATGACTGCTCGTATGGACCTACTCGATGAGATTCAGCCTGCACCCATCTCTACAGTCACATCCGCGATGGGCGCCAAGGCCAGGGCCATAGGCATGGGATGCGCCAAGTTCATGGGAGCGGATGGAGAGCTCTTGGGGCTGAAGAACGAGCTGTGGGTGCTGGACTTGTGCACGAACCTGATTTCTACCGACCGGTTGGGAGATGAGGGTGTGAACACCTACAACGACGAGCGCCTCATTTGGGACCTGAAGCAGAAGGGAGATGTCCACAAGCAGATGTGGCAGATCCGAGTCCTCCCTTGGCGGATATCGGGCAAGGCGGCAGTGGCGGCATCTATGGAGGAGAGTGTTACCGAGGAGGAGCGGTAAGGTGTGCAAGGAGAGTAGCTGATTGGATGAAGTGCGGTGGTGAAGGCGTCGGCTACCTCGGGCCAAGCGGATTGGGAAACTTGGCATCGGCGGCTTGCACACGTGGCTGTTTCTACATTGGAGGTGATGCAAAAGGAGAAGTGCGTGCATGGGCTGCAACTGCAAGGAGATGGCGCTTCCATTGGCAGTTGTGAGGCGTGCATGCAAAACAAGTTTTCGCGGTTCCCATTTCCACGTGCGAAGGGATCAGTGAAGGCGCCATTGGAGGTGGTGCACATGGACCTGGTGGGTCCTATGATGACTGAGGGGACTGGAGGAGTGTTGTATTTCCTCACCATGATGGATGAATGGAGTAGATTTGCATGGGCACGTCCATTGTCCAAGAAGAGCGACGCTGCAGCAACGATCAAGGAGGATTGGTTGCCGATGGTGGAGCGGCAAGCGATGCGGCTGGTGAAGGTGCTGAAGAGCAACCGTGGTGGAGAGTTCCTTGGAGTAGAATTCACCAAGTTTCTCAAGAGGAACGATATTCGACACCAGCTGACCTACCCAGAAACACCGCAGCAGAGCAGCATTGCTGAGCATGCCAACCGCACCATCGGCGAGGCGGTTAAGACCTTGTTGGGGGTTGCTGGGATGCCCTACAAGTTTTGGCCTAAATCTGTCCTCCATGTCATCACGGTCAAGAACAGGGTCTTGACAAATGTTGGCGACAAGCACTGGGTGCCGTACGAGTGTTGGCTTGGGAAGAAGCCATCCATTGACATGCTGCGCGTGTGGGGCTGCATGGGACCTGATGATGCCCAACGAGCAGAGGCACAAGCTGGAAGTTTCTCCTGAAAGGTTGTCCATCTTGGGATGGCTCCTGACTCAAAGGGGTGGTTGATGTGGGACCCTAATAGCAAGAGGACGCTGGTCAGCCGTGATGTCAATTTTGTGGAGGACGTCATGTACAAAGACTGGCAGCAGCAACAGTAGGTGCAAATTGGCTTGCATCTGCACGAGATTGAGTTGTCTGCAGTGGAGGAGGTTCAGCTGCACCTTGAGGATCTTCCTGAGCTAGAGCTGACCAGTGACCACAGTGGCGGTGGTGAGCAGCAAGGTGCTGGTCCTGCTGCGGAAGAGGGGTTGGAGGATGAATCGGTGCGTGTGGACTCACCGACTCAGGCCAAGCCTGCTGCAACCGCCGAGGTTACCAAGAGGAGTGTGTAGAAAGAAGCTTCACCACATGAGCAACGGACTGCAGCCCGCAAGAAGAGAGTGGCAGTGCAACCTTCAAGTCTGAAGTATAGCCGTTTGGGAGGACCCAAGCAAGGTGCCATGGCGGTTCAGGCGGATGAGGGAGAGGATGAGGAGATGGCCTTCTGTTTCTTCACACCATTGCCTAGAGAACCAGCCACAGTGGAGGAGGCACTGAGTGGACCCCAAAAGGAGGAATAGAAGGCTGCCATAGATGCCCAGCTTAACAATCTTATTGAGAATGGGACTTGGGAGCTTGTTGAGTTACCCGAGGGGCGACGGCCAATCAGCAGCAAGTGGGTCGTCAAGGTGAAGAGTGGAGCTGATGGTGCGCTGGAGCGGTTCAAGAGCCGCTTGGTCGCCAAGGGGTTTCAGCAGAAATAGAAGGTCGACTTCAAGGAGATCTTCACTCCCGTTGTTAAGCCAGTGACATTGAGGACTGTGCTGGCTGGCGCCGCTGTGAAGGGATGGCACATGAAGCAGATGGATATCACCACCGCATTTCTCAATGGAATACTGTTGGAGGATATCTACATGGTGCAGCCCGACCGCTATAAGGATGGGACGAGCCGGGTGTGCAAGCTCAAGAAGGCTATCTACGGCCTTAAGCAAGCGCCCAGGTGCTAGTACAAGAAGATGGAGGAGGTGCTGCTGGGTGGAGGCTTCAAGACGTCCCAAGCGGATCACAACTTATTTCTACTTGGAGAGGGGGAGCAGCTGCTCGTGTTGCTGCTGTATGTCGACGACATACTGCTGTTCTCACCTTCTATCGAGCAGATTGAGAGGACACGGAAGCTGCTGATGGACAACTTCAAGTGCAAGATCCTGGGGGATATCCACTATTACTTAGGGCTGTAGATTGAGAGGGATGTTGAGAGGAGGTGGCTGAAGATGCATCAGTCCCACTACATCTCTGGTGTCATGGAGCGCTATGGTGTGACTGGGGGTCGCACTTTGGTGACACCGTTCCCTGCGGGCTTCAAACTGAAGAAGGCAGCTGAGGAGGATGATGCACTCGAGGATGAGCAGCAGAATGAGTATCAATCACTCATTGGAAGTGTGATGTATGCAGCTGTGCATATGCGATCTGATGCCTCATTCGGAGTGGGGTAGCTGGCCAGAGTTGTGCAGCGGCCCAATGTTGAGCAGTTGGAGGTGGCAAAGTGCTTGGTGCGCTACCTTGGATCAACGACATCTGCTGGTGTTCAGTTTTCAGCTGGTGGCCAGCTGAAACAGATTGGAGCAGATGGGGTCACGCATGGAACCTTGAAGCTGTCGTGCTTCACCGATGCTACATGGGCTTCAAAGGAAGAGGTTCTGTCATCAGCTGGCGACTTTGTGTGCATGGTCAGAGGTGGACCAGTGAGCTGGAGGTCCAAGAAGCAGAGTGAGACTGCTCGGTCTTCAGGAGAGAAAGAGGACATGGCAATGTACCATGCCATCAATGAGATCGTGCTCCTGAGGAAGCTGATGGAGGACATGGGAGCTGAATAGGAGGGACCTACACCACTTTTCTCCAACAGCGAGGCTGCTATTGGCATGGCCAATAATCCTATCCTGAATGGGCTGAACAAGCATATGAAGATTAAGTGGCACTAGGTGAGGCAGATGGTGAAGTAGGAGATTGTTGAGCTTCACCATGTGAAGGCTACTGAGTAGGCGACATAATTTCTCTCCAAGAGACTTCCCGAGAGCGCACATTGGAAGCTTACAAATATGTGTGGCATGGCATTGCACTAGTGTGAGTAGCAGTGTCATGAGTGCATGTGTGATTGTGTGAATGAGAGTTTGCTTGTGTGTGAGTGTGTGTGCATGTAGTCCGTTAGGCTTAGCTACCATCTCCAATTTGAACCACTTATAAAGATGGTCTAGTGTGAGTGCATTCAACCAACTCCTCCTCAGTCCATTAGTCGGCGGCTGCAGGCTCCTCGCAGGGCGACGTCAAAGGATGACAAAGCAGATTATCGCCGATGACGGCGCCCAAATGACAGTGGGCGAGATTGCTCCAAGCTACGCCTACTTCAAGTTTACGCCGGACAGGATCCTGGTCACCCCGCCGCTTGTTGGTCGACTCGACATACTCACCTTGAAGGAAGCCATCGAGCCCTAGCTGGAGATGGTCGGGCTGATCGGCTTCGCCCGAGGGACCGTGGCGGCGCCGGATAAGCACCAACCCAACTTGCGGGCGGAGTTTCGCGCGGTCTATCTGTTGACCTTCACGGTCATCTCGCGGTGCTGCTCGTCGGGCGTGCAGATCGCCTTGAAGTGGTGCCGAGAGTACCTTGACTCCGGCCACCGGGCGTGGCATTTCATTGAGTCGACCTACCAAGTCATTGACGACTTGTTTATCTCCCAGCTGGAGGGGCAGCTGACGCACCTGCGTATGGGCGACGAGGAGACGGCGACCGACTACTGCAACCGAGCCCGGTGAATTCTTGCCACCATCAAGATGGCCGGCGCGCAGTACTCGACGGCATCGTACATCACCCACGTCATGCGGGGACTCTCAAGCAGCTACAACTTGCTGAAGCGGCTGTCGATGGCGCCGAGCATGAGAGCGATGCTCAGCAAGGACAAATTGACCTCGTACATCCTGCACAACGAGGCGATGCAGGAGGCAGATCGGTCCCAAGAACTCTTGGCGCAGGCGAACTTTGTCGCCCCGAGAAAGCAAGCTGGCCGACCGGGGCAGCACGGACAGTCTGGCGGCAGTGGCTGGAAGCCGACCAAGGAAGTCAACGAGAAGAAGTTGACCAAGGACAACGGTCAAGGAGGAGGAGGTCGACGTCGGGAGTGCTGGCTGTGCGGTGACCCCGACCACCTCTCCTTCGAGTGCCCCAACCGAAGTGACTCCGACGACGACGACGCTAAGGGAGGCCGTGGGAGGTCTGGTAGCCGTTGTCCTTTTCGTGGAGGAAACAAGCCGCGCAAGGAGAAGGAGTTGACCAAGTCGGCCTCGGCGAGGGACGCCGACTCCTCTGCTGGCGGCAAGGGGTGGGACGACAAGACGGCGTCGTGCTTGCTGGTCGGCGTCGAGGAGCCGACTGTCTCGCTGGCGCCGAAGGTCAGAGACGACTTCCATGCGGTGGCGACAGCTGTGCAGGCAAACCCGGCGGTGAACCTGCTCGACAGCGGCTGCTCCCACCACCTGATGGGGACGACGGAGGTCTTCGTCGACTTGCAGCCGAGTGGCAACATCAAGCACGTGCGCGGCTTCAATGGGTCGCTGTAGGACGTCTAGGGCTGTGGCACTGTTGCTCTACAAGGGGAGGCCGGGAAGCACGTGCTCATCCTCGAAGTGCTATACATCTCGGATGTGCGGGCCAACCTGCTGTCATCCGGCCAGCCGAAGGAGCACAGCGTGAAGCTACAGGAGGACGGCAACGGGATGCTACTCGTCTCAGCAGCAGGGGAGGTGCTTGGTCGGGCGACATACTCCGAGCGTGTCCTCTGCACCGACCTGCGTCCCTGCTCAACGAGGTCGACGTCGCCCACGCCGGAGGTTGTGGCTTTGCGGGCGATCGTCTCTAAGACAAAGTCGACACCGGCCAGGATGCATGCGAGACTTGCCCATGTCGGCATGGACACGATACGGAGCTCGGCAAAGAACGAGGTCGCCATTGGGCTGGACCTCAAGTCGACAACGGGGGCCGACTCACCGTGTGTCTCGTGCTAATGCTGCACTCGGACCGAGGAGGGGAGTTCCTCGGGGATCGTCCACGACCTGACCTGCCCGTACACCCCGCAGCAGAACGGCATGGCGGAGCGAGAGATGAGGACGGTGGTGGAGTCCGTGCGGACGATGTTGCTGCACATGGGCGTGCAGCACCACTGGTGGCACCTCGCACTGCGGCGGGCCGTCTGGGTCCGCATCTGCCTTGAGAGGTCGACGCTGCCGCCGGGGACAATGCCGTACCAGCTCCTTACCGGGACGAAGCCTGACTTGTCGATGGCGCGGGTGTGGGGCTGCATGGCGCAGTTCTTGGTCCTTGAGCAGCAGTGTGGTAGGAAGCTGAAGCCAAAGGCTAGGTGGGGCAATCACCTCGGCGTGTCAGAGGATAGCAAGGGCTGGGAGCTCCTCGACATCGCCGACAACCGGCTGGTCACCACGTCGGACGTGGTGTTCTACGAGGATATGTCACTGGAGGAGCAGTCGGTGAAGCCGATGGAGAAGACACCAATAGGGCAACAGCCGCCAGGTGAGCAGGCAGCGGTGATGCCGACCACGGAGCAGTCGGCAACTAGGCAGCCGGTAGAGGAGCCCACTACAGGGGAGAGGTCGGCCACGAAGTCGGCTGAGGTGCAGCAGGACGACGAGGGCAGCGAAGCCGGTGACGAAGGGTAGAAGTCCTCCGACAGTGATTTGGTGGAGGTTCCGCCTGAACCCTAGAAGTCAGGCTGACTTCGGAGGCCGCCCGACTTCTTCGTCCCCGCTGCCTTCACAACAGTGTACGGCGTGGGTGACGACGACCTGGCGTATGACGACGCCGAGGAGGATGAGGAGTTTCCGGAGCTCGACCCCAACTTGCATGCCGACCCCGAGCACCGTTGGGACATCTCGACAATGATGGTGAAGGAGGCATTGGCGAGCTGGAAGGGCCTAGCGGTGAAGGCCGCCATGGAGGAGGAGATCCGCAGCCTCATCAACATGGGCTCTTGGGAGCTGGTCGAACGCCCGTCGGGAGTGAACATCATGAAGAACCGGTGGGTGTTGACGACGAAGTACCACGTTGACGACACCGTCGAGCGCGAGAAGGCGAGGCTGGTCGTGAAGGGCTTCACCCAGGTTTATGGAGCCGACTACAACGAGACGTTTGCGCCGGTGGGCAGCTACGTAACGCTCAGGATCTTCCTCAGTATCGTCGCTGTCCTCAACCTCAACCTGATGCAGCTCGACATGAAGAACGCCTTCCTGTAGAGCAAGCTCGTCAGGGTGCTCTACATGTCCCTGCCGGACTACTTCAACAACGGAACTGGCCGGGAGTGGAAGCTGCTGAAGATCCTGTACGGCCTGAAGCAGTCGCCACTGCTGTGGTACTTGGCGCTCAACGACGCGCCGGGTGGAAGAAGAGCAAAGTCGACGAGGCTCTGTACTTCAAGGTCAGCGACGACGGAGTGGACTACTCGGTGTTGGTCTACGTGAATGACCTGCTCGCCGCCAGCAGTAGCACCAAGATGCTGAAGGAGTTGAAGGAGCTGCTGGTGTCCGCCTTTGAGTTGCATGAGATCTCGCCGGTACCTTGGGCTGGAGATCGTCCGTGACAAGTCGGCGGGGAAGCTGTGGCTGCACTAGCAGGGCTACGCCGACAAGCTGCGTAGGCACTTCATCAACGAGGAGCAGACCGGGCGTACCCCGAAGACGCCGGTCTTGGTCGACGCCTACGCCGAGCCCACCTTCGAGGACAAAGAGGCACAGGAGCGACAGGAGGAGTACCGGCAGAAGGTCGGCTCATTGCAGTTCGCAGCAATGATGATGAGGCTGGACATCGGCTTTGCCTGCAGCAAGCTGGGGAGCGGCCTCACGGTGAGGAGTGACTAGCACTGGCGCGAGGTCGACCGCTGCCTTGCCTACCTCGCCAATATGCGTGATACTGCCCTGGAGTTCGACGGTGGACCGGAGTCACTAGAGCTGGTTGGCTACGTGGATGACGACGACACCGGTGTCAAGCAGAAATCGACGAGCACGGGAGGCTACGTGTTCGTCTACGAAGGGGCCGTAGTCTCCTGGTTGAGCCAGCTCATCAAGTGCGCGACGTTGTTGTCGACCGAGTTGAAGTACGTGGCCGCCACCGAAGCCGGCAAGGAGGGACACCGACTTCGCTTCCTCCTCGTAGAGTTCTGGCAGCTGGATGCTGGACTATCCTCCGAGTGGACAACAAGTCAGCCATCACTGTCGCTGAGGGCATGGGGTTGACAGGCAACCTCAAGCACATGGAGCGGCGACAGGCCTGGCTGCAGCACATGGTGAGGCTGTCAGAACATTATAGCTTATAAATTTGTGTAGGCTGTAGTGGGGTAGCCCATAAGGGGTACAACCCAACTAGGGTTAGTACGTGTACCCAACTCTTTCATAGTTCATTCATTCTCTCGTTCTAATCTTCACATGGTATAGAGCAGGTTCCCTAGTAGGAACGCTTCCTTGGGCCCACCACTGGAAACTTTTTCCGACCGGAGCGCCAGTCGCTCCTGCCCGAGGCGCGCCTTGTGGGCCGCCCTTCTGTCGAGCTCTCGTAGAGGCCCCTCTTACGGCCCCTCGCGCCGCCCCTAGAGGCCCGGCCGCTGCTCTTCCAGGCCCCTCGCGGCCCCTAGCGGCCCCGTTGCTGCCCCTACGCGGCCCCGTTGCCACCCTTCCATGCCCCTCACAGCCCCTAGCGGCCCCGTTGCCGCCCTTACACGGCCCTGTTGCCGCCCTTCCAGGCCCCTCGCGGCCCCTAGCGGCCCCGTTGCCACCCCTACATGGCCCCGTTGCCGCCTTTCCAGGCGCCTAGCGGCCCCTAGCGGCCCCGTTGCCACCCCTACGCGGCCTTGACGCTGCCCCTGGCGGCCCTGTCGCCGCCCCTAGCGGCCCCATAGCCGCCTCCCTCCCTACACGGCCCTGTTGCTGACCCTACGCGGCCCCGTCGCCGCCCCTAGCGGCCTCGTCACCGCCCCTACGCGGCCCATCACCGCCCCACGCGGCCCCGTCACCGCTCCCTTCCCTACGCGGCCCTGTTGCCGCTCCTACGCGGCTCCGACGCCACCCCTATGCGGCCCCGTCGCCGCCCCTAGCGGCCCCGTCCCCGCTCTCTTCCCTACGCGGCCCCGTTCCCGCCCCTAGCGGCCTCGTCGCCGCCCGTACGCAGCCCCGACGCCGCCCCTACGCGGCCCCGTCGCCGCCCCTAGCGGCCGCGTCGCCGCTCTCTTCCTTAAGCGGCCCCGTCGCCGCCCCTACGTGGTCCACCAGCCGCCCCTAGCGGCCCCGTCGCCGCCCCTATGCGGCCCAGTCGTCGCTCCTCGCAGCCCCGTCGCCGTTCTGCTCCCTACGCGACCCCGTCGCCGCTCTGCCCCCTACGCGACCCCGTCGCCGCCCCTAGCGGCCCCGTTGCCACCCCTACATGGCCCCATTGTCGCCCCTAGGGAGCGCCTAGCAGCCGAGCCGCCCCTGGAGCAGACGCAACTGCAGCAGCCGCCCTTGGAAGCAGCCGCCACTGTAGCAGCCGCCCCCTGGAGCAGCCACCACTACAGCAGCCGCCTCTAGAGCAGCCGCCATTGCAGCAGCCGTCCCCTGGAGCAGCCACCACTGCAGCAGCCATCCCTGGGGCAGCAGCCACTGCAGCAGCCGTCCTTGGACCAGCCACCACTGCAGCAGTCGCCCCTGGAGCAGCCGCCCCTGGAGCAGCCGCCACTACTGCAGCCGCCCCTAGAGCAGCCGCCACTCCAGCAGCCGCCCCTGGAGCAGCTGCCACTGTAGCAGCCGCCCCTGGAGCAGCCGCCACTGTAGCAGCCGCCCCTGGAGCAGCCGCCACTGTAGCAGCCGCCCCTGGAGCAGTCTCCACTGCAGCAGCCGCCCCTAGAGCGCCGCCACTCCAGCAGCCGCCCCTGGAGCAGCCGCCACTACAGCAGCCGCGGAGCTCTTGCTCTACAGTGGTAGTGGCGTCGCCGTTGCCGCCGTCGTACGCCTGCCCTTATCGCCATTGGTGAACACTGCCCTGCCCGTTCTGCAGTTACTGCTGCTCTTTCTGCTGCTCCTGGCATGGCCAGATGCAGCTCCATCATCGCCCGCATGAGTCCCTCACCCCCCAACAGCTTCATGAGTGGTACGCTGGTTGGGGTTGTCGGGGTGGTCGTAGTGGGAGTCGTCCTGGAGTGAGTCCTTCCTCAGCTGCCTGTAGTGGCCAGGTGCAGCTGCAGCGTCGCCCGTATGAGTCCCTAACCCCCCAACAGCTTCGTGAGTGGTACGCTCGTTGGGGTTGTTGGGGTGGCCATAGTGGGAGTCGTCCTGGAGTGAGTGGTTCGACAGCTACTTGTAGTGACCAGGTGCAGCCTCAGCCTCGTCCGCAAGTGGTCATCTTGCCCCAACAGCTTCATGAGTGGTACACGCAGCATAACGGGTCACGGGGTACTGCTCGCTGTCCGTACATCATTCGCACTGGTGCTCGGACTGGTCAGCCTTGCGGGACGCTCGGTCACGCATCGTCCCACTGCTTCGCCCGTCTCAGCGACGCCTGGCGTACGGAGTTTGGCAACGCCGCTGAGCTTCCCGACTGGGTGGAGCTGCTTCGGCTACGGGTCGATATCAATTCTCTTGACTATGATGCTATCCTCACTGCCATGAATGCATTGCCTACTAGTGCTGAGGGTACCACCCTTTGTGTTCCGCCTGAACCGGGCATTGAGGCTGCTGCTCTAGGTGCTGGTGAGGCTGCTGCTCTAGGTGCTAGTGCGTCTGCTGCCCCAGGTGCCAGTGCGTCTGCTGCCCCACGTGACAGTGCATCTGCTGCCCCACGTGCTGGTGAGTTTGCTCTCTCAGGTACTACGTCGGCTCAGCCCTTCCACACCTTCACCCTTGACTCGAGTGCGTCCGGCTCCTTCTTTCAAGACTGCACCACTCTTACGCCGCTCAGTCGGCCGGTTGCAGTCTCCCAGGCAGACCCCTCTAGGGGTCTTGTCCTTGCTAGCTTCTCCACTGTCTTACCGTGCCCGGCAGCCCCCTCTGGCACCCTGTCAAGTCTCTACCTCCCCTTGTTCTCTACGAACTTGGTGAGTCGAGCGGACCTACACGACAGGGGGGTTGACCAGTTCACTCCTGCGAGTTAGCCAGTGACCCACTGCACGTGTGCTTGGACAGGCCGACACTTGGCCACATTCACCTATCGGCTAGGGTCGAGCCTGTATACCCTTACTACTGAGTCTCCTCCGGCTGCTAAGTCTGCCCAGGTAGCTGTGTCGAGTCAGGTGTTTGCTGCAACGTCCAGGTCTGGTTCTGAGTCTGCTCCCTGCTCGTAGTGTCTGCTGTCTCACCAAACTCTCCTTTGGCACCACCGCCTTGGTCACCTCTCCTTGCCTCGTTTCCGAGGCATGGCCTCCCGTGTCCTTGTCTCTGGTCTCCCTCGGTCTCTCCCTCCCCTACCTCCGGGGCCTGGCCCTACCTCCGTCACCTGCGTCAAGGGGCGACAGCGCGCCGCCCCTCACTCCTCCAAGTTTCCTCCGACAGAGGCTCCGCTGCAGACTCTCCACATCGACGTGTGGGGCCCAGCCCGCGTCAGTGGGCACAGGTGCGAGCGGTACTTCCTGCTGGTGGTTGACAACTACTTGCGTTACACCACAGTCTTCCCCTTGCACAGCAAGGGTGACGTCACTGAGGTGTTGATCGAATGGATACGCGCAGCTCGTCTCCAGCTCAGAGAGAGTTTCGGCTCAGACTTTCTTGTTTTTCGTTACACTCGAACAGACGCTGGGAGTTTTCCTCTGCTTGTCTGGGAGCCTTCTATTGTGCACAGGGCATCCGCCAGACCTTCACGCTTCCGGCCTCTCCACAGCAAAATGGGATTGCTGAGCGCCGCATTGGCATGGTCATGGACGTCGCTCGTACGTCCATGATGCATGCGGCTGCCCCCCATTTTCTGTGGCCGTTTGTGGTTCAGTACGCCGCGCATCAGCTCAACCTTCAGCCTCGGGTCTCCTTGCCAGAGACCTCCCCCGCCTTGCGGTGGACCGGGAAGGTTGGCGATGCGTCTGCGTTTCGGGTGTGGGGATCTCGAGCGTTTGTCCGCGACTTGTCTGCAGACAAGCCGTCCCCCCGTGCTGTTCCCTGTGTCTTCCTTGGCTTCCCCCCTGACGCGCCTGGGTGGCAGTTTTACCACCCCACCTCACGCCGTGATCTCTCCTCTAAGGACGTCACCTTTGACGAGTCGGTACCTTACTA
This sequence comes from Closterium sp. NIES-65, assembly GCA_948144175.1. Classification (NCBI taxonomy): domain Eukaryota; kingdom Viridiplantae; phylum Streptophyta; class Zygnematophyceae; order Desmidiales; family Closteriaceae; genus Closterium; species Closterium sp. NIES-65. The sequence continues at coordinate 222,298 of CANXME010001596.1, forward strand.
CCGTCTCTTCCCCTACCGCACTACGCCTCTCCCCCCGCCGCCGCTCTTCATTGCACCAGGTCCTCCCCCGGTAGACCCCCTCCCCCCTCAGGGTCCTGCCCCGTGAGGTTCGTCCTAGGTAGACGAAGTCGAGCCTGTCGAGGTAGCTGTTGACTCAAGTGCTACTAGAGGTGCTGTGCCTACGAGTGCCGGGTCTGGGGGTGCTGAGACTGGGGGTGCTGAGACTGGGGATGCTGAGTCTGAGGGTGGTGAGCCTTGGGGTGCTAGGTCTGGGGGTGCCGAGCCTTGGGGCGCTGGGTCTGCTCGTGTGGCCGCCGGCGGTACTTTGTCGAGGCGGGAGCCGCTCTCTCCACAAGAGCTGCGCGAGTGGTTTGCCTGCCGCTGGAGACGTGCTGCTGAGGTTGGGGGGTTTTGCTGGGCTTACTGGAGTTGGTCCTGCTGGAGCTGCTGGCGGTGCTAGTGCTGCTGGAGCTGGAGCTGCTCGGAGTGTTAGGGATGGTGTTTCTACTGACGCTGGTGCGTCTGGGGGTGCTGCTGGGGCTGCTGGAGCTGACAGTCCTACTGGAGTTGGTGTTGCTGGAGCTGGAGCTACTGGGGGTGTTGGCGCTGGCGATGCTACTGGCGCTGGTGCTTCTGAGGGTGCTGGAGTTGGCGCTTGTGGAGCTGGAGGTGCTGCTAGCACTAGTGCTGCCGCTGGGGGTACTGGTGCTATCCTTGCTGATTTTGGAGGCGCTGCGCGGCCGAGGCCGTACTTCGTTCTGCTCCTGGAGCAGGTTCTTGGTCTCCCGCCCTCTACTGGTCCTGCTCCTCCCTTAGAGTGTCTACAGCCTTTCAAGTCGCACTCTCAGTTACACCCCGCCTCTACTCTAATTGCTCCTTCTCCCTAGACTGGTTCTACTGGAGGTCTTGCAGAGCGTCGTGAGCCTGCGTCTGGTCTTGCGTCGCCTGTTCGTGCTGCTCGCACTAGTCGTCATGCTGCGCATCCGCGTCCTCCTGCGGTCCCCGGCACACACCAGATGGCACTCCGTCCTTCCACTGCTCCTCTGTGTGTCCCATTGCCGTCTCCTCCAGAGTCCTCTCTTCCTTCTCTTGCTGACCCGGAGTCCGACTCCCTTCGTGCTACTAGTCCTTCAGTCACGCGCCTTCTTGCTACTATTGTGACCGACCCTTCCTTTGAGTCCACTTCTGGGTCGGCCCTAGTTGCTGAGCTTGTCGACTTCGCTGCTCGCTATCGTCTAGACTACGCTGCTAGTCTCGTTGCTGATTCTGAGTCTGTCTGTCCTCCATCCGTCGGAGGTGAGTGTGCTCTTAGCACGGACGTCCTTGAGGACAAGCAGGAGGAGTTCCAGTACTTTGCTGCTGCTTTGCCCCATCTCGTGTCCACGCTGATTACCCCTGAAGGAGACCCAGATGCACCAGACATCTCGACTCCTCGATTGTACGCTGAGGCGATAAAGGGTCCCTTCTCCTCTCAGTGGCAGTCGGCCATGGACGCAGAGATGGCTTCCTGGAAGTCCACAAGCACCTACGTCGACGAGGTTCCCCCACCTGGGGCGAACATCGTCAGTGGGATGTGGATCTTCAGGGTGAAGCGGCCGCCGGGCTCTCCGCGTGTCTTCAAGGCGCGTTACGTTGTACCTCAGGAAGTCGGATATGGCGATGAAGCATCGGTTGAAGGTGGGATATTGCAGCGCCTTCATCAGGAAGTCGGCCAGCTGCTTGGTGGTCAGGATGTACCTCAGCAATATCCGACTTCCTGAGGTGCAACGTAACGCGCCTTGAAGACAGGTGGAGAGCCCGACGGCCGCTTCACCCTGAAAATCCACATGCCACTTACGATGTTCGCCCCAGGCGGGGGAACCTCGTCGATGTAGGTGCCTGTGGACTTTCAGGAAGCCATCTCTATGTCCATGGCTGTCTGCCATTGAGAGGAGTAGGGACCGGCCATCGCCTCTGCGTAAGAGCGTGGGGTCGGGATGTCTGGTGCATCCGGGTCTCCCTCAGGGGCAACAAGCATGGACACAAGATGGGGCAAAGCGGCAGCAAAGCACTGGAACTCCTCCTGCCTGTCCTCAAGGACGTCAGTGCAAAGAGCACACTCACCCCCGACGGACGGAGGATAGACAGACTCAGACTCAGCAACTAGGCTGGCAGCATAGTCTAGACGACAGGTGGCAGCAAAGTCGACAAGCTCAACAACTATGTGCACGACGTCAAGCGCGGTTTCAGCATCTGATCCCTTCTTCGGAAAAGTATGAGGCGCTTGCTTGCTGCCGACACAGGAGGTGCAGGGCACATCGGCTCCAGTGGACTTCTCGATGTCCAGGCCGATGGCAACTTCATGTTTTGCCAAACTTATAATCGTGTCAATGCCGACATGCGCGAGCCTCGCGTGCCACTTAATCGGCTTGGACTTTGTCGCCGATACGATCGTCCGCAGAGCAACTGCTTCTGTCGGAGATGTAGACGATTTCGAGGAGTAGGGGCGGAGGTCAGTGCAGAGGACTCGGCCGGTGTAGCGTGCTCGACCAAGCACATCTCGTGCAGCGGAAATGAGCAGCATCTCGTCACCCTCGTTTTGCAGCTTCACGCCATTTTCCTTCAGCTGACCAGCCGACATCAGATTCACCTTCACGCTCGGAACGAACAACACGTCGGGGATCAGATTCTACTTTTCGGTCTCCCCTTTTAGAGCAACTGTGCCACGACCTTCGACATTCTCAAGCGCCCCATTGAATCCGCGCACGTGACGGATTTCACATCTTGGCTTCATGTCGACGAAGGCCTCTCGCGCTCCCATTAGATGATGAGAGCAGCCGCTGTTGAGGAGCACCACGCTCGGATTCGCCTGCACCGCTGCAGCGACCGCCTGGAAGTCTTCTCCAGCCTCCGGTGCCAGCGAAATAGTTGGCTCAACCACTCCAACCATGGAACAAGAGGCTTCCTTGCCGCTCGAGGTGTCTTCCTCTGATTTTGACGGCGTTTTTGATAACGTTGGCTTCTCCTTGCGCGGCTGGTGGTCTCGACGACAATGCTTGCTGTCAGACTTCCCACGGCTTCTTCTCTGATCGTCGTCGGACTCGTCGCGATCACGGCAGTCGTACGAGAGATGGTCAGGGTTTTCGCAGATGTAACAGCGACGTCCTCCTCGACGCGAACCATTACTACCGCGATCATTGCCTTTTGCCGACTTCTTGCGGTCAGCGCCCTCCGTTGACTTCGTGTTCGACGGCTTTCCGCCACCGCCTCCTCCTCCGCCCGACTTCCCACGCTACCCCGTTTGATGTCCTTGCTTCGTCGAAACAACGTAGTTGGCCTGCGGAAGGAGCTCTGAAGACCTCTCAGACTCCTGCATAAACTCGTCCTTAATGATGTGACTCAAAAGCGAACCCTCGTTCAGAGTCTCGCGCGTGCCGGGCATGATCAGCATCAGTCGCATTAGATTGTAGCTCGAGGGGAGGCCATTGATGACATGCATGACATACGACGCCACCGATTACTTGAAACCAGCCATCTGCATGTCGGCCAAAAATTGTCGCGCCCAATTGCAGTACTCGGTCGCCGATTCCTGCTCGCCCATGCGAATGGTGGCCAATTTCTTCTCCAATTGGCTGATGTAGAGGTCGTCGGTCGCTTTGTAGGTGCGCATGATGTACTGCCACGCTTGGTAGTCGACGTCCACTTGAAGTCGGCACGGCTTCAGCGCGACTTGCACCAGTGGCGAACAGCACCGCGAAAGGACTCTGAAGGTCAGAAGATGAGCGGCGCGAAATTCCACCCACAATTCAGAGTCATCTTCATCCGGCGTCTCCACCTTGCCGTCAGCAAACTTCTGCAATCCTGCGATCTCCAGCTGAAGTTTGATTGACTCAATCCATGTGATCAAGTCATGTCGTCCTTCGAGCGGCTTCGACACAGCAAAAATTTGAAGTAGCCGTACGCCGGCGCGATGCCTCTGTCTCGACCAGCCGACATATGAGTCGCTGAAGTCGGCCTGACTCCACTATGGTGGGGAGAAAAACGTCGACCAACAATTTTGCCGTTCAAACTTCCTGCTGACGCCAAACGCTGAACGCTTGCCTGAAGTCCGCCGACGCCAACGTGGGCGGCCCGAATCACTCCACGAAACCTCGTGCTGCCTTAGCTACCGACTTGGTTACCACCGTCGACCTGGTCGTCGACACCTCCTTCGTTGCGTGCCGGTCGGGGAGTGGCGGGCAGACCATCTGCCTCAGTACGGGTCGTTGGGTGATCGCGCACCCACTGCTCGCGGGTTCCAAAGAGCAGAACATCCAAGTTTGCTCCGCCGTACTCGCCAACTGCGTGGCGTGCTGGAACGTCATCTAACCGCGCCTACAAGGTATCCTCTACGCCTGCAACGACCTCCTCGAGGTCAACCATGGCGGTCTAGACGGTTGCCAGCCTACTGGAACTTAGGTAATTAACTAAGAAGTTAGATAATCTGAAGGCTCTAACGCGGGGTCGTTCCACGCTCACCGCACCATGCGGAGAGTCACCCTACAACGGTAGTGGAATACGAAGGAGAGCACGGGGTTGTGTGGATGATCTGCGCAGGTGTGCACCTGCCGGATAGGTGCAGGTAGACGGTTGCACCGTCAGAGACATTGCGCAGGTGTCAGATAGAAAACGCTCCGACGGTTTCGTCAGGTGTCCACCGTCGAGCACGTGATGCCATTTTGCAGGTCGAATTTTGCTAAGAGCCACCTGAGCGAATTTCGCATGCCCCTGCAGAGTTTCGCAGTCGCGTGAATTTGGCCAGCCAGTTCACCGAGATGAGACTCGTCGAACAGCGCCCTTCGATCAGAGAACAGGGCTCCTCGAAAAGCACCCGGTCCGTCAGAGATCGCGCAACCCAGAAACAGATCAGAAGACGAGCTCGTCGAACAGCACCCCGTCGACCAGAGCTCATTGATGGGCTGGTGAATCAGAGGATAACCGCCTCAAAAACCACCTGCGGTTTTAGAGGACGGGCTGATCCAATGCGACGATCGATTCGTCGAATTCACCACGTCATCGCAGAGAATGCCTGCGCCCAAGCAAAGGCGGGGCCTTTCACTTCGACATGGTCTCCCTCGGTCTCTCCCGCCCCTCCCTCCAGGGCCTGCTCCTACCTGCGTTCCTTGCGTCGAGGGACGGTAGCGCGGCATTCCTCACTCCTCCGAGTTCCGACAGAGGCTCCCCTGCAGACTCTCCACATGGACGTGTGGGGCCTAGCCCGCGTCCGTAGACAGGTATTGTTCAGGATCCGTCACTTTGAGAGCTTACAACGAACTCAATTCTCAACTAAACGCAAATCCGCTCGGAAAGAAGTTGCGCCTTAGTCTTAGCTACCATCTCCAAGTTGAATCAGTTGTTAAGATGGTTTATAGAGCGAGAACCAAGTAAAAACGTCCAGCAGCCGCATAACTAGAATAGTGGAGGAAGTACAAGCATTAAGGCATAGGAAGTTGGAGTTGGGAACCTCCAAGAGAACCATGAGAGGGAAGGGGTTCTCCAAGATCTAGGGAAGGATGGTAAGAACCTTCCTAGCAGCAAGGATGCAACCCTCATCATGAGGTCCTTGAGGTGTCACATGCAAAATCCAATCTAGTTGGATTTTGCCTAGGTGTTGCAACATTTGCAACCCATGCTAGAAACTTCTAGCCACCCCAATCCAAAAGTCAAAGTTGGCTTCCTAACCACCCAACCAAAGATCCCTTTATAGTCATGTCCCAAGTAATCACCCAAATTAGATATAACCCCAAAAGGCAATAAGAAATCAAAATCTTTGAAATCTTGTAACTTGGGCGATCTTGGTCGGAATAAGGCGATCTTGGTGTCGTTGGAAAGCTCTGGATTTCTCCTGGGTGATCAAGCATTTAGACTTGGAGAAAAACACAGAGATGATAATATCCGACAGCCATGCACAATGACATACGCTCATGCAAATCATGCAAGCACAAATAGTACGAGCACTCAACAGGAGGTTAGGATGACATGCACTCAGAATGACGTGCATCCAACAAACTCCCCCTCAGACTAATGGACTGCATGCACACACACTCACACAAATGCAAACTCTCATGCATACAATCACACAAGCACTCACGACACTGCTGCCCACACTAGTGCAATGCCATGCCGCACATCTTAGCACACTTCCAATGTGCGCTCTCGGGAAGTCTCTTTGTGAGAAAATCTGCCGCCTGCTTGCTAGCCTTCACATGGTGAAGCTCAACAGCTCCCTCCTTCACCATTTGCCTTACCCAGTGCCACTTAATCTTCATGTGCTTGTTCAGCCCATTCAGGATAGGATTATTGGCCATGCCAATAGCAGCCTCGCTGTCGGAGAAAAGTGGTGTAGGTCCCTCCTGTTCAGCTCCCATGTCCTCCAGCAGCTTCCTCAGGAGCACGATCTCCTCGTTGGCATGGTACATCGCCATATACTCTGCCTCTCCGGAAGACTGAGCAATCTCACTCCGCTTCTTGGACCTCCAGCTCACTGGTCCACCTCCGACCATGCACACAAAGCCGCCAACCGATGACTGATCCTCATCCTCTGAGGCCCATGTGGCGTCGCTGAAGCACGACAGCTTCAAGGTACCAGGCGTGACCCCATCTGCTCCAATCTGTTTCAGCTGGCCACCAGCAGATGCCGTTGATCCAAGGTAGCGCACCAAGCGCTTTGCCACCTCCAACTGCTCAATAGTGGGCCGTTGCACAACTCTGGCCAGCTGCCCCACTCCGAATGAAGCATCAGGTCGCATATGCACAGCTGCATATATCACACTCCCAATGAGTGACTGGTACTCATTCTGCTGCTCATCCTCGAGTACATCATCCTCCTCAGCTGCCTTCTTCAGTTTGAAGCCCGCAGGGAATGGTGTCATCACAGTGCGACCCCCAATCACACCATACCGCTCCATGACACCAGAGATGTATTGTGACTGATGCACCTTCAGCCACCTCCTCTCAACATCCCTCTCAATCTGCAGCCCCAAGTAGTAGTGGACATCCCCCAGCATCTTGCACTTGAAGTTGTCCATCAGCAGCTTCTGTGTCCTCTCAATCTGCTCCATGGAAGGTCAGAACAGCAGTATGTCGTCGACATACTCCAGCAGCAAAAGCAACTGCTCCCCCTCTCCAAGCAGAAACAAGCTGTGATCCGCTTGGGACGTCTTGAAGCCTCCACCCAGTAGCACCTCCTCCAACTTCTCGTACCAACAGCTAGGCGCTTGCTTAAGGCCATAGATGGCCTTCTTAAGCTTGCACACTCGGCTGGTCCCATCCTCATAGCCGTCGGGCTGCGCCATGTAGATATCCTCCAGTAGTATTCCATTGAGGAACGCAGTGGTGATATCCATCTGCTTCACGTGCCATCCCTTCACAGCTGCGCCAGCCATCAAAGTCCTCAATGTTACTGGCTTAGCAACGAGAGCAAAGATCTCCCCAAAGTCAACCTTCTCCTTCTGCTGAAACCCCTTGGCGACCAAGCGGCTCTTGAACTGCTCCAACGCACCATCAGCACCACTCTTCAGTTTGAAGACCCACTTGTTGCTGATTGGCCGTCGCCCCTCGGGTAACTCAACAAGCTCCCAAGTCCCATTCTCAATGAGACTGTTGAACTCCGCATCCATGGCAGCCTTCCACTCCTCCTTTTGGGGTCCACTGAGTGCCTCCTCCACTGTGGCTGGTTCTCTAGGCAAGGGTGTGAAGAAACAGAACGCCATCTCCTCATCCTCTCCCTCATCCGCCTGAACCGCCATGGCACTCCCACTCTCTTCTCTTGGTGACCTTGGCGTTTGCAGCAGGCTCGGGCTGAGATGGTGAGTCCACACGTGCCGAATCATCCTCCAACCCCTCCTCTCCAGCAGGACCAGAAACTTGCTGCTCACCACCCCCAGTGTGGTCACTGGTCAGCTCTGACCCGTGGAGTTCATCAAGGTGCAGCTGAACCTCCTCCACTGCAGACCGCTCAATTTCCTGCAGACGCAAGCCAATCTGCACCTGCTGCTGCTGCTGCCAGTCCTTGTACATGACGTCCTCCACAAACTTGACGTCACGGCTGACCAGCGACTTCTTGCTCTTGGGGTCCCACATCAGCCACCCCTTCCTGTCAGGAGCCATCCCAAGATGGACAGCCCACACAGCAGCAACTTCCAGCTTGTGCCCCTGCTCCTTAGGCACCATCACAAGCCCCATGCAGCCCCACATATGCAGCATGTCAATAGATGGCATCTTCCCAAGCCAACGCTCGTACGGCACCCAATTCTTGTCACCAACATGAGTCAAGACCCTGTTCTTGACCATGATGACATGGCGAACAGCTTCAGGCCAGAACTTGTAAGGCATCCGAGCAGCCCCCAACAAGGTCTTAGCCGCCTCGCCAATGGTCCGATTGGCACGCTCAGCAATGCCGTTCTGCTGCGGTGTTCCGGGGCAGGTCAGCTGGTGTTGGATGCCATTTCTCTTTAGGAACTAGGTGAATTCCGCTCCAAGGAACTCTCCACCTCGATCACTCCTCAGCACCTTCACCAGCCGCATCGCTTGCCGCTCCACCATCGGCAACCAATCCTCCTTGATCGCTGCTGCAGCATCCCTCTTCTTGGACAAGGGACGTGCCCGCGTGAAACGGCTCCATTCGTCCACCATGGTTAGGAAGTACAGCACTCCCCCAGTCCCCTCAGTCCTCATAGGACCCACCAGGTCCATGTGCACCACCTCCAGTGGTGCCTTCGCTGATCCCTCCGCACGTGGAAACGGGAACCGCGCAAACTTGTTCTGCATGCACGCCTCGCAGTTGCCATAGTGAGCGCCCTTCTCCTTGTGCATCAACTCCAATGTAGAAACAGCCACGTGTGCGAGCCGCCGATGCCAAGTCTCCCAATCCGCTTGGCCCAAGGTAGTCGACGCCTTCACCGCCGCGCTTCTTCCAATCAGCTCCTCTCCTTGCACACCTTGCTGCTCCTCCTCGGTGATGCTCTCCTCCATGGATGTTGCCACTGCCGCCTTGCCCGATTTCCGCCAAGGGAGGACCGGGATCTGCCACATCCCCTTATGGACATCTCCCTTCCACTGCAGGTCCCAAATGAGGCGCTCATCGTTGTAGGTACGATAGCGCTCCGAGCCAATCGTCTCGGTGTTCACACCCGCATCTCCTAGCCGGCCGGTAGAAATCAGGTTCGCGCACAAGTCCGGCACCCATAGCACGTTCTTCAGCCCCACGAGCTCTCCATCCGCTCCCATGAACTTGGCGCATCCCATGCCCATGACCTTGGCCTTGGCGCCCGTCGCGGATGTGACTGTAGAGATGGGTGCAGCTCAATCTCATCAAGTAGGTCCGCACGAGGAGTCATGTGCCAAGAGCTCCCGGAGTCAATCACCCAATGGGTGAGGGGGTGTAGGAGAACCTTGGCAGCCATAGCGTGGTCGGTTGCGCCTTCGTTCACGAAGAAGAAGAACCCGACCTTCCGCTCCTCAGATTTGCCGCCTTCCTCCTCATCCTTCTCCTCTCCACTAGCTCCCATGACTCTCCCACTCCTCGTGCTACCACGCTGGTTGCTTGATGAAGGCGGGGTCCAATCCTTGGGTCGTTGGTAGCACTTCTGCCAACTAAGTCCGCGCTTCTTGCAGTAGAAGCACACCTCCCCTTGACCCCCGCCGCCATCCTCCTTAGAGTTATCCTTGTTCTTGCCCTTCCACTTCTTCTTGAAGCCACTCTTTCCACCTCCAACTCCATAGACAGCCCCCTCCTCCGAGCGCTCCACACTCCGCCGCCGCAGGTCCTCCTCTAGGATGCGCACGCGAATGTAATCCACGCTCCATTGGGGTTGTTGGGAGTTGAGGTTGATCGCTAGGGCAGACCATGACTCCGGCAGCCGTATCACAATCTCCACGCATTGCACGAGCTCCGGGTACACCACACCGCCTCCTTGAAGCTTCGTGAAGATGTGGCGCATCTCATCCAACACCGGTTGCATCGGCTCTCCATCAACGAACTTGATGTTGCGCAGCCGCCGCGCGAGTAGCACGATGCCGGTAGCATGTGTCGGTGAGTGCACATCCAGAAGCTTCCTCCAAGCCTTGGGGCCACACTCTGGATCACCCAAGAGGTCCTTGATGTGGTCAAGTTGCCGTCCGACCACCGCTTGCACCATGAGCATGTACGCGTCGAACGATCAATTCATCCACGCTCCTTTCAGCTCCGCGTCCTCCGGCATCTTCTCCTTTCCCTCCACCAAATCCAATTGCTTGTATTGGGTATACATCAGCCTCATGCGGAAACTCCAGAGCTCGTAGTCCTCCCCCATGAATATCTCAATACAGAAAGCTTTCACAGGATCCACGGTAGTAGGAGATGGTGTAGAAGAAGTAGGTAGCGTAGGGTTGGCTGGTTGGTGAGTCCCCACTCCTCCACCAGCAACTTCCCCCTGCTCTCCAGCCTCTCTACTTCTATCCATCTCGCCACTAGCACCTCCGGAGTTCGTACCAACCGTACTGAGGCCTGAGAGCGAGTGGCGAGTAGACAGAGGAATGGCCTGAGGCGAGGAGTACGTGAAGTCAAAGCGCTGAAGGACCTGCTGCACCATGTGTGACTGGGTCAGGGTAATGGTATACTGTGCTCTGTCGTGGGTGATCTGCAAGTAAAGATAGCTGCCCAATTCACCCAGGTCTGTGCACGTGTGTCTCTTCTATAGCTCCAACTTCACGTGGGCGAGACCAGCAGTGTCAACAGTGGCAAAGACCAAGTCATCGACATACACGAGGATGTAGAACGGCGGCAAAGAGGTGTCGGTGCGTAGAAACAGTGACGGGTCGGCTGTAGAAGGAGCAAACCCAAGAGCCGCAAGTGTACTCCTCAGTGTGTCATGCCACTCACGGGGCGCCTGGCGGAGACCGTAGACTGGCCGCCGGGGGCTCCACTGGGTACCGGGAGGAAACGACCCAGTGAAGCCAGGAGGGCGGCGCAGCCAGATCTCCTCGTGCAGGCTGCCCTGCAAGAAAGCAGTGCTGAATTCAAGAGAGTGAAGCTCGTAGTCGCGCTGAGCGGCTATGTGCAGCAGCACCCGAAGAGTGGTCATCTTCGGGGTGGGAGAGAAGGTCTGAAAGTGGTCAACTCCCTGCCGCTGCCTAAAGCCTCGAGCCAGGTAATGCGCCTTGAAGACACGCGGAGAACGCGGCGGCCGCTTCACCCTGAAAATCCACATGCCACTGACGATGTTCGCCCCAGGTGGGGGAACCTTGTCGACGTAGGTACCTGTGGACTTCCAGAAAGCCATCTTTGCGTCCATGGCTGACTCCCAATGAGAGGAGTAGGGACCCTCGATCGCCTCAGCGTACGATCGAGGAGTCGGGATGTCTGGTGCATCTGGGTCTCCCTCAGGGGCAATCAGCGTGGACACGAGATGAGGCAAAGCAGCAGCAAAACACTGGAACTCCTCTTGCCTGTCCTCAAGGACGTGCGTGCTAAGAGCACACTCACCCCCGACAGACGGAGGATAGACAGACTCAGACTCAGCAACAAGACTAGCGGCGTAGTCGAGACGATAGCGAGCAGCAAAGTCGACAAGCTCAGCCACTAAGGTAGACGCAACAGTGGACTCAAAGTAAGGGTCAGTGACAACAGTAGCCAGGAGACGTGTGATAGTAGGAGTGGCACCACGAAGAGAGTCAGACTCCGGGTCAGCAAGAACAGGAAGAGAGGACTCTGGAGGAGACGGCAACGGGACACGCAGAGGAGCAGTGGAAGGACGCAGTGCCATCTTGTGGGTGCCTGGGACCGGAGGAGGATGCAGACGCAGAACACGACGACTAGTGCCAGCAGCACAAACACGTGACGTAGGACAAGACGCAGGCTCACGACGCTCAGCAAGACCTCTAGTGGGACCAGTGTAGGGAGAAGGAGCAGGAAGAGCGGAGGCGGGCTGTACCTGTGACTACGACTGGACAGGCTGCGGACTCTCTAAGGGAGGAGTACGACCAGTAGAGGGCTGGAGACCAAGAACCTGCTCGAGGAGCGGAACAAAGTATGGCCGCGGCCGTGCAGCATCTTCAGAATCAGCAGGGACAGCACCAATACCCCAGCGGCAGCACCAGCGCTTGCAGTTCCTCTAGCTCCAACTGCGCCACCTCCAGCACCCTTAGAAGCACGAGCGATAGAAGAACCACCAGTGCTAACACCCTCAGCAGCTCCAGCTCCAGCACGACCGGCAGCTACAGTACCGTGAGCAGCTCCAGCAGTACCTCCAGTAGGACCAACCCTAGTAGTCCTAGTAGTACCCCAAGTTCCAACAGCTCCAACACCGCCATAACAAGTACCTCTCGGACCAACAGCAACAGTAGTACCTCCAGCTCCAGCAGCACGGCTCCAGCGCCGGGCAAACCAGTCGTGCAGCTCCTGTGGAGAGAGCGGCTCCCGCCTCGATAAAGCACCGCCGGCCGCCACACGAGTAGACCCAGGACCCCCAGGCTCCGCACCACCAAGCTCCGCACCCCTAGACTAAGCACCCGAAGGCTCAGCACCCCCAAACGCAGCACCCCTAGTCTCAATACCCCCAGACTCAGCACCCCCAGGCTAAGCACCCCCAAACTCAGCACCTCCAGACCCGGCACCCGCGGGCTTAGCACCTCCAACAGCACCAGAGTCAACAGCTACCTCGACACGCTTGACTTCGTCTACCTGGGACACACCTGATGGTGCAGGACCCTGAGGGGGGAGGGGGTCTACCGGGGGAGGACCTGGCACAAGGAAGAGCGGCGGCGGGGGGAGGGGCGCAGTGCGGTAGGGGAAGAGACGGTAGTAAGGTACAGACTCGTCAAAGGTGACGTCCTGGGAGGACAGAACACGGTGCGAGGTGGGGTGGTAGAACTGCCAACCACGCGCGTCAAGGGGGAAGCCAAGGAAGACGTAGGGAACAGCACGGGGGGACAGCTTGTCTGCAGACAAGTTGCGGACAAACGCCCGAGATCCCCAGACCCCAAACGCAGACGCATCGCCAACCTTCCCCGTCCACCGCAAGGTGGGGGAGGTCTCTGGCAAGGAGACCCGGGGCTGAAGGTTGAGCTGATGCGCCGCGTACTGAACCGCAAACGGCCACAGAAAATGGAGGGCAACCGCATGGATGATGGACGTACGAGCGACGTCCATGACCATGCCAATGCGGCGCTCAGCAATCCCACTTTGTTGTGGAGAGGCCAGAAGCGTGAAGGTCTGGCGGATGCCCTGTGCACGACATAAGGCTCCCAGACGGGCGGAGGAAAACTCCCCGCCTCTGTCAGAGTGCAGACGGAGAACCGGAAAGTCCAAGCCGAAAATCTCTCTGAGCTGGAGACGAGCTGCGCGGATCCAGTCGATCAACACCTCAGTGACATCACCCTTGTTGCGCAAGGGGAAGACTGTGGTATAATGCGAGTTGTCGTCAACCACCAACCGGAAGTAACGCTCATGCCCCTGTCCACGGACGCAGGCGGGGCTCCACACGTCCATGTAGAGAGTCTGCAACGGAGCCTCTTTGGAGGAAACTCGGAGGAGTGAGGGGCGGCGCGCTAGCGCCCCTCGACGCAGGGGACGCAGGTAGGGGCAGGCCCCGGAGGTAAGGGAGGGAGATACCGGGGGAGACCAGAGACAAGGACACGGGAGGCCATGCCTCGGAGACGAGGCAGGGAAGGGTGACCAAGGCGGTGGTGCCAAAGGAGAGTCTAGTGGGACAGAAAACGACACGAGCAGGGAGCACACTTAGGACCAGACCCGGACGCTGCAGCAAACACCTGACTCGACGCATTTACCTTGCCAGACTCAGCACCCGGAGGAGACTCAGTAGTAAGTGTGTACAGGCTCGACCTTGGCCAACGCATGAACGTGGCCAAGTGTCAGCCTGTCCGAGCACACGTGCAGTGGGTCACCCGCTGACTTGCAGGAGTGAACTAGTCAACCCCCCTATCTTGTAGGTCAGCTCCACTCACCAAGTTCGTGGAGAACAAGGGGAGGTAGAGACCTGACAGGGTGCCAGAGGGGGCTGCCGGGCACGGTAAGACAGTGGAGAAGCTAGCAAGGACAGGCCCCCCAGAGGGGTCCGCCAGGGAGACTGCAACCGGCCGACTAAGCGACGTAAGCATGGTGCGGTCTCGAAAGAACGAGCGGGAAGCACCCGAGTCAAGGGTGAAGGTGTGTAAGGCCTGATCCGACGTAGTACCTAAGAGAGCAGACTCACCAGCACCTGGGGTAGCAAACGCACTAGCACCTGGGGCAGCAGACTCACCAGCACCTAGAGCAGCAGCCTCAATGCCCGGATCAGGCGGAACACACAGGTAATAGTCACCCTCAACACTAACAGACAGAGCATACATTGCAGCAAGAATAGCATTATAGTCAAGATCAAAGATGCCAACCCCTGCCCTAGACAGATCTCCCCAGCGAGGGATCTCTGGCGCCTCACGGAACTGGTGACGCCACGCGTCCGTCACGCGGCCGAAGCAGCGCTGGGTGGTGTGCAGGCCCCCGCACTGCTCACCTGCACGGTCGCTGGTACGGAGAACGTAAGTGCAGGGACCATTACCCCCACCGCGCTGACGCGCAGCGTACCACTGACAAAGCTGCTGAGGGGACAGGGTCTCACGACTGCGCTGCTGCTGCTGGCGTCGACCACCACCGGACCCACTCCTCTGCGCAGAGTCGCGACCAGCTCCACCGCCTCCGCTGCCTCCGCCACCTCCGCCGCCTCCGCCACCTCCGCTCCCTCCGCCACCACCGCCGCCTCCTCCGTCTCCACTGCTGCCACCGCCGCGGTCACCCCCGCCACCACTCCCACCACCACCCCCACCCCCTCCACTGCCTCCACCACCACCTCCACCGCCCCCGGTAGCCCCTCTAGCTCCCTTGCGCCCCTTGCCCTTGCCGGTGCCGCGTCTCCCGCTAGGGGCAGACGCAGCGTTGACCCCGTAGAAACCAACGAGGTCGGTAGAAGCAGCAAAAGCAACAGAGGGCAAGAGGGGGGAGGGGGAACACCCCTCAAAGACGGGGGTGCGAGGGTCACCACGAGAGGCTCCTACATCTACTATGCTCTTCTCTGCTGCTAGGAGGCGCTCCTCAAGGAGGTCAACGGTGAGTGTGGTGGGGCAAACTGAGAGGAAGTGGTCCCTGACTAAGCGAAGAGAATCAGAGAGCCGGGTGACTATGTAGTAGAGGGTGATGTACATGGGGGGGGGGTGGGGTTCTTGGCGTAGAACTCAGCAGGAAGCGTAGCGCGGTAGCGAGTATCACTAGTGCGGAGGTGCGTAATGAGGTCGGCGACTTTGGGAAAGGCAGCAAGGTCAGGGAAGAGGTACGGTAGCATGAGGCGGCTCAGTGCAGTAGTGGCAGGGGAAGAGTAGCGTGCAACTACAACGTCGTACAAGGTCTGAGCACTCTTGTACTGGCTAATGTGTGCACGCTCAGTTGTCGGTAAGTGGCGACGGGCAGCAAGACGGGCAGCAGCATCGCGTGTCGCCCACTGTGAGCGAACAGTGCTGTCAGCAGTAGCACGCGGTGCAGGGGAGGCACGAGAGGTGAGGCTGAACAGAGAGAGGCCGTCTGCCCTATTGCACTGGAGGAACAGCTGGAGGTCATCGACCCAGACCTCAAAGTCAACAGCACGACCCTCAGTATCAAAGGTAAGAATACTGGGGGTAGCCATGACTGTAGAGGTCTAGCAAGGAGTGAGCTCACCAGTCCGAGTAAGTAGGGCCGGGGCGCGCCGGTAGGACTAGTAGCGGCTCCATGGAAGGGCGGCTCGGCGGCTCAGCGCCTCGGCTGCTGGGGGGATCGGGTGTCGGGAGGATCGGCGGCTCTGCTGCTGGGCGGCTCGTCTATCGGGCGGCTTGGCGGTTCGGCTGCTGGGCAGCTTGGCGGCTCGGCTCCTGGGCGGCTCGGCGGCTCTGCTGCTGGGCGGCTCGGCGGCTATGCTGTTGGACTGCTCGGTAGAGGCGGCGTTGGGGCCGCTAGGGGTAGCAACGGGGCCGCGTAGGGAGGGGAGCGGCGACGGGGCCGTGTAGTGGCGGTGACGGGGCCGCGTAGGAAGGGGGGGCGGTGACGGGGCCGCTAGGGGCGGCGACAAGGCCACATAGAGGCGGCGTCGGGGCCGCTTAGGGGCGGCAACGAGGCCGCTTAGGAGCGGCACCGGGGTCGCTTAGGGGCGCCGACGGGGCCGCGTAGGGTGAGAGGCGGCGACGGGGCCGCTAGGGGCGGCGACGGGGCCGTTAGGGGCGGCGGCGGAGCCGCGTAGGGGCAGTGACCGGGCCGCGTAGGGGCGACGACCGGGCCGCGTAGGGTGAGAGGCGGCGACGGGGCCGATAGGGGCGGCGACGGGGCCGGGTAGGGGCGGCAACGGGGCCGCGTAGGGTAAGAGGCGGCGACGGGGCCACTAGGGGCTGCGACGGGGCCACTAGGGGCGGCGACGGGGCCGCGTAGGGGCGGCGACGGGGCCGCGTAGGGGCGGCAATTGGGCCGCATAGGGTGAGAGGCGGCGACACGGCCGCTAGGGGCGACAACGGGGCCGCGTGGGGGGCGGCGACGAGGCCGCTAGGGGCCACTAGGGGCCTGGAAAGGGCTGCGAAGAAGGCGCGCCTCGGGCAGGAGCGACTGGCGCTCCGGTTAGAAAGGAAAATTTTAGTGGTGGGCCTAAGGAAGCGTTCCCACTAGGGAACTTGCTCTGATACCATATGAAGAATGAGGAATGAATGAACTAGCAAGCAGGTGGGGACAAGTAGGAAAACCTAGAAGTGTTGTACCCCATATTGTTTACCCCACTAAAGCCTACACAGACTATAGCATAAGAGTTTGACAGGGCCGGAGCGCCCCGGTAGGAACAGGGCTGCAACTACGGTGGCAGTGGCTCGGGTGCAGCTCGGCGGTAGCGGCTCGGTAGTGGCGGCTCGACGGCGGCCTCAGCGGCTCGGCTGCTTGGCGGCTCTGGGGCTCGGTGGTTCGGTGGCTTGGCGGCTCGGCGGCTCGGCGGCTCGGTGGTTCGGCGGCTCGGCAGTGAAGGGGCTGGAGAGGGGCCAAAAGGGGCGGCGACGGGGCCGCAAGGGGCGGCGACGGGGCCGCTAAGGGCGGCGACGAGGCCGCAAGATGGCGGCACCGGGGCCGCGAGAGGGCGGCGACGCGGCCGCGAGAGGGCGGCACAGGGGCCGCGAGAGGGCAGCGACGGGGCCGCTAGGGGCGGCGACGGGGCCGCTAGGGGTGGCGACGGGGCTGCGGGGGGCGGCGACGGGGCCGATAGGGGCAGCGACGGGGCCGCAAAGGGCGGCGACGGGGCTGCTAGGGGCGGCGACGGGGCCGCGGAGGGCGGTGACGGGGCCGCTAGGGGTGTTGACGGGGCTGCGAAGGGGCCACGAGGGTCCTCGAAGGGCGGCAACGGGGCCGCTAAGGGTGGCGACAGGGCTGCTAGGGGCAGCGTCGGGGCCGCTAAGGGTGGCGACGGGGCCGCTAAGGGCGGCGACGGGGCCGCTAAGGGCGGCGTCGGGGCCGCTAGGGGTGGCGCGAGGGGCCGTGAGAGGGGCCTCTAGAGGGGCGGCGACGGGGCCTCTAGTGGTGGGCCCAAGGAAGCGTTCCCACTAGGGAACCTGCTCTGTACCATGTGAAGAAATGAGGAATTAATGAACTAGCAAGCAGGTGGGTACAAGTAGGAAAACCTAGAAGTGTTGTACCCCATATTGTCTACCCCACTACAGCCTACACAGACTATAGCATATGAGTTAGACATTTTATCCCAGTGGTTAGTGGCTGGGATTCTGACATGGTATCAGAGCAAAGGTCTTCGGTTCGAATCCCAGTGTGTGCACTTCGGACATCCCAGTGAGGGGGGGTTTCAGAGGTCCACTGGTGATCCCCGATTGATCCTAGAGAAGGGTTACAGGCATGTTGGCCTGGGGGGGTATGGGCGCACTCACCCGCTACACAAATAAGCCCTTTTAGCCCGGTGGTTAGTGGCTGGGATTCTGACACAATGTAGGACTGAATTTTTTCACCCTCGGCAATGTTGGGAATGCGATTATAAAATTCTTCCATCTGCTGCGTGTACTACGCGACACTCCCGTATTGCCGATTATGATGTAATTTTTCGCGCACAATATAAGTGGAATTAATCGGCTCAAAACGTTTGAGAAGGTCTGCCCGGAACTGCTGCCACGTGGCTTCGCCCTGGAAAATTCTACTGTTGCTTCCGAGCCACTAGAGAGCTGGACCGCGCATCAATGTTGTCGCGAGACGAACTTTTTCGCCGTCGTACTCCGTCGTCGACCATCCGATCGCCGCGAAATAAATTTTGATCGTTGGGAGCCATCGCCTGACGTCGGATTTCCTGTCCCTAGGGTCGAACGACTCCGTTGAGTGAATTTTCGGAACCTCGAACTGACGCTGCGACTGCTGCGAAGTCGCAAAAGCGGGAATGTACATGGTCGAGAGGAGTTGCGTAACGCGCTGCAGTTCATTTCGAAGCTGCTCATTCTCCAATCGCGACCGGTTGGTAGTCGCTCGCATCTCCGCTTCCATCTTAGCGATTTGCACGAATAGCTGCTGCGTAATGTCAGAATAAACAAGAGTGCAAAAGAAGAATGATGAAAGAGAGATTTCACTAGCAGCAGTTGGGATACATATAGCAAACCCTAACTAGGTTGTACTCGTTATAGAGCACCCCACTACAGGCTAGATAATAATATTCTGACACACCTCCATAGCCAAAGTGGAGTGTAATCAGTACAATGAGCAGATATAGTAATAGTTCACAATTATAAGCAAAGCTAGAGGCGATCACAGAGGGCAAGTGAGGAGGAGGAATTGTGAAGGGAGAGAAGATGGGAGACGACGGCTGAAGCTGCAGACACACGGGCAACAGGAGGACTGGCACAGTGGCTACTGAGCGCACGAGGGCACCGGACTACGGGAGTATGTGGCTCCGTGGCTATGACGAGCGGCAGGAGCAACGGACCCACAGGCGACTGGCACATCCAGGCTCTCTGGGCTACCGAGAGCGCGACGGCTCCGGACTACAGGCGCTGCGCACGACACGATGGCGGCCTCCTCTCAGCCTCCCCAAACAGTCCCACCTCCTTTCCACACACCCCCTGCTGCACCCCTAGCTCCACTCCCACGTCACCCCCACAACTCCACTCCCCGCGGCTCCCTCACCTCCACCCCCCTCAGCAGCATTTGCAGCAGTGGGAGACGAACAAGGAGGAGGGGAACACCCACACCGCGCACCCCCATGCTTGCCACCCCACACCCCCCACCGCCGCGGAACGCACGGCAGCACGGGAGGAATAAGCAGCATGGGGGGGGGGGGGGGGGGGGCCGGGGCAAAAGGGGGGGGGGGGTGCGTGCTCCTCCTTCGGGTGCCGAAACGGACAGGCAGGGGGGCGCGCGCGGTTCTCCTGGGCGCCGCGATAGACGGGCGGGAGGCGCGCGCGGCTCCCTAGGGCGCCGCGACGGACGCGCAAAGGCCGCGCGCGACTCTCCTGGGCGCCGCGACGGACGGGCGGGGGGCGCACTCAGCTCTCCAGGGCGCTGCGACGGACGGGAGGGGGCCACACGCTACTCCCCAGGGTGCTGCGACGGACGGGCAGGGGACGCACGCTGCTCCCCAGGGCGCCGCAACTGACGGGTGGGGGGGCACGCGTGGCCTGCAGGGCGACGCGGCGAGACGGGCGGGGGCTTTGCGCGGGTCCCCACAGCAGAAAACCGCCGCGCACCCCGAGCGCATGGCGGGGGCTTTGCGCGGGTCCCCACGGCAGGAAGAAGATGTCGCGCGTCCGAGGCGCGCGAGAAGTAGAACGGCAGCGGAAGCAGTTAGGTGGCGGGCCCACCCACAAGATCGACCCAAGGAGGTCGACCTGCTCTGATAGCATGTCAGAATGAACAAGAGTGCAAAAGAAGAATGACGAAAGAGAGATTTCAGTAGCAGTAGTTGGGATACATATAGCAAACCCTAACTGGGTTGTACTCGCTATAAAGCACCTCACTACAGGCTAGATAATAGCATTCTGACATGTAACGTCGTGTCAAACATTGTATATGTTACTGTTCTGTAGGCTACAATGTGTTAGCCTTTAGGGGGTACATTTCTCTAGGGTTTCATACTTGTACTCCCACACGTTTCTAGTTCATCACTTCTTGATTCTGACATGGTATTAAGAGCGTAGGTTTAGACCTAGGATCACTTACCTTAGGGCCCACCTTCCGCTAGAAGCGCCCTCGAGCGCCTTAATAACGTAGTGCCCTCGGGCGCCTCTCTCCTAGTGCGCCCCCGTGCGCCTCTCCTACTCCTGCTGCCTGTGCACAGCTCGCTAATGCCGCGCGTGGCCCTTTTTTTTTTAGCGCGCGTAGCCCGCTAGCAGCCCGCGCGCGCCGACTGTTAGCCGCCGGCACGACCAGCGCCGCCCACGAGCAGCCCACTAGCCGCCCGTCGACCGGCCCTTCTGGTCGTCCAGAGCGTCGCAGCCCCGCCCATAGGCCGCCACATCGCCCTAGTAGGCCAGCGCCCATGCGCGACTGCAGCCCACGCACAACCGCGGACCGCTCGCTACAGCCGCCCCAACGCAGGCCCACCGCTGCGCCGTGCCGCGTAGCCTAGCCCGAGCCGCGTCGTGCCGCCCTGCCCGAGCCGCGCCACCCGAGTCGCGCCGCCCGAATCGCGCCGCCCTAACCGAGTCGCGCCGCCCCACCTGCAGCAACTACTATTCCTGTTCCTGCTACTACTACTTGTTATGTGATGCTATCATCTGCATTCACGTCTGTCTGCCTCCCATCACATGTTCGTGCGTTGCATGCGTGGTGTGAGCGTGTGCAAGAATTTGTGTTTGATGTGGTTTGATTTTTCTGAGTGTGTGTGAATGTTATTTGACTTGAGCAGATATCAGAAGTGACTCCTGTGCTCAAGAGCTTTCCGACGAACCAAGTATCGCTTCAATCGGAGCACGAACAAGAAAGTTACGAACGTTGGAGTTCGTATGCTTTTCATATTTGATTGTGGCAATTGTGGGAAGTTGTGGGGTTGACTCAATATGGGGTACAGACTTTTGGGGGTTGGGAAATTCGTCTTTTCTACTGTAGTTGCTGCCAAATGGTTGGGAGAAACCAAACCAGGTTGGCAAGTGTGGCCAAGTTGGGTTGAGGTGGATTTTGGAGGTTGGGATAGTGACAAAGGTCAAAGTTGGGTTGCCTATGGGGAAGGGAATTGTGTGGCATGGGGTTTCCTTGGTTGGGGACTCTCTAGGGACCTTCCCTCTCATCCTAATCATCCCTTCCACCTGGTTTAGTGCTACTCTAACTTCTTTTGTGTGGAAATTTTGAGAACTTTGTGATTGAGTTAAGATTCCATGGCAGCATACCCCGTAGTGCACCAAAATTGATAACTCAAGAAATACTTCACCTTTTTGTACGATTCAACTTTGAAATTGTAGCCGCAAACAAGAGCTACAAAATATCTGAAATTGGTGAAGTTTTGACAATGCGTTTTCGGTCAACGATGTTTCTTGTGAGCGCGACTATTGTGTCCAGAAATAGAGACCAACGATTTTTGAGAAATTTAGGCACCTATTCTTCATAAACTCCGTTCTTAGTCTCTAACACTACTGTTACTGCTGCTACTGCTACTGCCACTATGGCGAGTCCTATTGTTCTCACCTTTGACGCTGAGGGACGACTGATTTAGTTTGATGTCTTGCTCGATGATCTGCACCTGTTCCTCGAGATCACTGCCAAAGACGACGTTTCCCTGTATGACCACACGTCCCGCGCTGCTCCCGTACCTGCTGCTACTGTCAGAATCCCAACCACAACCATTCGAATAAAAGGGCTTGTAGCGGGCCAGTGCGCCCATAACCCCCCAGGACAACGAGCTTATAACTCTTCCCTGGTGTCAGAGGATCGAATTCTCAATCAAAACTTGTCCCTAAAACTGAATACAAAGCATTTTTATACTCAGAAAATACAAGGATATACAAGATAAAACGAACCTTCGGGAACACGCCCTTCTCGATACTACAATCACAAGTGCGCACAAGCACGCAAGGCTATTGGCACTTGGGATTACGCCCAGATTACACCGTATACACCACTGTCGGCGCTGTCGGTGCCGTATAATAGGTATGTCGGTGGGAAAAGTAGGAAATAAGAGAAATAAATAGAAGGCTCTAGAAAATAGAATAGTAGGCCGACTGAGATGAAATAAATACCAAAATAAAGAGAAAAGGGAGAATAGGATAACAGAAAAATATAATAGTGAGAAAATATTATAACGGGGACGTCCTCTCACACTTCCCCCCCTCAAAGCTGGGTGGTAGAAGTAACACCCTGCTTGACAAGGTAGTCCTGGAGAGGACAGCGGGCGTTATCCATGTCGTGTTCAGGTACCCAGGTATCCTTGGAAGGATCATAGCCTTTCGAACGAATCAAGAGCTCCAATGTGCCGCTACGTCGTCGTCGGTGCGCCAGAACGGCTTCAACTTTGTACTCAGGTTCCCCATTAACGATCACGAGCAGTGGCGGCGGCGGCTGGCGACCTTTGAAGACCGTGTTTGGGTCCCGATAGGGCTTGAGAAGTTGAACATGGAAGGCATTGTGAATTCTCCTGGTAGCTGGTAAACGCAAGCGGAAGGTTACTAGAGTGACCTGCGCCTCGACGAGAAAAGGTCCGCAGAAGCGAGGTCGGAGCTTAGACGGAAGATGGCTAATGTCGAGATTGCGTGTATCTAGAAGAACTTGATCGCCAATCTTGATGGAATGATCATTGCGACTCTGATCAGCGAGCTTCTTTTGTTGCTGCTGGATAGTGAGAAGACGTTTATGCGTGCGCTCCCACAATTGGTGCATAGTGGTAATGAAGTCATGTGCGGGTTGCACCATGGCGGGTACTGTTGGTTTCTGAGGCGTGAGTGGGTTGCGACCGTAACAGAGGAAGAAAGGAGTTTGCCCTGTTGCGGCGTGCGTGGCGTTGTTATACGCAAACTCGAGAACTGGCAGGTGTGCATCCCGTTTAGAGATATCGTCCTTACACGCCGCTCGCATAAGCTATTCAACAATCTGGTTGAGGCGCTCTATCTGACCATCCGTTTGTGGATGATAAGCTGATGACATGGCGAGTTTGGTCCCCATGAGCGAGATGAGCTCCTTCGACAATTTACTCGTTAATTTTGGGTCTCTGTCGGAGATCAGGGTGGTTGGAATGCCATGTTGCGAGATGACATAGCGAAAGAATAATTGCGTTGTCTCCTCGATGCGAGCCGTTGTGTGTGTCGGAATGAAGTGTCCCATTTTGGAGAATTTGTCGATTACGACTAGAATGGCGTCGTAACCAGCTTTGGTAGGTGGTAACCCGGTGATGAAGTCGAGGCTAACCACTTGCCAAGGCTGTTCAGAGAGTGGAAGAGGCTGTAGTAACCCGAATTTCTTCTGTTTGCTGCTCTTCATCCGTTGGCATGTGTCGCACGAGGTGACAAATTTTTGTACGCCATCCGCCATGTGGGGCCAATAATAATGCTTCGCAATACCGGCAAGCGTCTTGTTACTATCGAAGTGGCCCGCGTAGAGAACATCATGATATTCTTTGAGTAGTAACTGGTGTAAAGGAGGGTAATTAGGTACCCATATTTTTGTGGATCCCTTGCGGTATGGGATGTCTTGATCCCAATGTAGAAGATGACTCTTTTCTACTCTAGAGACTTCGGGGTCGATGGTGTATCCATGCATGAAGAGTCCCTTCAAAAGTGGGTTCATGCCATCGACTTGTAGGGCGGCAACGTGTGCAGGGCGACTCAATGCGTCTGCCTTGTTCTTGTGCCCCGACTTATACACGATGTTGTAATGGAAGTGGGTTTCGAGAAAGTCAATCCACCGGACCTGCTGCCTGGAGAGTGTTGGTTGGGTCTTCAGATACTTGAGGCTGCAGTGGTTGGTGTAGACGGTCGTTTTTCTTCCTTCGAGATAACACCTCCATGTCTTAAATGCGTTGGTGATGGCGAGGGCCTCTTTGTCATGGATGGGGTGATTGAATTCTGCCCCGTGAAGTTTTTTACTGAGGTATGCATGTTGAGATAGTTGCGAGGAATGAATGAACTATGAATGAAGGCAGTGCAAATATGAAACCCTAACTGAGTTGTACCCCCTATGGGATGCCCCACTACAGCCTACACAATAGTATAAGCTATAGATATGTTCTGACACACCCACATAGGCAAAGTGGGGGAGAACAAGGGGTCACAAGACCAGTCAAGCAAGACAAAGCAAAGCTCAGGGTGGATCACAAAGTCACCACACAGTCCGAGCACAAGAGCAAGGCCAAAGGCCTGTTCACATGCAAGAGTACAGACATATATATAAAGCTAGACAAGCAAGAGCAGGTATATATATGTCACAGTACAAGTAAATTCAAGAGGAGAGCAAGTGAGGCAAGACAGGCACAAGACCCAGCTGGGTACAGAAGCGCTGATGGTCGCAAGGCGCGAGTGCCTTGGTGAACACATCAGCAGTGTTGGCCTCAGAGGCCACGTACGCAAGCCGCAACTGTCCACGCTGCTGTAGCTCGCGAGCAAGGAAGTAGCGAAGAGCAATGTGCTTCGTTCTGTGCTCCAGACGCTGCTCTCGACACAAGGCCAGCATGGCCTTGTTGTCTACGTACAGCACAGGCGGCTCTCCAAGGTCAGTCAGCAGGTAGGTGAGCCAGCGAAGCTCCTGTGCAGCCATGGCCCCGGCGTAGATCTCAGCCTCACAACTGGAGCTGAGAACAGAAGACGAGCGAGTAGCCCGCCACGAAACAGAGTCGGAACCAAGGCTGAAGGTGTAACCCTGTGACGACCGCTGCGGGGCCTGGTCGTCAGCCCAAGAAGCGTCCGCGTGACCTGTAAGGACCACTGGACTCCGCCCTCCAAGCACTAGCCCCATGCCCGACGTACTGCACAGGTAGCGCAATACCCTCTTTGCTGCAGCCATGTGCTCTGGTCGGTGTCTCCCAGGAGCAACATAGCGTGCAAGAATGCTCAGAGGGTATGCAAGGTCAGGTCGTGTGCAGGTCATCAGGTACATGAGGCAGCCAACAAGCTCTGGGTACGGGCCACTCGACTCTACGGACTCATCCGAAGGCAGAGCTGAGAGTGAGTGGCGAGTAGACAGAGGAGTGGCCTGAGGCGAGGAGTACGTGAAGCCGAAGCGCTGAAGGACCTGCTGCACCATGTGTGACTGAGTCAAGGTAATGGTGCGGCGTGCTCTGTCCCGAGTGATCTGCAAGCCAAGGTAGCTGCGCAGTTCACCCAGGTCTGTGCACGTGTGTCTCTTCAGCAGCTCGGACTTCACGTAGGCGAGTCCAGCAGTGTCCGCTGTGGCAAAGACCAAGTCGTCGACGTACACGAGGATGTAGAACGGCGGCAGTGAAGTGTCGGTGCGCAGAAACAGCGACGGGTCAGCAGTAGAAGGAGCAAACCCAAGAGCCGCAAGCGTAGTCCTCAGTGTGTCGTGCCACTCACGCGGTGCCTGGCGGAGACCGTAGACTGGCCGTCGGAGGCTCCACTGGGTGCCAGGAGGGAAAGTCCCAGTGAAGCCAGGTGGACGGCGCAGCCAGATCTCCTCGTGCAGGCTACCCTGCAGGAACGCAGTGCTGAAGTCGAGAGAGTGAAGCTCGTAGTCGCGCTGAGCGGCTATGTGCAGCAGCACCCGAAGAGTGGTCATCTTCGGGGTGGGAGAGAAGGTCTGAAAGTAGTCAACTCCCTGCCGCTGACTGAAGCCACGAGCAACGTACCGCGCCTTGACGACAGGTGGAGAGCCGGGCGGCCGCTTCACCCTGAAGATCCACATGCCACTGACGATGTTCGCCCGAGGAGGGGGAACTGCGTCAACGTAGGTGCCTGTGGACTTCCAGGAAGCCATCTCTGCATCCATAGCTGCCTGCCATTGAGAGGAGTAGGGACCCTCTACGGCCTCCGCGTAAGAGCGCGGAGTCGGGATGTCTAGTGCATCCGGGTCTCCCTCAGGAGCAAGCAGTACAGACGCGAGATGAGGTGAAGCAGCACCCAGACACTGTAACTCCTCCTGCCTGTGCTCTAGGACGTCCGTGCCAAGAGCACACTCACCCCCGACGGACGGAGGACAGACAGACGCAGACTCAGTAACAAGACTAGCAGCGTAGTCTAGACGACGGCGAGCAGCAAAGTCGACGAGCTCAGCGACAAGAGCACACGCAGCAGCGGACTCAAAAGAGGGGTCAGTGACGACAGTAGCAAGCAGACGCGTGACAGTAGGACTGGCAGCACGAAGGGAGTCCGACTCAGGGTCGGCAAGCGCAGGAAGAGAGGACTCAGGAGGAGAAGGCAAAGGGGCACGCAGAGGAGCAGTGGACGGACGCAGAGACATCCGGTGCGTGCCAGGGACAGGAGGAGGACGCTGACGCGAACCGCGACCACTAGCGCGAGCAGCACGAACAGGCGACGCGGGACGAGACGCAGGCTCACGATGCTCAGCAAGACCTCCAGTAGGACCAGTGTAAGGAGAGGGAGCAGGCAGTGGGGAGGAAGGCTCCAACAGTGACTGCGACTGGACAGGCTGTGGACACCCTACCGGAGGAGAAAGACCAAGAACTTGCTGGAGAAGCGGAACGAAGTACGGCCGAGGCCGCGCGGCAGCTCCAGACTTAGCAGGGACAGCACCAGCACCCTCAGCAGCAGGACCTACAGCAGCACCAGCAGCAGAACCACCGCCAGGACAGACAGCTGTAGTCTCAGCACCAACACCCCCAGCGGTTCCAGCTCCAGCACGACCCGCAGGCCCAGCAGCTCCGGGACCGGCAGCACCAGCACCCTCGACGGTCGAAGAAGCTCCAGCTCCAGCAGCACGCCTCCAGCGGCTAGCAAACCACTCACGCAGCTCCTGTGGGGAGAGGGGCTCCCGCCGAGACGCAGCACCAGGAGAAACCCCAGGCTCAGCAGCTCCAGACGCAGCACCCCCAGGCTCAGCAGCTCCAGACGCAGCACCCCCAGGCTCAGCAGCTCCCGACTCAGCACCCCCCGGCCCAGCACCCCCAGGCTCAGCACCCGCAGCAGCACCAGAGTCACCAGTAACCTCGACCGGGTCTATGGCGTCTACCTGGGACACACCTGAGGGGGCAGGAACCTGAGGGGGGAGGGGGTCTACCGGGGGGAGAACCGGCACAAGGAAGTCCGGCGGAGGGGGGAGGGAAGGAGTGCGGTAGGGGAAGAGGCGGTAGAAGGGGACTGACTCGTCGAACGTGACGTCCTGGGAGGACAGAACACGACGAGAGGAGGGGTGGTAAAACTGCCACCCTGGAGCGTCAGTGGGGAAGCCAAGGAAGACACAGGGAGCAGCACGAGGGGACAGCTTGTCCGCAGACATGTCGCGGACAAACGCCCGAGATCCCCAGACACGGAACGTCGA
Source organism: Closterium sp. NIES-65 (assembly GCA_948144175.1). Lineage (NCBI taxonomy): Eukaryota > Viridiplantae > Streptophyta > Zygnematophyceae > Desmidiales > Closteriaceae > Closterium > Closterium sp. NIES-65. Next base: position 249,707 of record CANXME010001596.1, read on the forward strand.
CGCATCGCCAACCTTCCCCGTCCACAGCAAGACTGGGGACATCGCAGGCCGAGAGACCCTGGGGTGAAGGTTGAGCTGATGCGCCGCGTACCTCACCGCAAACGGCCACAGAAAATGGGGGGCAGCCGCAGCATCATGGACGTACGAGCGACATCCATGACCATGCCAATGCGGCGCTCAGCAATCCCATTTTGCTGTGGAGAGTCCGGAAGCGTGAAGGTCTGGCGGATCCCCCGTGCACGACAGTAGTCTCTTAGAAGGCGAGAGGAGAACTCTCCGCCTCTGTCCGAGTGCAGACGCAGAACAGGAAAGTCCGAGCCGAAGCTCTTCCTGAGCTGGAGACGAGCCTCGCGGATCCAGTCGATCCGCACCTCAGTGACAGCACCCTTGCTGCGCAAGGGGAGGACTGTGGTGTAACGCGAGTAGTCATCAACCACCAACAGGAAGTAGCGCTCGTGACCCTGCCCACGGACGGGGGCTGGGCCCCACACGTCCATGTGAAGCGTCAGCAGAGGAGCCTCTGTCGGGGGGAACTGGGAGGAGTGAGGAGCTGCCCGGAGGCGCCCCTCAACACAGGGGACACAGGAAGGTCCTGGCCCGGAGGGAAGGGGAGGGAGAGACTGGGGAAGACCAGAGACAAGGACACAGGAAGCCATGCTCCGAAGACGGGGCAAGGAGGGGTGGCCAAGACGGTGGTGCCACAGGAGAGTCTCGTGAGACAGGAGGCGACAAGAACAGGGGGCAGACTCAGGACCTGACCGGGACGCAGCAGCAAGCACCTGACCTGACGCAGCGACCTGACCGGACGCAGGGACAGGAGGAGACGTAGTGGTCAGGGTGTAGAGGCTCGACCCCGGCCGACGCGAGAACGTGGCCAGGTGTCGGCCTGTGCGTGCGTCCGTGCAGTGGGTCACCCGCTGACTCGCAGGAGTGAACTGGTGAACCCCCGCATCGTGCAGGTCCGCACCACTCACCAAGTTCGTAGAGAACGAGGGAAGGTACAGACCAGACAGGGTGCCCGAAGGGGCAGCCGGACACGGGAGGACAGTGGAGAAGTGAGAGAGGACAGGACCCCCAGAGGGGTCAGCCAGGGAGACCGCAACCGGCCGGCCAAGCGGCGTGAGGGTGGTGCGGTCTCAAAAGAAGGAGCGAGAAGCCCCGGAGTCAAGTGTGAAAGTGAGGGAGGACGAAGGCGACGCAGTACCTGAGAGCGCAGTCTCACCAGGACCTGAGAGCGCAGACGTACTGGCACCTAGAGCAGCAGCCTCACAAGCACCTAGCGCAGCAGTACCAATGCCCGGGTCGGGCGGGAAACACCGGTAACAGTCACCCTCCTCACTAAGAGTTACAGCATACATAGCAGCAAGGATAGCATCATAGTCAAGATCAAAGATCGCTACACCAGCCCTAAGAAGCTCATCCCAGCGGGGAATCTCACTAGCCTCGGGGAACTGCTGACGCCAGGCGTCCGTCAGGCGGCCAAAGCAGCGCTGGGTGGGGTGGGCACCCCCACACTGCTCACCCGCACGGTCACCGGAACGAAGGACGTAGGCACACGGTTCAGCACCCCCACCCCTCTGACGCCGAGTGTACCACTCACGAAGCTGCTGGGGCGGAGGGATGTCCCGCGAATGCTGCTGCTGCTGCTGCTGCGGGCGCTGACCACCACCACCACCGCTCCGCTGCTGGGTACCACCCCGACCAGCTCCACCCCCTCCGCCACCACCGCCTCCTCCTCCGCCTCCTCCGCCGCCTCCACCTCCACCGCTGCCACGACCACCACCGCTGCTGCCACCACCGCCGCCTCCGCCGCCGCTGGCACCACCACCACCACCCCCGCCACCACCCCCGCCGCCGCCCCCACTCTCTCCGCCGCCTCCACCGCCACCTCCACCGCCCCCTCCAGCTCCACCCGCGCCCTTGCCCCCCTTGCCCTTGCCAGAGCGGCGTCTCCCACTAGGGGCAGACGCCGCGCCGACCGACTCAAGACCAAGCAGGTCGGCAGCAGCAGCAGAGGCAACAGAGGGCAGCAGGGGGGAAGGAGAGCACCCCTCAAAGATGGGGGTGCGAGGGTCACCACGAGAAGCTCCTACAGCGACGATGCTCTTCTCCGCCGCGAGGAGGGCCTTCTCGAGGACGTCGACGGTGAGGGTGGTGGGACAGACTGCGAGAAAGTGGTCCCTGACTACGCGAAGGGAGTCAGGGAGGCGCGCGACTACGTAGTAGAGAGTGATGTACATGGGGGGGGGGGTTCTTAGCGCAGAACTCAGCAGGAAGGGCGGCGCGGTAGCGAGTGTCACTAGTGCGGAGGTGCGTAATGAGGTCAGCGACAGTGGGAAAGGCAGAGAGGTCAGGAAAGAGGTAGGGAAGCATGAGACGGCTCAGTGCAGCAGTGGCAGGGGAGGAGTAGCGCGCAACTACAGCGTCGTACAAGGTCTGAGCACTCTTGTACTGACTAAAGTGCGCGCGCTCAGAGGTAGGGAGGTGGCGACGCACAGCAAGACGTGCAGCAGCATCGCGGGTGGCCCACTGAGAGCGCACAGTGGGATCAGCATCAGCAGCAGGAGCAGGAGAGGCGCCAGAAGTGAGGTCAAAGAGAGAGAGGCCGTCTGCCCTATCGCACTGTAAAAACAACTGCAGGTCGTCTACCCAGACCTCAAAGTCAATGGCTCGACCCTCAGCGTCAAAAGCGAGGACACTGGGGGTAGCCATGACAGCAGTAGACTAGCAGTAGGGTGAGGGCAGTGCGGAGAGGACAGCTCTGCGCTCACCAGACAGGGAAGGTCCGGTAGTGCAGGGACCGGGCGGTGCAGGCGACTCGGGCGGCTCGGGCGGCTCGGGCGGCTCGGGCGGCTCGGGCGGCTCGGGCGGCTCGGCTGCTGGGCGGCTCGACTGCTGGGCGGCTCGGCGGCGCGGCGGCTCGGCTGCGCGGGGCTCAGCTGCTCGGGCGGCACGGCTGGTGGTGGAGCGGCGGCCCGGCGGTTCAGGTGCAGCAGCGGGGCCGGTAGATGCAGCGGCGGGGCCGTCAAGTGCAGCGGCGGGGACGGCGGGGCCGGCAGGTGCAGCTGCGAGGCCGTCAGGTGCAGCGGCGGGGCCGGCAGGTGCAGCGGCGGGGACGGCGGGGCCGGCAGGTGCAGCAGCGGGGCCGGCAGGTGCAGCGGCGGGGCCGTCAGAGGGGACAGCAGGGCCGTCAGGCGCAGGGGCGGGGCCGGCAGGTGCAGCGGCGGGGCCGTCAAAGGGGACGGCGGGGCCGTCAGCGGCTGGGCCGTCAGAGGGGACGGCGGGGCCGTCAGCAGCGGGGCCGTCAGAGGGGACGGCGGGGCCGTCAGCGGCGGGGCCGTCAGAGGGGACGGCGGGGCCGTCAGGTGGAGCGGCGGGGCCGGCAGAGGGGACGGCGGGGCCGTCAGGTGCAGCGGCGCGGCCGTCTGGGGCGGCGCGACGAAGCCGCTTAGGCGGCGCGACGAAACCGTGAGGGCAGCGCGACGCGATCGGGCCGCCAGAGGAAAAAAAAGCCGAGCGCGACTCGGGCTAGGGCGGAGCGCGCTCCGGGTAGGAAAAAAAAGTCAGGTGGGCCCTAAGAACAGTTCCCACTAGGGAACCTGCTCGATACCATGTTGAGATAGTTGCGAGGAATGAATGAACTATGAATGAAGGCAGTACAAATATGAAGCCCTAACTGGGTTGTACCCCCTATGGGATACCCCACTACAGCCTACACAATAGTATAAGCTATAGATATGTTCTGACAATGCAATGGGTTGCAGCCCCTTCCCTTGATCCTGCATGAGTACTGCCCCCACAACTTGATCGCTAGCATCGGCCTCGATGACATAGTCAAGTTCAGGGTCTGGCAGGATAAGGACAGGTGCGGACGTGAGTGCGGTTTTAAGTTGTTCCACGGCTTCCTGGTGCTTCGCCTCCCATTGATATGGTGAATTCTTCTTCAACAGGTTCATTAATGGTGCAGCAATCTTGGCGTAGTTCGGTACGAACCGGTTGTAGTAGTTGGCGAATCCAAGGAACTGTTGTAACGCCTTCACGTTCTCAGGGGTCTTCCACGTTCGCACTGCTTCGATCTTCTTAGGATCCACGTGAACTCCTTGAGCGCTCACCATATGTCCAAGGAACTGGACATTTTTCAACACAAACTCGCTCTTGGATAGTTTCACGTAGAAGAGTTCTCGTCGAAGAATTTCAAACACCCGTCACAGATGCTCAACGTGCTTCTTCATGTCTTTCGAGTATATCACGATGTCTGAGAAAACTGAAACGAGAATGAATAGACTAAGTGAAAGTTGGGTACAAATACAAACCCTAGAAAGCTATACCCCATATGTGCTACCCCACTATAGCCTACAATAGCTATGTCATATAAATCTGACACACCCCCATAGGCAAAGTGGGGGAGTACAAGGGGTCACAAGACCAGTCAAGCAAAGCAAAGCAAAGCAAGCTCATGGTGGATCACAAAGTCACCACACAGTCCGAGCACAAGGTCAAGGGCACAAGCCCAATTCACATGCAGGAGTACACACAAATATATAAAAGGCTAGACAAGCAAGAGCAGGAGTATATGTATATATATGTAGCAGTACAAGCAAGGTCAAGAGGTGAGCAAGTGAGGCAAGACAGGCATAAGACCCAGCTGAGTAAAGAAGCGCTGATGATCACAAGGCGCAAGTGCCTTGGTAAAGATATCAGCAGTGTTGGCCTCAGAGGCCACGTACTCAAGACGCAGCTGACCACGCTGCTGCAGCTCACGAGCAAGGAAGAAGCGAAGAGCAATGTGCTTCGTTCTGTGCTCCAGTCTCTGCTCTCGACATAAGGCCAGAATGGCCTTGTTGTCTACGTACAGCACTGGAGGAAAACGAGGGGGCTCTCCGAGGTCAGTCGGCAGGTAGGTGAGCCAGCGAAGCTCCTGAGCAGCCATGGCCCCGGCGTAGATCTGAGCCTCACAACTGGAGCCGAGAACAGAAGACGAGCGAGTAGCCCGCCAAGAAACAGAGCCGGAACCAAGGCTAAAGGTGTAGCCCTGTGACGACCGCTGCGTAGCCTGGTCGTCAGCCCAAGAAGCGTCTGCGTGCCCAGTGAGGACCACTAGACTCTACCCTCCAAGCACAAGCCCCATGCCTGACGTACTGCACAAGTAGCGCAACACCCTCTTCGCTGCGGCCATGTGCTCCGGTCTGTGTCTCCCAGGAGCAACATAGCGCGTGAGAATGCTAAGAGGTTATGCAAGGTCAGGACGAGTGCAGGTCTTCAGGTACATGAGGCAGCCAACAAGCTCTGGATATGGGCCACTCGACTGTACGGACTCATCCGAAGGCGGAGCTGAGAGCGAGTGGTGAGTAGGCAGAGGAGTGGCCTGAGGCGAGGAGTACGTGAAGCCGAAGCGCTGAAGGACCTGCTGCACCATGTGTGACTGAGTCGGAGTAATGTTGCGGCGTGCTCTGTCCCGGGTGATTTGCAAGCCAAGGTAGCTGCGCAGTTCACCCAGGTCTGTGCACGTGTGTCTCTTCTGCAGCTTCGACTTCACGTGGGCGAGTCCAGCAGTGTCAGCTGTGGCAAAGACCAAGTCGTCAACGTACACGAGGATGTAGAACGGCGGCAAAGAAGTATTGGTGCGCAGAAACAGCGACAGGTCGGCAGTAGAAGGAGCAAACCCAAGAGCCGCAAGCATAGTCCTCAGTGTGTCGTGCCACTCACGTGGTGCCTGGCAAAGACCGTAGACTGGCCACTGGAGGCTCCACTGGGTGCCAGGAGGAAAATTCCAAGTGAAGTCAGGTGGGCGGGGCAGCCAGATCTCCTCGTGCAGGCTACCCTACAAGATAACAGTGGTGAAGTCAAGAGAGTGAAGCTCGTAGTCGCGCTGAGCGGCTATGTGCAGCAGCACCCGAAGAGTGGTCATCTTCGGGGTGGGAGAGAAGGTCTGAAAGTAGTCAACTCCCTGCCGCTGACTGAAGCCACGAGCCATGTAACGCGCCTTGAAGACAGGAGGAGAACCTGGCGGCTGCTTCACCCTGAAGATCCACATGCCCCTGATGATGTTCGCCCCAGGCGAGGGAACCGCATCAACGTAGGTGCCTGTGGACTTCCAGGAAGCCATCTTTGCGTCCATAGCTGTTTGCCAGCGTGAGGAGTAGGGACCCTCTACGGCCTCCGCGTAAGAGCGCGGAGTCGGGATGTCAAGTGCATCCGGGTCTCCCTCAGGGGTAAGCAGTACGCACACAAGATGAGGTGAAGCAGCAGCCAGACACTGGAACTCCTCCTGCCTGTCCTCAAGGACGTCCGTGCCAAGAGCACACTCACCCCCGACGGGCGGATGACAGACATAAGCAGACTGAGCAACAAGACTAGCAGCGTAGTCTAGACGACAGCAAGCAGCAAAGTCAACGAGCTCAACAACTAGGGCACACGCAGCAGTGGACTCAAAGGAGGGGTCAGAGACGACAGTAGCAAGGAGACGCATGACAGTAGGACTGGCAGCACGAAGAGAGTCCAACTCCGGGTCGCCAAGAGCAGGAAGAGAGGAATTAGGAGGAGAAGGCAAAGGGACACAAAGAGGAGCAGTGGACAGACGCAGAGACGTTTGGTGCGTGCCATGGATAGGAGGAGGACGCTGACACGAACCGCGACCACTAGTGCGAGCGGCATGAACAAGCGACGCAGGACGAGACGCAGGCTCACGACGCTCAGCAAGACCTCTAGTAGGACCGGTGTAGGGAGAAGGAGTAGGTAGTGGGGAGGCCGGCGGGAACTGTGACTGTGACTGGACAGGCTGTGGACACTCAAAAGGAGGAAGAGGACCAAGAACCTGCTGAAGGAGCGGAACGAAGTACCGTCGAGGCCGCGCGGCGACTCCAGACACAGCAGGGACAGCACCAGCACTCCCAGCGGTAGTACCAGCGCCAATAGTACCTCCAGCTGCAGTACCTCCGTCAGCACCAGCAGCACCCCCAGCACGACCGCCGCCAGGACTGACAGAAATAGCCTCAGCGCCAACACCATCAGCAGCTCCAGCTCCACTCGTACCCGCAGGCCAAGCAGCTCCAGTACTCCCAGTACGAGCACCTCTGGGACCGGCGGCACCAGCAACCTCAGCAGCCGAACAAGCTCCAGCCCCAGCAGTACCCCTCCAGCGCCGGGCATACCACTCGCGCAGCTCCTGTGAAGAGAGCGGCTCCCGCCGAGACGAAGCACCCGGAGAACCTCCAGACCCAGCACCGCCATACGCCACACAAGCAGGCCCAACGGCCGCAGGCTCCGCACCCCCAGGCTCAGCAGCTCCACACGTGGCACCCCCAAGCTCAGCAACTCCAGACATAGCACCCCCAAGCTCAGCACCCCCAGGCGTAGCACCTCCAAGCTGAGCACCCCCAGGCTCTGCACCCCCAATCTCAGCACCCCAAGGCTGAGCACCCCCAGTAGTACCACCCGTAGGCTCAGCACCCCCAGAGTCAGCACCCCAAGGCGCAGCACCCCGAGCAGCACCAGAATCACCAGCAACCTCAACATGCTCGACTGCGTCTACCTGGGACACACCTTAAGGGTCAGGACCCTGAGGGGGGAGGGGGTCTATCGGAGGGGGACCTGGTACAAGGAAGAGCGGTGGCGGGGGGAGGGACGGAGTGCGGTAGGGGAAGAGGCGGTAGTAGGGGACCGACTTGTCAAACGTGACATCCTAGGAGGACATAACACGACGAGAGGAGGGGTGGTAGAACTGCCACCCTAGCGCGTCTGGGGGGAAGCCAAGGAAGACGCAAGGAGCAGCACGAGGGGACAGCTTGTCCGCAGACAAGTCGCGGACAAATGCCCGAGATCCCCAGACACGGAACGCAGACGCATCGCCTACCTTCCCCGTCCACAGCAGAGCTGGGGAGGTCTCCGGCATGGAGACCCTGGGGTGAAGGTTGAGCTGATGCGCCGCGTACCAAACCGCAAACGGCCATAGAAAATGGGGGGCAGCCGCATGCATCATGGACGTACGGGGGACGTCCATGACCATGCCAATGCGGCGATCAGCAATCCCATTTTGCTGTGGAGAGTCCGGAAGCGTAAAGGTCTTGCGGATGCCTCGTGCACAACACTAGGCTCGTGGAAGGCTAGAGGAGAACTCTCCGCCTCGGTCAGAGTGCAGACACAAAACAAGAAAGTCCGAGCCGAAGCTCCTCTTGAGCTGGAGACGAGCTGCGCGGATCCAGTCAATCAACACCTCAATGACATCACCCTTGCTGCGCAAGGGGAAGACTATGGTGTAACGCGAGTAGTCGTCAACCACCAGCAGGAAGTAGCGCTCGTGACCCTGTCCACGGACGCGGGCCGGGCCCCACACGTCCATGTGAAGCGTGTGCAGCGGGGCCTCTATCGGAGGAAACTGGGACGAGTGAGGGGCAGCCCATAGCCGCCCCTCGACAAAAGGGACGCAGGTAGGGCCAGGCCCCGGAGAAAGGGGAGGGAGGGACCGGGGAAGACCAGAGACAAGGACACGGGAGGCCATGCCTCGGAGACGAAGCACGGAGGGGTGACCAAGACGGTGGTGCAACATGAGAGTTTCGTGAGACAGGAGGCGACACGAGCAGGGGGCAGACTCAGGACCAGACCAGGATGCTGCAGCAAACACCTAACCCGACGCAGCTACCTGACCAGACGCAGGGACAAGAGGAGACTCAGTGGTCAGGGTGTACAGGCTCGACCCAAGGCGACGTGTAAACGTCGCCAGGTGTCGGCCTGTGCGAGCGTCCGTGCAGTGGGTCACCCGCTGACTCGCAAGAGTGAACTGGTGAACCCCCGCATCCTGTAGGTCAGCACCACTCACCAAGTTAGTAGAGAATGAGGGGAGGTAAAGACCACACAAGGTGCCAGAGAGGGTGGCCAGACACGGGAGGATAGTGGAGAAGTGAGAAAGGACAGGACCCCCAGAGGGGTCTGCCAGAGAGAGTGCAACCGGCGGACCAAGCGGCGTGAGTGTGGTGCGGTCGCGAAAGAAGGAGCGATAAGCCCCTGAGTCAAGGGTGAAGGTAAGGGAGGCCGAAGCTGACGCGGTACCTGAGAGTGCAGTCTTACCAGCACCTGAGAAAGCAGACGCACCGGCACGTAGAGCAGCAGCCTCACTGGCACCTAGAGCAGTAGTCTCACCAATACCTAGAGCAGCAGTCTCAATGCCCGGGTAGGGCGGAAAACACCGGTAACAGTCACCCTCATCACTAAAAGTCACAGCATACATGGCAGCAAGAATAGCATCAAAGTCAAGGTCAAAGATAGCTACACCCACCCTAGACAGCTCATCCCAGCGAGGGATCTCAGTGGCCTCCGGGAACTGGTGACGCCAAGCATCCGTCAGGCGGCCAAAGTAGCGTTGGGTGGGGTGCGCACCCCCACACTGCTCACCCGCGCGGTCGCCGGTGCGTAGGACATAGGTGCACGGACCAGTACCCCCACCCCTCTGACGTGCAGCGTACCACTCACAAAGCTGCTGAGGGGGGGGGGATGTCCTGAGTGCGCTGCTGCTGCTGCTGCTGGCGTAGACCACCACCGGAGCCAACCCGCTCTGTAGCGCCACCCCAACCACCTCCAACTCCTCCGCCACCGCCTCCGCCACCGCCGCCACCTCCGCTACCTCCGCTCCCACTGCCACCGCCACCGCCGCCTCCTCCTCCACTGCCGCCACCGACACCTCCACCCCCGCCACCACTCCCACCGCCACCCCAACTCCCTCCGCCGCCTCCACCACTGCCTCCACCGCCCCCGCTAGCTCCTCATGCGCCCCTGCCTCCCTTGCCCTTGCTAGAGCGTCGTCTCCCGCTAGGGGTAGACGCCGCACCGACCGACTCAAGACCAACGAGGTCGGCCGCAGCAGCAGAGGGCAAAAGGGGGGAGGGAGAACACCCTCAAAGATGGGGGTGCGATGGTCACCACGAGAGGCTCCTAGAGCGACTATGCTCTTCTCCGCTGCGAGGAGGGCCTTCTCGAGGAGGTCAACGGCGAGAGTGGTGGGGCAAACAGAGAGGAAGTGGTCCCTTACTACACGAAGAGAGTCGGGGAGTCGAGTGACTAGGTAGTAGAGGGTGATGTCCATGGGGGGGGGGGGGGGTTCTTGGCGCAGAGCTCAACAGGAAGCGCAGCGCGGTAGCGAGTGTCACTAGTGTGGAGGTGCGTAATGAGGTCAGTGTCTGTGGGAAAGGCAGCAAGGTCAGGGAAGAGGTACGGTAGCATGAGGCGGCTCAGTGCAGCAGTTCCACGGGAGGAGTAGCGTGCAACTACAGCGTCGTACAAGGTCTGAGCACTCTTGTACTGGCTAAAGTGCGCACGCTCAGAGGTAGGCAGGTGGTGACGCACAGCAAAACGTGCAGCAGCATCGCGCGTGGCCCACTGTGAGCGAATAGTGGCGTCAGCATCAGCAGCGGGGGGAGGAGAGGCACCAAAGGTGAGGTCAAAGAGGGAGAGACCGTCCGCCCTATCGCATTGTAGGAAGAGCTGCAGGTCATCTATCCAAACGTCAAAGTCAATGGCCCGACCCTCAGCGTCAAAAGCGAGGACACTAGGGGTGGCCATGACAGCAGTAGTCTAGTAGCGCGAGGAGTAGGGTAAGGGCAGTGTGGCGGAAGGGCAGTGCAGTGCAGTAGGGTAAGGGCAGTGGAGTGGAAGAGGCGCTGCGTTTACGAGACAGGGGCGGCTCGGGCTGCTCGGGCGGCTCGGGCGGCTCTGCGACTCGGCGGCTCAGGCGGCATGGGCGGCTCAGGTGGCTCGGTGTCTCGGCGACTCGGCAACTCGGGCGGCTCGGGCGGCTCGGGCGGCAACCGCGGCTTGGCGACTCGTCGGCCCGGGCGGCTCGGGCGGCGCGGGCGACTCGGCGGCTCGGGCGACTAAGCGGCTCGGGCGGCTCAGGCGACTCGGCAGCTCGGGCGGCTCGGATAGGTGACGGGACCGGGGCCGCAGGTAGGTGACGGGGCCGGGGTCGCGGGTAGGTGACGGGGCCTGGGTCGTAGGTAGGTGACGGGGCCGGGGCCGAAGAGAGGTGACGGGGCCGAGGCCGCAGGTAGGTGACTGGGCCGGGGCCGCAGGTAGGCGACGGGGCCGTAGGTAGGTGACGGGGCCATAGGTAGGCGACGGGGCCGTAGTTAGGAGACGGGGCCGAGGCCGCAAGCAAGCAACGGGGCCGGGGCCACTGGTAGGAGACAGGGGCCAGGGGCCGCAGGTAGGCGACGGGGCCGTAGGGGCCGTAGGTAGGCGACGGAGCCGTAGGGGCCGCAGGTAGGCGATGGGGCCTGGGGCCACAAGGAGGCGACGGGGCCGGGGTCGAGGAGGGGGCCGGGGTCGCAGGTAGGCGACGGGGCCGGGAAAGGGTGGCGCGAGGGCCGGGAAAATATTATAACCGGGACATCCTCTCACACCTAGGATCAATCGGGGATCACCAGTGGACCTCTGACACCCCACCTGCACTGGGATGCCCGAAGTGCATAGACTGGGATTTGAACCCGTGACCTTTGCTCTGGTACCATGTCAGAATCCCAACCAGTAGACCATTGGGATAAAAGGGCTTGTTCAGTAGCGGGTAAGTGCGCCCATAACCCCCCAGGCCAACGTGCCTATAACCCTTCCCTGGGATCAATCGGGGATCAGCAGAGGACCTTTGACACCCCCCCGCACTTAGATGCCCAAAACGCACACACCGAGGTTTTAACCCGATACCATCGCTATGATAACATGTCAGAATCCTAACCACTAGACCATTGGGATAAAAGGGCTTGTTAAGTAACGGGTCCGTGCGCCCATAACCCCCCAGGCCAACATGTCTGTAACCCTTCCCTAGGATCAATCGGGGATCACCAGTGGACCTCTAATTGCGACAGCTAATAGTATTGCTTACTCACAGTGGCAGACTTGTGACGCCCATGCTTGCCTAGCCATTTGCAGCCACCTGCCGTTAGATGAGCGCGAGCACTCGGCGAGCATAAGACCGCTAAGGAGTTGTATGATGCTGTAGTTGCCCGCTACTCCTCCCCTGCTACTGCTGCGATAGGTCGTCTCTCGCTGCCCTACCTCTTCCCGGATCTCTCTGCCTTCGCCACTGTAGCTGACCTCATCACTCACCTTCGTACTAGTGATCTCCGCTTCCTTATTGACCCGGAGTCAAACTCTCTTCGTCCTGCCAGTCCTACTGTCACGCGTCTCCTGGCCACGGCTGTCACTGACCCTTCCTTTGAGTCTGCTGCTGCGTCTGCCCTAGTTGCTGAGCTTGTGGACTTTACTGCTCGCTGTCGTCTAGACTACGCCGCGAGTCTTGTTGCTGAGTCTGATTCTGTCTCTCCTCCGTCCATCAGGGGTGAGTGTGCTCTAGGCACGGACGTCATTGAGGACAGACAAGAGGACCTTGAGTGTCTTGCAGCCGCTGCGCCTCATCTCGTGTCCATGCTGCTTGCCTCTGAGGGAGACTCGGATGCTCCAGACATCCCGACCCCGCGCTCTTACGCTGAGGCGATCGCGGGTCCCTACTCCTCTCAGTGGCAGTCAGCCATGGACGCAGAGATGGCATCCTGGAAGTCCACTGGCACTTACATCGACAAGGTTCCCCCTCCTGGGGCGAACATCGTCAGTGGCATGTGGATTTTCAGGGTGAAGCGGCCGCCAGGTTCTCCTCCTGTCTTCAAGGCTCGTTACGTTGCTCGAGGTTTCAGACAACGAGAGGGAGTAGACTTCTTTCATACCTTCTCTCCCACCCCGAAGATGACCACTCTTTGGGTGCTAGGGCACGTTGCTGCTCAGCGTGACTACAAGCTTCACTCTCTTGACTTCAGCACAGCTTTCTTGCAGGTCAGCCTGCACGAGGAGATCTAGCTGCGCCGCCCACCTGGCTTCACTGGGTCGTTTCCTCCTTGTACCCAGTGGAGCCTCCAGCGGCCGGTCTACAGTCTCCGCCAGGCCCCACGTGAGTGCCACGACACACTGAGGACTACTCTTGCGGCTCTTGGGTTTGCGCCTTCTAGTGCTGACGCGTCGCTGTTTCTGCACACCAACACGTCGCTGCCGCCGTTCTACATCCTCGTGTACGTCGACAACTTGGTCTTTGCCACTGCTGACACTGAGGCTCTCGCCCACGTGAAGTCAGAGCTGTAGGAGAGATACACGTGCACAGACCAGGGTGAACTGCGCAGCTACCTTGGCTTGCAGATCACCCGGGACAGAGCACGCCGCACCATCACACTGACTCAGTCACACATGGTGCAGCAGGTCCTTCAGTGCTTCGGCTTCACTTGGTCCTCAGCACAGGCCACTCCTCTGGCTACAGGTGAGTCGCTCTCAGCTCCGCCTTCGGATGAGTCCGTAGAGCCGAGTGGTCCTTACCCAGAGCTAGTTGGCTGCCTCATGTACCTGATGACTTGCACTTGTCCTGACCTAGCGTACCCTCTTGGACATTCGGCCCACTACGTGGCTCCTGGTAGGCACCGAAAGGTGCACTGGGATGCTGCAAAGAGGGTATTGCGCTACTTGTGCAGTACACCGGGCATGGGGCTCGTGCTTGGAGGGAGGAGCTCAGTGGTTCTTACTGGGCACTCAGACGCTTCTTAGGTTGACGACCAGGCTACTCACCGGTCGTCACAGGGTTACACCTTCAGCCTTGGCTTTGGCTGAGTTTCGTGGCGTTCTACGTATTCGTCTTCAGTTCTCATCTCCAGTTGTGAGGCTGAGATCTACGCCACAGCCATGGCTGCACAGGAGCTACGCTGGCTCACATACCTGCTGACCGACTTGGGAGAGCAGCCTTGTTCTCCTCCAGTGCTGCACGTCGACAACAAGGCCGCCATTGCCTTATGTGAGGAGCACAGACTCGAGCACAGAACGAAGCACATCGCTCTACATTACTTCGTGGCTCAAGAGTTACAGCAGCGTGGTCAGCTTCGTCTGCGTTACATGGCCACTCAGGCCAACACTACTGATATATTCAGCAAGGCACTTTAGTCTGGTGATCATCAGCGTTTTTGCACTTTACTAGGACTTGTGCCCACTTTTCCTCACTTGCTGTAGACTCTGCCTGTGCTGTGATCTATATCTGTATCCTGCATGCTTGCTTTGCTAAGTATAGATCACTGTGATACTTGTGCTACATAAATGCCTCTGCATGTGGACTGGCCTTATGGCCTCTTGCTTGTGCTCAGAGTGTGTGGTGACGTTGTGATCCATCCTGAGCTTGCTTTGTCTTTCTTGACTGGTCTTGTGACCCCTTGTTCTCCCCCACTTAGCCTATGGGGATGTGTCAAACATTGTATATGTTACTGTTCTGTAGGCTACAGTGGGTTAGCCTTTAGGGGCTAAATTTCTCTAGGGTTTCAGACTTGTACTCCCACATGTATCTAGTTCATCACTTCTTCATTCTAACACATCATTGGTCACCGACGAACCCATCCTGTTCAGAAACCACGCGAGGGGTTTAATTCGAAAATCGCGGAACTGGTTCTTACCAGAAATCGGCGTCGAATTGGTCGCCCCCGGCGGTTTTTCGAGGCGATTTTTCCGCGACCGCTGCTTAGCCGAGAGTTGTCGAGTTAGAACGGCTCTGATTACCAAGTGTCACGGTATCAAATTCTCAATCAAAACTTGTCACTAAAACTGAATACAAGGCGTTTTTATACTCGAAAAATACAAGGATAAACGAGATAAAACGAACTTTCGGGAACACGCCCTTCCCGATACTACAATCACAAGTGCGCACAAGCACGCAAGGCTATTGGCATTTGGGATTGCGCCCAGATTACATTGTATACACGGCTATCTGTCAGAACATTATCGCTTATGCTGATGTGTAGGCTATAGTGGGGTATCCCATAGGGGGTACAACCCAATTAGGGTTTCCTATAAGTACTCTCTTCATTCATAGTTCATTCATTCTCATTCAATTCTTCTCATGGTATCGAGCAGGTTCCCCTGTGGGAACCGCGCCTAGGGCCCACCACTTCGTTTTTTTTTACTGCCCGAAGCGCACTCATCCCGAGTCGCGCCTCGGGCTATTCACTCACCGAGCCGCCCTAGCGGCCTTCTCTCCCCTAGCGGCCCTGCCGCCCTGCTATCGTGGCCCCGCCACCCTGCTATCGCGGCCCCGCCGCCCTTCCTTAGCGGCCCCGCCGCCCCTCCTTCGCGGCCCCGCCGCTCTGCTCACGCGGCCCCGCCGCCCTCTGCTAAGCGGCCCCGCCGCCCTGCTACAGCGGCCCCGCCGCCCTGCACTTCGCGGCCCCGCCGCCCTGCACTTCGCGGCCCCGCCGCCCTCTGCTAAGCGGCCCCGCCGCCCTGCTACAGCGGCCCCGCCGCCCTGCACTTTGCGGCCCCGCCGCCCTTCCTTCGCGGCCCCGCCGCCCTGCACTTCGCGGCCCCGCCGCCCTCTGCTAAGCGGCCTTGCCGTCCTTCCTTCGCGGCCCCGCCGCCCTGCACTTTGCGGCCCCGCCGCCCTTCCTTAGCGGCCCCGCCGCCCTTCCTTCGAGGCCCCGCCGCCCTGCTAACGCGGCCCCCCTACCCTCTGCGAACGCCGCCCCGCCGCCCTGCTAACACAGCCCCGCCGCCCTGCTTCAGCGGCCCCGCCGCCCTGCACTTCGCGGCCCCACCGCCCTGCTTTAGCGGCCCTGCCGCCCTGCACTCGGCGGCCCCGCCGCCTTGCTCAGCGGCTCCGCCGCCCTTCCTTAGCGGCCCCGCCGCCCTGCTTAAGCGGCCCCGCCGCCTCCCTTAGCGGCCCTGCCGCTCTCCTCTCCTGCTACGCCACCCGAGCCGCCGCCCACTGCACCACCCTACAACGTGCACCCGAGCAGCCGACCGCCGCGCCGCCGAGTACCGGAGGAGCCGAGCCGCCCAGCCGCTGTCCAGCCGAGTCGCCTAGCAGCCGAGCCGCCTAGCCGCCCAGCCGCCCAACCGCCCAGCCGCCCTGCCGCCCTCTCGACGAGCCGCCGAGCCGCTCAGCCGCCGAACCGCCCCGCAGCCGAGCCGCCCTACTGTTGAGCCGCCCGACCTGCCCTGTCTGGTGAGCACGCCCCACTGCTACTGCATGCCCTTCCCCCACTGTTTGCACTGCTAGTCTGTCGTCATGGCTAACCCTAGTGTCCTCGCTTTTAACGCTGAGGGTCGAGCCATTGACTTTGAGGTCTTGGGTCGACGACCTGCAGTTGTTTTTACAGTGCGATAGGGCGGACGGTCTTTCTCTCTTTGACCTCACCTCTGGCGCCTCTCCTGCTCCTGCTGCTGATGCTAACCCCACTGTTCGCTCTTAGTGGGCCACCAGCGATGCTGCTGCACGTCTTGCTGTGCGTCGCCACCTCCCTACCACTGAGCGCACGCACTTTAGTCAGTACAAGAGTGCTCAGACCTTGTACGACGCTGTAGTTGCGCGCTACTCTTCCCCTGCCACTACTGCACTGAGCCGCCTCATGCTACCGTACCTCTTTCCTGATCTTACTGCCTTTCCCACTGTCCCTGACCTCATTATGCACCTCCGCACTAGTGACACTCGCTACCGCGCCGCGCTTCCTGCTGAGTTCTGCGCCAAGAACCCCCCCCCCCCCATGTATATCGCTCTCTATTACATCGTCACTAGCCTCCCTGACTCCCTTCGCGTAGTCAGGGACCACTTCCTCTCTGTCTGTCCCACCACTCTCACTGTGGACCTCCTTGAGAAGGCCCTCCTAGCGGCGGAGAAGAGCATAGTCGTTGTAGGAGCCTCTCGTGGTGACCCGCGCTCCCCCATCTTTGAGGGGTGTTCTCCTCCCCCCCTGCTGCCCTCTGTTGCCTCTGCTGCTACTGCCGACCTGCTTGGTCTTGAGTCGGTCGGCGCGGCGTCTGCCCCTAGCGGGAGACGCCGCCCTGGCAAGGGCTAGGGGGGCAAGGGCGCGGGTGGGACTGGAGGGGGCGGTGGAGGTGGCAGTGGAGGCGGCGGAGGGAGTGGGGGTGGCGGTGGGAGTGGTGGCGGAGGTGGTGGTGGTGGTGGCGGCAGCGGAGGCGTAGGCGGCGGAGGCGGTAGCGGTGGGAGCGGAGGCGGCGGTGGTGGCAGAGGTGGAGGCGGCGGTGGCGGAGGAGGTGGAGCCGGTCGGGGTAGTGCCCCGCAGCGGAGCGGCTCTGGTGGTGGTCAGCGCCAGCAGCAGCAGCAGCGTTCTCGGGACATCCCCCCACCTCAGCAGCTCCGTGAGTGGTACACCCAGCGTCAGCGTGGTGGGGGTTTTGGTACGTGCACCTACGTTCTTCGTTCCAGCGACTGCGCGGGTGAGCAGTGTGGGGGTGCCCACTCCACCCAGCGATGCTTTGGCCGCCTGACGGACGCTTGGCGTCAGCAGTTCCCCGAGGCTAGTGAGATTCCCCGCTGGGGAGAGCTGTCTAGGGCTGGCGTCGCGATCTTTGATCTTGACTTTGATGCTATCCTTGCTGCCATGTATGCTGTGACTATTAGTGATGAGGGTGACTGTTAACGGTGTTTCCCGCCCGACCCGGGCATTGGCAATGCTGCGCTAGCTGCTTGTGAGGCTATTGCTCTAGGTGCCAGTGCGTTTGCGCTCTCAGGTACTGGTGAGGCTGCGCTCTCAGGTACTGCGTCGGCTTCGGCCTCCCTCACTTTGACACTTGACTCAGGGGCTTCTCGCTCCTTCTTTCGAGACCGCACCACACTCATGCCGCTTGGTCGGCCGGTTGCAGTCTCCCTGGCTGACCCCTCTGGGGGTCCGGTCCTCTCTCACTTCTCCACTGTCCTCCCGTGTCCGGCTGCCCCCTCGGGCACCCTGTCTGGTCTGTACCTCAACTCGTTCTCGACAAACTTGGTGAGTGATGCTGACCTGCAGAATGCGGGGGTTCACCAGTTTACTCCTGCAAGTCAGCGGGTGACCCACTGCTCGGGCGACACCTAGCCACGTTTTTGCGTCGGCCAGGGTCGAGTCTCTACACCCTGACCACTAAGTCTCCTCTAGTCCCTGCGTCTGGCCAGGTAGCTGCCTCGGGTCAGGTGTTTGCTGCTACGTCCAGGTCTGGTCCTGAGTCTGCCCCCTGCTCGTGTCGCCTTCTGTCTCACGAGACTGTCTTGGCCACCCCTCCTTGCCTCGTCTTTGGGACATGGCTTCCCGTGTCCTTGTCTCTGGTCTCCCCCGGTCTCTCCCTCCCCTTCCTTTGGGGCCTGGACCTTCCTGTGTCCCCTGTGTCGAGGGGCAGCTCCGGGCTGCCCCCCACTCCTCCCAGTTTCCTCCGATAGAGGCTCCTCTGCAGACGCTTCACATGGACGTGTGGGGCCCGGCCCGCGTCCGTGGACAGGGTCAGGAGCGCTACTTCCTGCTAGTGGTTGACGACTACTCGCGTTACACCACAGTCTTTCCCTTGCGCAGCAAGGGTGATGTCACTGAGGTGTCGATCGACTGTATCCGCGCAGCTCGTCTCCAGCTCAGGAGGAGCTTCGGCTCGGACTTTCCTGTTCTACTTCTGCACTCTGACCGAGGCGGAGAGTTCTCCTCTGGCCTTCTGCGAGCTTACTGTCGTGCACGAGGCATCCGCCAGACCTTTACGCTTCTGGACTCTCCGCAGAAAAATGGGATTGCTGAGTGCCGCATTGGCATGATCATGGACGTCGCTTGTACGTCCATGATGCATGCGGCTGCCCCCCATTTTCTATGGCCGTTTGCGGTTCGGTACGCGGCGCATCAGATCAACCTTCACCCCGGGGTTTCCCGGCTTGAGAAGGTCTGTACCTCCCCAGCTCTACTGTGGACGGGGAAGGGCGGCGATGCGTCTGCGTTCCGTGTCTGGGGATCTCGGGCGTTTGACTGCGACTTGTCTGCGGACAAGCTGTCCCCTCGTGCTGCTCCCTGTGTCTTCCTTGGCTTCCCCCCTGACGCTCTAGGGTGGCAGTTCTACCACCCCTCCTCTCGTCGTGTTCTGTCCTCCCAGGACGTCACGTTCGACGAGTCAGTCCCCTTCTACCATCTCTTCCCCTACCGCACGCCTTCCCTCCCCCCGCCGCCGCACTTCCTTATGCCAGGTCCCCCCGCCGTTGACCCCCTTCCCCCTCAGGATCCTGCCCCTTTAGGTGTGTCCCAGGTTGACGCGGTCGAACCGGTCGAGGATGCTGATGACTCTGGTACTGCTGCAGGTGCTGAGCCTGGGGGTGCTGACTCTAGGGGTGCCGTGCGCGTGGGTGCTGAGCCTGGAGGTGCTGAGTCTGGAAGTGCTGCGGCTGGGGGTCCTGGGCCTCGGGGTGCTGAGCCTGGGGGTACTGCGACTTGGAGTGCTTAGCCTTGGGGTGCTGAGTCTAGGGGTGCTGCATTAGGAGCTGCTGAGCCTTGGGGTGCTCCGTCTGGAGCTGCTAAGCCTGGGGGTGCTGCGCCTGGAGCTGCTGAGCCTGGGGGTGCTGGGCCTGGAGGTTCTCCGGGAGCTCCGTCTCGGCGGGAGCCACTCTCTCCACTAGAGCTACGCGAGTGCTTTGCTAGTCGCTGGAGGCGTACTGCAGGAGCTGGGGCTTCTTCAGCCGCTGAGGGTGCTGGTGCCGCCGAACCCGGAGCTGCTAGGCCTGCGGGTCCTACTGGAGCTGGAGCTGCTTAGGGTGTTGGTGCTGAGATTGCTACTGTCTGTCTTGGCGGGGGTCCTACTGCTTGTGCTGCTGGAGGTCCTGCCGCTAGAGGTGCTATTGGCGCTAGTGCTGCCGCTGAGGATGCTGGTGTTGTCCCTGCTGTGTCTAGAGTCTCCGCGCGGCCTCGGCCGTACTTCGTTCCGCTCCTGCAGTAGGTTCTTGGTCTATCTCCTCCTGTAGAGTGTCCACCGCCTGTCGAGTCACAGTCACAGTTACCGCCGGCCTCCCCACTGCCTGCTCCCTCTCCTTACACTGATCCTACTGGAGGTCTTACTGAGCGTCGTGAGCCTTCGTCGCGTCCCGCGTCGCCTGTTTGTTCTGCTCGTGCTAGTGGTCGCGGTTTGAGTCAACGTCCTCCTCCTGTCCCTGGCACGCACCAGATGTCTCTGCGTCCGTCCACTGCTCCTCTGCGTGCCCATTTGCCTTCTCCTCTTAATTCCTCTCTTCCTGCGCTTGCCGACCCGGAGTCGTAATCTCTTCGTGCTGCCTGTCCTACTGTCACGCGTCTTCTTTCAACTGTCGTCACTGACCCCTCTTTTGAGTCCACTGCTGCGTCTGCTCTTGTTGCTGAGCTCGTCGACTTTGCTGCTCGCTGTTGTCTAAACTACGCTGCTAGTCTTGTTGCTGAGTCTGCGTCTGTCTGTCCTCCGTCCGTCGGGGGTGATTTTGCTCTTGGCACTGACGTCCTTGAGGAGAGGCAGGAGGAGTTCCAGTGTCTGGCTGCTGCTTCACCTCATCTCGTGTCCGTACTGCTTGCCCCTGAGGGAGACCCGGATGCACTATACATCCCAACTCCGCGCTCTTACGCGGAGGCCGTAGAGGGTCCCTACTCCTCTCAGTGGCAGGCAGCTATGGATGCAGAGATGGCTTCCTGGAAGTCCACAGGCACCTACGTTGACGCGGTTCCCCCTCCTGGGGCGAACATCGTCAGTGGCATGTGGATCTTCAAGGTGAAGCGGCTGCCTGGCTCTCCACCTGTCTTCAAGGCGCAGTACGTGGCTCGTGGCTTCAGTTAGCGGCAGGGAGTTGACTACTTTCAGACCTTCTCTCCCACCCCGAAGATGACCACTCTTCGGGTGCTGCTGCACATAGCCGCTCAGCGCGACTACGAGCTTCACTCTCTTGACTTCAGCACTGCTTTCTTGCAGGGTAGCCTGCACGAGGAGATCTGGCTGCGCCGTCCACCTGGCTTCACTGGGACTTTCCCTCCTGGCACCCAGTGGAGCCTCCGACGGCCAGTCTACGGTCTCCGCCAGGCACCGCGTGAGTGGCACGACACACTAACGACTACGCTTGCGGCTCTTGGGTTTGCTCCCTCTACTGCTGACCCGTCGTTGTTTCTTCGCACCGACACTTCTCTGCCACCGTTCTACATCCTAGTGTACGTCGAAGACTTGGTCTTTGCCACTGCTGACACTGCTGGACTCGCCCACGTGAAGTCGGAGCTGCAGAAGAGACACACGTGCACAGACCTGGGTGAACTGCGCAGCTACCTTGGCTTGCAGATCACCCAGGACAGAGCACGCCGCACCATTACCCTGACTCAGTCACACATGGTGCAGCAGGTCCTTCAGTGCTTCGGCTTCACGTACTCCTCGCCACAGGCCACTCCTCTGGCTACTCGCCACTCGCTCTCTGCTCTGCCTTCGGATGAGTCCGTAGAGTCGAGTGGCCCGTACCCAGAGCTTCTTGGCTGCCTCATGTACCTGATGACCTGCACACGACCTGACCTTGCATACCCTCTTAGCATTCATGCACGTTATGTTGCTCCTGGGAGACACCGTCCAGAGCATATGGCTGCAGCGAAGAGGGTGTTGCGCTACTTGTGCAGTACGTCGGGCATGGGGCTAGTGCTTGGAGGGCGGATTCCAGTGGTCCTCACTGGCCACGCGGACGCTTCTTGGGCTGACGACCAGGCTACGCAGCGGTCGTCGCAGGGTTACACCTTCAGTCTTGGTACCGGCTGTGTCTCGTGGCGGGCTACTCGCTCGTCTTCTGTTCTCGGCTCCAGTTGTGAGGCTGAGATCTACGCCCGGGCCATGGCTGCACAGGAGCTTCGCTGGCTCACCTACCTGCTGACTGACCTCGGAGAGCCGCCTCGTTCTCCTTCAGTGCTGTATGTAAACAACAAGGCCATGCTGGCCTTGTGTCGAGAGCAAAGCTTGGAGCACAGAACGAAGCACATTGCTCTCTGTTACTTCCTTGCTCGTGAGCTGCAGCAGCGTGGTCACTTGTGACTTGCGTACGTGGCCTCTGAGGCCAACACTGCTGATGTTTTCACCAAGGCACTTCCGCCTTGTGATCATCAGCGTTTCTGCACTCAGCTGGGACTTGTCCCAGTCTTGCCTCACTTACTCACCTCTTGACCTTGTTTGTACTCTTGCATATATATATACCTGCTCTTGCCGTCGTGTGCCCTGAGGCGCGCGGCGGTTTTCTTCCCGCCGTGCGCCCCGAGGCGCGCGGCGGTTCTCTGCCCGCTGTGCGCCCCGAGGCGCGCGGCGGGCTTTGGCCCCGTCGTGGCCTGAGCGCGGCCCGTACAGGCAGTGCGCGGCCCGTACGGGCTGCGCCAGGCCCGCGCACTACCCGTGCGGGCTGCGCCAGGCCCGTGCGTGGCCCGTACGGGCAGCGTCAGGCCCGCGCGTGGCTCGGGCGACCCTACCTGCGGCCCTGGCCACGGCCGCGAACCGCCGCCAGCGGCCCCGTCGTCCCGCCGCCCTACCTGCGGCCCGTCGCCCTACCTGCAGCTCCGGCCCCGTCGCCCTACCTTCGCCTCGGCCCCGGCCCCGTCGCCCTACCTACGGCTCGGCCCCGTCGCCCTACCTATGGCACCGCCTCCCCCCCCCCCCCCCTTTTTCTCGTCGCCTGTCGAGGCGACCCGGGGGGTGGCGGATGTGTACTGTTCCCTGCCTCTCCTCCTCCTCCGTCTCCCTGTGCTGCAGCTGCCGCTGAGGGGGGGTGAACTTGTTGGAGCCGGTGGAGTGGTACTAAGGGGGGGTGAATGGGGAGTGGAGCTAGGGGTGTAGCAGCGGGTGTGTGTCAGGGGGAGTGGGATCGTTTGGGAAACTGAATGGAGGTTGCCGTCGTGTCGCCAGCAGCACCTGTATTCCGGGGAATTGCTCCGGTAGCCCTGTCGTAGCCAGCTGTGCCAGTCGCCAGTGGGTCCGTTGCTCGTCTGCCGCTACTTTAGCCGCGGGGCCAGTTACTCCAGTATTCCGGAGCGTTGTTCCGGTAGCCGCTGTGCCAGTGTGCCTCCTGTTGCCCGTGTGTCTGCAGCTTCCGCCGTCGCCTCCTATCTTCTCTCCTCTCACTCTCTCTCCTCCTCTTCACTTGCCCTTTGCGATAGCCCCTAGCTTTGCTCATAATTGTAAACTTAAACTATTGCTTCTTGAACTTGTGCTCAGAATGTGTGGTGACATTGTGATCCACCCTGAGCTTGTACTGCTTTGCTTGCTCTGCTGATTACACCCCACTTCGGCTATGGGGGTGTGTCAGAATATTATGCTCTAGCCAGTAGTGGGGTGCTCTATAGCGAGTACAACCCTTCTAGGGTTTGCTATTTGTATCCTCTTTCTTGCTAGTCCAGCCCTCTTCTTTCTTCTAAACTTCCACAGCTGTCGGTGCCGTATAATAGATATGTCGGTGGGAAAAATGGGAAGTAAGAGAAATAAATAGAAGGCTCTAGAAAATAGAATAGTAGGCCGATTGAGATGAAATAAAGACCAAAATAACGAGGGGAAAAAGGAGAATAAGATAAAGGAAAAATATAGTAATGACAAATATTACAACAGGGACGTCCTCTCACACCTACGGGCAGCCTGCACGAGGAGATCTGGCTCCGCCGCCCATCTGGCTTCACTCGGCCGTTTCCTGTAGGTACCCAGTGGAGCCTCCGACGGCCAGTCTACGGTCTCCCCCAGGCGCCTCGCGAGTGGCACAACACGCTGAGGACGACTGTTGCGGCTCTTGGGTTTGCTCCCTCTAATGCTGACCCGTCGTTGTTTCTACGCACTGACATTTTGCTGCCGCCGTTCTACATCCTCATGTACGTCGATGACTTGGTCTTTGCCACTACTGACACTGCTGGACTCGCCTTAGTGAAGTTGGGGCTACAGAAGAGACACATGTGCACAGACCTGGGTGAGCTGCACATCTATCTTGGCTTGTAGATCACCCGGGACAGAGCACGGCGCACCATTACCTTGACTGAGTCACACATGGTGCAGCAGGTCCTTCAATGCTTCAACTTCCAGTACTCCTCGCCACTGTCCACTCCTCCACCTACCGGCACTCGCTCTCAGCTCTGCCTTCGGATGAGTCCGTAGAGCTAAGTGGCTGGTATCCAGAGCTTGTGGGCTGCCTTATGTACCTGATGACTTGCACTCGACCAGACCTGACCCGCGACACATAGCATCCTGGCACACTATGTTGCGCCCGGGAGACACCGACCAGAGCACTGGAAGGCTACTAAGAGGGTGATGCGTTACTTGTGCAGTACGTCGGGCATGGGGCTCGTGCTTGGAGGACGGGGTCCAGTTGTCCTCACTGGTCACGCAGACGCGTCTTGGGTTGACGACTTGGCTACGCAGCGGTCGTCACATGGGTTACACCTTCAGCCTTGGCTCCGCTTCTGTTTCGTGGCGGTTTACCCGCTCGTCTTCTGTTCTCAGCTCCAGCAGTAAGGCTGAGATTATGCTGGGGCCATGGCTGCACAGGAGTTACCCTGGCTCATTTACTTGCTGGCCGACTTGGGAGAGGCGCCTCATTCTCATCCAGTTCTGTACGTCGACAACAAGGCCGTGATTGCCTTGTGTCACAAGCACAAACCGGAGCACAGAACGAAGCACATCGCTCTGCGCTACTTCCTTGCTTCGTCTTGTTTACGTGGCCTCGCACTCTAACACTGCTGATATCTTCACCTAGGCACTTCAGCCTTGTGATCATCAGTAAATCTATACTGTTCTAGGCCTTGTGCCCAGTTGGCCTCACTTGCTCACTTTTTGACTTTGCTTGTACTGTGATCTATATACTTATACCTGAATGTGAACTGGCCTTGTGGCCATTTGCTTGTGCTCGGACTGCATGGTGGCATTGTGATCCACCTTGAGCTTGACCTTGCCTTAATTACTTGCTTGTCCCTCACTTTGCCTATGGGGGTGTAGTAGAACTATGCATTTCTATGCTCTAGGCTGTAGTGGGGCACTTCTTATGGGGTACAGCCCAATTAGGTTTTGCGTATACAAACCCTGTACTGCTGTCATTCTGGTCATTCTTGATTCCTACTTTCTGACAAGTTGGGTAACACGGTTCACTTGGAGACAAAATAGAGGTGCTATACCAGTTGAAAACGGAAAAGCGAGAGCTTACTATCATATGGACACCACATAACCGAGTCATATGGCATGGCATGTTACATGCACTGCTTCGTACTGGCGTTTGATTTACAAGCATTTAAGCACTAGCAAGGAAGGTATGAACATGGACACATGGGAAGGCATGTGTAAATGGCATTTCTTACTTGTAATGCAAAAAATGCATGGATTGGCTCAAAATGCCAGACATAAAATAGTGCTCACACTTACATGCACTACCCGGACTCATGTGTAATGTTTGAAACTACTTATGATGAATCGGGAACTCCTGTGTTACCTGCTCTTGTCTCTTCACTCCTCCTGCTTTCTCCTTCTTAACCAATAGAATCTGTAACAGCAGCTGCTAGGACTTACTTGTACTGCCCGCCAACAACAAGGGGTCGAAGGCGCAGGCTTTGAATGCATTCTCATTGTCCATGATCCACAGGTAATGCCACGCCAAGTCCACCTATTTGAACACTGCAAGACGCGTGGATATAAACAATTAACAGATTGCACCAGGTATGGGCAATGGTGGGCATACAAGAATCAACATTGAATGCTTTCTCATCGTCCATGATCCACAGATCATGCCACGCCAAGTCCACCCATTGAACAATGTAGGATATGATGGGGAGGGACACATGTTATGGTGGTGGTGGAGTGCCTTTTGAGTCGACTCAAAAGTCAGCTCGTTGGGGAGGGACACATGGTATGGTGGTAGTGGAGTGATGTAGCGTGGTGGTGTGACGTTGAGAGAAGATGTGTAGGCGGAGCGGTGAGATACAAGGGAAAGTTAAATACACTCGGAGAGCCCAGAAGCGAGGTGGCTTCTGAGTCGACGAAAAAGCCACCCGGGCACAGCAGAGTGATACAAGACAAAGGCAAGCACACGTGAGGCCAGACCCATAACAAAAAGGGTCCATGTGACAAAGGGTGTGTTTAGAGTCGACTCAAAACAAGCCCAGAAGCCAGACCCCTGACAAAGAAAATCCATGTGACGGAAAGTGGCTTGTGAGAAAAGCATTTAGTCCATAGTGCTTGAGCGCTGCAGGAATCCCCAAGCCCTTGACTATAACCCCGGAGCAGAGAGGCAGGCTATTCTGTGCGGCAGACTGGAGAGAGAAGAGAACAAGCGTGTGACAATGAACTGCACATATATCGTCGCCGAAATAAATCCATGGAAGCAACTTTTCAGTCGACTCAAATGTCACTGAGAGAACAGGCGCGCTGCGTGTGACGACGCACCTAGATCGTCACCGATAAAAATCTGCGGGAGGTGCACGCGCTTCGTCCATTTCAGATCCCATTGAATGATCTGCGTGGTGGCCTGGTGGGCTGACAATGCAAGGGAGATGAAACGGAGAAGGCAGGGAAATGGCTTTTGAAGTGCCTCAGAAGTCGGGCGCTGCACGCGTGCCATCCAATTCAAATCCCATGGAATGATATGTGTGGCGGCCTGATGAGTTGGCGGACAAGAGATGGGAAGAGAGATGAAAGAGAGATGGAAGAGAGATGGAAGAGAGAGATAGAAGAGAGATGGAGGAGAGATGGAAGAGAGACAGATGGAAGAGAGATGGAAGAGAGAGAGATGGAAGAGAGATGGAAGAGAGAGAGAGATGGAAGAGAGATGGAAGAGAGAGAGATGGAACAGAGATGGAAGAGAGATGGAAGAGAGATGCGGAAAACACGGATCAGAACCAAGGATAGGGTGGTATGCCTTGATGGGCCTTACAAGTGGCATCCTCCCTCCCTACCAGTGTATGTGGAGGCCTGGAGATGAATGAATAGTAAGCTCTTGAAAGATTCCCTCCACATAATGAACAGTTAGGCTTGGCGGCGACTTCCGGCTTCTCAATGGTCTAGCAGCAGCGAAACTTGTGAGTAGAGAAATTCCAACATGACGTATGAATTGACTCGACGAACGGCTAGTTTGTGACGGCTTCAGGCCTCTCAATAGCCTTCCATAAAATCAATTGATAAAAGCAATAAAATTGGGGCGACTCACCTCTGCTTGCAACAGCCACGAAGCTGCGGACCAGGGATTGGAGAGGCGGGGCGAGACGGGCGACAAGGGGCGAAACGGAGGGAAGGGAGGGAATGGAGGGAGTGGAGGGAATAGAGAGGAGAGAGGGAAGTGAGGGAATACAAGGGAAGGATGAAAGGTTAGTAAGGCAGCAAAAGTGAAAGCGGGGAGTGGGGAAGCGAGAGCCAATGCAACTGTTAGGCAGGCACCCGTGCTGGGTGAAGAGGAGGAGGAGGAAGAGGAGGAGAAGGAGGAGGAGGAGGAGGAGGAGGAGGAGGAGGAGGAGGAGGAGGAGGAGGAGGAGGAGGAGGAGGAGGAGGGAGTGGTATGGGCTTACGTGAAAGGAGGAGCAAGGTGCTGAGTCCCAGCAGGAGGACGAAATTCAGAGATCAAGCCAAGGTACTCCCTGCTGGGTTGGAAGAAAGTCCCTCCAGCAGAGATACTGATGTAACCCTCAAAGATGCACTCACTCACAAGAGTACTTATCAATCACACATATGCTCCCACGCATGCTCACGGATACGCTCCCACACACGCTCACACGTATGCTCCCACGTACGCTCCCACGCACGCTCACACATACGCTCATAGATACGCTCGCACACACGCTACGCTCGCACACACGCTACGCTCGCACACACGCTCGCACACACGCTCACACACACGGTCGCATAGACGCTCGCACACACGCTCGCACACACGCTCGCGCGCTCCCACGTACGCTCCCACGTACGCTCCCGCGTACGCTCCCACGTACGCTCCCGCGTACACTCCCACATACACTCACACATACACTCGCTCACATACACTCTCACACAAAACACGCTCTCTCACAACTCTCTCTCTTGCTCTCACACTCCCTCCTCTTCACACTCTCCTGCTCACACTCGCACTCTCAGCACCTTCCTCAGAGAAGGACAAGACAAACACGACATGGCTTCCTGTTTGCAGCACTGCTCGCCCAAAGGTTGAGGGGATGCAGCGAGAGATTACGGGACTTTTGAGGATAACGGGATACATCGCACTAGAGCAATAAATTAAATTAGTTTTTTAAGAGTGATACGAGGAGAGGAGAGAGGAGAGACGGCCGGAGGAAGGGAATAACTGGTAGCGTCCAAGGCGTTTGGTGCCTTGGGCGCCGTTCGCACTGGCGGGAAAGGCGTCAGGGCCGCCTATAGGCGATAGCGCGCTGGGAAATTGCGCGCTGGTGGATTCGGGGGATAGCACGCTGGAAATTGTGCGCTGGGATTGCGCGCTGGGAGACTGCGAGCTGAAAGATTGTGCACTGGAAGATTGTGCGATGGGGATTGCGCGCTGGGGATTGTGCGCTAGGGAATTGCGCGCTGTAAGATTGCGCGCTAGGGATTGCGCGCTGGGGATTGCGCGGTGGGGGATTGCACAGTGGGGATTGCGCGCTGGGGATTGCGCAGTGGGGATTGGGCGCTGGGGATTACGCGCGCCGGGAGATGTTGAATATACTAAATAGTCGGGCCTAGGCTTAGTAGCCTAGGCCACAGGAAGACTAGAACGAGGAGCCAAGTACGAGCGATAGCTGTGTGCACGAACAGAAATGAGGAAGGAATGATTAGACTAGCAAGCAGCAGGATACAAATAGCAAACTCTAAGGTGCTGTACTCACTATTGAGTACCCAACTACAGGCTACACCAAAACATATTCTTACACACCCCCATAGGCAAAGTGGGGTATAATCAGTACAGCATGAAGTAATAAAATAGTTCACAAGCCCAAGTAAAGCTAGGGGTAGTCACAGAGGGCATGTGAGGAGGAGGAGGTACTGTGAGAGGAGAGGAACTGCTGGCTCGGTGGCTACCGAAGCAATGGCCCGGACTACAGGAGTAACTGGCTCCGCGGAGATTGTAGCCTCTTGACTGGAGCAACTGACCCACAGGCGACTGGCGACTACCAGAGATTGTAGCCTCCGGACTACTAGTGCTGCTGGCGACACGACTACGACCTCCGCTCAACCTCCGCCATCTACCCCACGCCCCTATCACACACCCCCTGCTGAACCCCTAGCTTCACTGCCACGTCACCCCCCAAGGGCCACTCCCCTCGGCTCCCACACCTCCACCCCCCCAGCAGAAGTTGCAGCACTGGGAGACGAAAAAGGAGGAGAGGAAAGGGAAGGGGAGCACCCACACCTCGCACCCCCATGCTCGCCACCCCACACCCCCACCACCGCGGAACCAAAGCGGAGAGACGGAATGGGAGCAATGGGCAGGACGGGGGGGGGACGGGATGGGCTGCAGGTACGGGCCGCGGGCTGCTGCAGGCACGGGCTACTCCAGGGGCGGCTGCTGCAGGCACGGGCTGCTCCAGGGGCGGCTGCTACAGGTGCGGGCTGCTCCAGGGGCAGCCGCTGCAGGTGAAAGGTAGGAGGGAGGGGGGGGGGGGGGGGGGGGGGAGGAGCGTGGCCCCCAGGGCGCCCCGACGTGCGACGAGAAAGGGAGCCGCGCGGGCCCCCGAGAGCGACTCGACGGGCGACGGAAGAGGACCGCGCGCGGGCCCCCGCGGTCGCCACGACGGGCGACGGGAGGGGAAGCCGCGCAGGCCCCCAAGAGCGCCTCGACGGGCGACAGGAGGGGACCACGCGCGGGCCCCCGTGGTCGCCACGACGCGCGACATGAGGGGAGGCCGCTCAGGTCCCCGAGAGCACCTTAACCGGCGACGAAAGGGGACCGCGCGCGGGCCCCTAGTGGTCGCCACGACGGGCGACGAGAGGGGAGGCCGCGCGGGCCCCCGAGAGCGCCTTGACGGGCGACGGGAGGGGACCGCGCATGCCCCCCAAGGGCACCACGACAGGCGCCACGAAAGGGTAAACCGCTACGCGCCCCGAGCGCGCGGCGGGCAGAAACCCTAATTTCGGCGCCGCGCACCACAGGGCGCGCGGCGGATAGCACGGCACCGGAAGCAGGTGGTGGGCCCATACACAGGGAGGCGGCAGACATGCCGCCCTCTGATACCATGTTGAATATACTAAGTAATCGGGCCTAGGCTTAGTAGCCTAGACCACAAGAAGACTAGAACGAGGAGCCAAGTACGAGCGACAGTTATGTGCACGAACAGAAATGAGGAAGGAATGATTAGACTAGTAAGCAGCAAAATATAAATAGCAAATCCTAAGGGGTTGTACTCACTATTGAGTACCCCACTGCAGGCTACACAAACAACATATTCTGACAAGAGATATTGTCAGGCAAGTCGCCAGTGTCCCCTTCGCGCAGTGCGCTGTGACAACAAGGCTCCGAATCGCAAGCCGCCAGCGCGCTGGCCCCGCTGAGCACGCACAGGGCATGGCTCCAGTGCGTTGCAAGGCGATGAGCAAGGCAACATTTAAAAATTTACTCACGAGCACACGGGGCGGT
Source organism: Closterium sp. NIES-65 (assembly GCA_948144175.1). Lineage (NCBI taxonomy): Eukaryota > Viridiplantae > Streptophyta > Zygnematophyceae > Desmidiales > Closteriaceae > Closterium > Closterium sp. NIES-65. The sequence continues at coordinate 280,044 of CANXME010001596.1, forward strand.
TTCACAGGCGTATATCGCGGGCGCTTGCAGTTCTCACGAGGGTTTGTTGCCGACGATGAGAAGCCTGACAACTGGATGAGAATTGGATGAGAACGAAGGTTCATGCAGGGTTTTCGATGCTTGGTTTCTTGAAACGGTTTCTTTGATATTCAGGAAACCATACCGTTTCATATGTGCGGCGCGTTGGTGTAGTCTAGCCGACGGAGATGCACTTCCCGCTCAATATGCATCCCAAATGCAAATCATGGAAAAAATCCACCCCCGTTCCCCATAGCAGCATAGTTGCAACTTCCGCTAGTTCCAAAATCCACGCTTGAATCTCAACGAAGGTAATCTGAGCTTGTCGTGCGTGTCTCGGAACAAAGAACGTAACAAATTGATTTGTATCACGGCATATAGAATGGTTGGGAAAGGTACATATGTGACTTGGAGCTATGGGTTGGAGCCCAAACATCCCAAACAGAGATATGACTTTCCGCTGGGAAAATATGTCATTCGTAACCTTTATGGGACTCGATAACATGTTTGGTAAAAACGATAAGGGTACAGACGCTGCAAAGGGTGTTTTCATGCGACTTGTTGGGCTGAGAATTTCAGCCTTAGGATCTTTGCAGAGAATAGGCTAGTAGGTGCTAGAGTAGCACAGTGGAAGACTTGAATGAGTGTACTTGTGCTGGTGTGTGAGAACAAGTAATTGATTAAAGCAAAGAGCATACAGGAATATATAGGAAAGATAGATTACAGGAAGCGGTTATGTTTATCGAGACGCGTAACGCTTCGACTATCGAGGCGGTTACTGTTCACTGAAGCGTCGCTTGCTGTTACGTAACCTCCAGGCGGTTACAGATCGCAACCTCCAGTTGCGGTTTGATGTGGTACGCGCCCTTTCGACTTCATACCCTTTTTGTTGTGCTTCAGAATCGGGTGAGGTTCGATACTACAGAAACGCACTAAGTCATGCGTTTATATTCCCAACACTCCCCTACGTTTCTGGAGTGTCGACGTGGTTAGCTTCGGTGACGTGGCCCAATCCGGTGAGCAGCATGCAGTACTCGAATTTCCCCTTTGGTAGCTTCTTGGTGAGATAATCTGCTGCCATCTCGGTGGTCGGGCAGTAGTCCAGTTGGAGTTTTCCCTTCTCGATTTCGTCTTTCACGAAGAAGTATCGCAGTGCGATATGCTTGATTCTGTTGGCGAAGCCATTCTTGTTCGCGATCCGTATCGCGGACTGGTTGTCACAGAAAAGCGAGAAGTTGGGTACCTTCGCAATTTTCGCTTCTTCCATCAGTTCGCGCAGGTACAGACCTTCCTTGGTGGCGGTGCAGAGAGCAATATACTCTGCTTCAGCAGATGATAGTGCGACGAGTTCCTGCTTACTTGACTGCCAGGAGATAGTTCCGACGGGCTCGAGACGGTAGACGTAGCCGGTGCGAGAGCGACGATCGACACGATCAGCAGCGTGATCAGCGTCGACGTAACCGAGTAGTTTTAGATCGATCGTCGTGTTCTTGTGATATGTTAAGCCAAGTGTTGGCGTCAAGATGAAGTAGAGAAGGGCTTGGTTGAGCTCCTTGAGGTAACGTTGTTCTGGGCGCTTAAGGTAGGTCGCTAGCTGGCTGGCGCTGTAGGATAAGTCCGGTCGGCATGTAATGGCGGCAAAGAGTAGACAGCCCAGTTTCTGTTGGTATTCCTGGATTCTGGCAGACGGCAGTAGGTTGGTTTCTTCGGTTGAGTCGGGCGATAGGTGACTGTAGGGTGTTGCGACGTGCGTCGGTGTGAAGCGGAAGCGTTCGGTGATAGTGCTTGCGTATTTTGGGGCGATGAGATGAATGGCGTTGTCTTCGTCGAGAATGTTGAACCCTAGGTACTGCGTGACGTCGGGTAAGACTGTGAGGGAGAGATCCGTCTGAATCTCCTTTTCAAACCAGGTGACGATGGCGGTAGTTGACCCGATGTAGAGTAAGTCATCGAGGTAGACGATTAGCAAGACATAGTCGTTGTCGTGAGTGAGGCGATACATGCCCTGGTCATGGGGCAGTTGGTCGAATCCGATGCGTTTAAGTCATGCGTGCAGGTACTGCTGCCAGAATCGCGGTGCCTGTTTGATTCCATACAGCGATTTAAGTAGTTGATAGACGCGGGAAGGGTCGTCGACGAGCCCGTGGGGCTGTTCAACGAAGATTTCGACGTCGACTGGAGCGTACAGAAAAGCGTTGGCAACGTCGATTTGTCGGAGTGGGCGGCGACGTGAGGCGGCGATGGCGAGAAGAATGCGTAGGGAAGTGTGTCGACTGACTGGAGCAAAGGTCTCAGTGAAGTCGCGACCAAATTCTTGGTCGAATCCGAGGACGACCCATCGAGCTTTAAATCGTTCGATGGTTCCGTCGGAGTTGGTTTTGATCCGGAATACCCATTTCCCAGAGAGAATAGGTCTGTCTTGTGGGAGTGATGCAGGGACGATCTTCCATGTGTTGCGGTCTAATAGCGCTTTTAACTCCTTTTCCATGGCTTCGCGCCATTTTTCTTTGTGTTCCCCCCCCAGGGCCTGCTTGACAGAGCGAGGCTCTTCAGGTGGCGTCGAAGGCCCGTGCACTGTAGCGACGAGTCCCAGGACTTGGAGTCCGCTGGGGGTGTGACGGTTCAGCAAGGGATCCTCGCGATAGACTGCTTCGTCTCCCGCTTCAGGATCAGGTGCGAATCCGGGGCCATAGCGTTGAGAAATGTCGGTGTTGACGGGTTGGGGTGTTACGTAACCAGTGTCGGCGAAATGGTAGTAGGCGTCGGCATTGACGCTGTCGCGAGGATTTTCGTCGTCCATGGGGATTGGGACGGAGCAGTAGGGAAGGGGTCCAGCAGCTTCGGAAGCGCCGTCGACGTTTTCTTCTTCCCAGTCGGCAGCGTCGGAGGGTGAAGCGAAGGCTCGGGAACTGGAAAATCCGTCGGTGGGGTCGACGTGGCGTGCGATGTTGTCCAGGTAATAGTTGAGGGTGGGTCACTCGTAGAAGATAACATCACGTGCTGCTACTATTTCCTTTGTGTGGACGTCGAAGATTCACCAAGCTTCGTAATGTTTTGCCAGCACGAGGTGTAGACCCCACTGTGCACGTTGCGAAAATCTTCCTGCGCATGCAGTGTGTGGGCGGTACTGTACCATACACCCAAAGACTCGTAACATTTTTGTATTGCCCACCTTCCCAGTCCACAACAGGTGCGGAGATGCGTTGTTGGGCAGTGAAGACGAGGACAGCAAGTTGTGCAGGAGGACAGCGTGGTCCATCGCTGCTGGCCATTCGGAGTTGAGTAGTCGTGTTCCACGTAGCAGCTTTCGCATCGTTGTCTGCAGGGTCCTGTTCATCCTTTCTGCCACACCCTGTTGTTGGTGAGCGTAAGGAAGAGAGATGAGGCGTTTGATGCCTCTTTCTGCCAAGAACTGCGTGAAGTGGTTTGACTGGTATTCCTTTGCGCCATCTGACTGAAAACTCTTCAGTTTTACTCCCGATTCTCTTTCAGCGACAGGTAGCCAGGCTGTGAAGGCTTCTAGGGCCATATCTTGTGACAGTAAGTTGACGTGCCAGACATAACGTGTTGCGGCGTTGATGAAGGTGATGACGTAGTTCAGATCTTCACGGCCTTTGGTTCAAGGTATGTATAAGATGTCGCTGTAGACTTTCTCGAGTGGTTGATAAACAGGGGCGCTCGGGTTGTGATGTGACGGGAACGGTTGGTGAGGCAAGTCCGCTTCCGGACAGATGAAGCAAGTGCCGCGTGGTCGTTCGAGTTCGCGTCCGTTGGGAAGAAGTAGAGCGTTCTTGTCCAACACTCCGGCTCGTATTGTGTTATAGAGTGTCTTGTTTCCAGGATGTCCAAGGCGTTGATGCCAGATGTCTTCGGAGGCGCTGTGACCAACGGAGCGTTGATAGAAGTCTGCGTTGGCGAAGAAGGCGGCGTGTGTTGCTGCACTTCGATGAACGGCGCGTGGTGCTGGCGTTAACTGTTGGGCGGCTGTCGGTGGCGTGTCGATGATGAGAGGTGGTGGTGGCACGACAGAGGGACCGGGCTGTGGGGTTTCGGAAAGTGGTTCCGCGACGACGGTTGGTTCTTCAATTGCAGGTTCGGTGATTGTTGGTGCTGTGTCGGGTGTTGTTATTGTTTCGATGACGGGTGCTGACTCAGGTGTTGTTGCTTGTGTTTGCAGGACGGCAAGCGCGTTGGTGCGCTCAGCTTTGGGAATGGTACGAGAGTACCAAAAGCCTTTAGGATTGAAGTTAGGGTCAAGATCTGGCGGGTGCGTCCAAGGTGCGAAGGCGATTATGCCATCGCTATCGGTTGTGCCTTTGTCGGGGACGAAATCAAGAACGAAGACGTCGTCTTGTTGAATTGCGCGGCCGATAAAGACCCCCCCTCTTCCGTGGTAAAGACGAATTTCCCGGGCATCGGAGTCACACTCTAGGTGAACGCCTTTCGACATGAGCTTGCTCACACTCAGTTAGTTGAAGCCGAGGTTGTCGACGACGAGCACTTTGTTTAATTGAAGAATAAGGATCGTTTCATTCGACCGAAGCTCCACGACTCCTTGTTTGTTAGTGCGCAGGTTTTCGTTGTTGGCGACAGTGATGATGACATCTCGTGGAAGACGTCGTTCGCGTTGAAGGAACCGTGATGAAGAACACATGTGGTGACCACAACAGCTGTCGAGGAACCATGTGTTGGGTCCGGTGGGTGCGCTATTTGCGATGGCGGCATACGTTGGATTCGCATTAAGGAATGACGGTGGTGGTGACGGTCGCTCGTCGGGACTGTAAGTCGGTGGTGAGCTGGTAATGCACGAGTCGATGTTTCACTCTGTTGTTCGTGCCATGGCGACGATTCTTGATGTCTGTGCAGGTCCCGAAGGGGAGGTTGATGGTCGCATTGAAGTAGTCGTTGAGGCGGTCGCGGGACGTTGTTGAGTTGACTGTCAGAATCCCAACCACTAGACCATTGGGATAAAAGGGCTTGTTAAGTAGCGGGTCAGAGTGCGCCTATAACCCCCCAGTCAAACACACCTGTAACCCCCCGTAGGATCGATTGGGCATCCACAGAGCAGATCTATTGACACCCCCCCACACTGGGAGGCCCAGAACTGAGCACAGTGGCAATGGCCATCATGTGCATACACCAGGATTCGAACCCGAGACCTTACTCACAACATGTCAGAATCCCAGTCACTAGACCATTGGGATAGAAGGGCTTGTTAAGTAGCGGGTCAGTGCGCCCATAACCCCCCAGGCCAACGTGCCTGTAACCCTTCTCTAGGATCAATCGGGGATCACCAGTGGACCTCTGACACCCCCCTGCTCTGGGATGCCCGAAGTGCATACAACGGGATTCGAACCTGAGACCTTCGCTCTGATACCATGTCTGAATCCCAACCACTAGACCATTGGGATAAAAGGGCTTGTTAAGAAGCGGGTCAGAGTGCGCCCATAAACCCCCAGGCAAACACGCCTGTAACCCCCCGTAGGATCGATCGGGCATCCACAGTGCAGATCTACTGACATTGACGCGATGTGAGGAGGCGCTGGTCGTAGAGGACGAGAGAATGGTGCTGGTTGTCGTTGTTGCTGAGGGCAGTTGAAGCGTGTATGTCCTGATGTCCGACACAGATGACAGTAAGGAGGTACGTGTCTTCGATTTTGGTAACGTGGCTGTCGTCGATTGGTGTAAAGAACGACTGGTTGATGATGCCTTTACTTGTTGCGTTCTTCGAACAGGTCCATTTCCTGCTGCTCGGCGTGAAGTTCGGCGCAGAGATGCATCTCGGAGAGTCGTTCGTGAGCGCGAAGGAGTGAACGGGTGGTGCGCCATTGAGGTCCAAGGCCGGCAAGAACGACGGTTACAAACGCTTCTTCAGATAAGTTTCCTCCGCAGCGAATGAGTCTGTCGCGTAGTCCTAAACAACGACTGATGTAAGGCATGGCCTTTTCTCCAGGTTGCATTTGAACTGTTGTCAGTTGTGCCATGAGTCTGCTTTGTGTAACGCTGTCGGATGCTTGATGAATGCTTCGCAGATGCTGATAGGCAAGTTCCGCTGAGTTTGCGTCGTTCCGGTAGGCGCGGATGCTTCGCTGCTCGTTCGGCGACAAATTTCGAAGAAGTACGGTGTAGGCCATCAGAGAGTGATAAGTATAATTTTCCTTGTCTTTGTCTTCGCCGTTGTGTGGATATGGCCAGGTACCGTTGAAGAATCCAAGAAGATTCGTGCCTTCCATCAGAAGCTCAAACTCGAAGCTCCAAGAATAGAAGTCTTTCCCGTTGAATGGTGTGGATGTGTGCAGTCGCAGGATGTTGTTGAACTGTGCTTGTACTTGCAGGACTTCTTCGGCGTCTCGTTTGATGGCGGGAAGAGGAGTCACTGGATGACGAGGCGGCATAAACGTGAAGGAACCAGGTGAGACTGAATTTGGTGTTTGTTGATTATGTCGTCCAAACGATGAGTTGTCAATACTCATTGGTGCTGCTCCGTTGTTTACACTGCTGCTGTTTGCAGGTTGTGAGGACTGCTGCTGCGACATGAAGTTGAAGAATTGCTCCATTAAGCTTGGGTCGATGCTTGTTGGCGGTGCTACTGGCGCCTGTTCCGTCGTTAATCCGAGCGTTGTTCCTCCTTCGGTCTGCAGCTCAGAGATTGGAGGTAGAGTAGATCCCGTAGATGACCTTCTTTCTTTGCCACTTGCCATGTCTTGCCTTTCTTGAATAAAGGTTGAACTTCTTGTTTGCTTGCAGATAGGTAGCCTGGGAGAGGCTTAGTGACGAGAGCCTTGTTCTCTTACTGCTCTCATACCATGTTGGGCTGAGAAATTCAGCCTTAGGATCTTTGCAGATAATAGGCTAGTAGGTGCTAGAGTAGCACAGTGGAAGACTTGAGTGAATGTACTTGTGCTGGTGTGTGAGAACAAGTAATTGATTAAAGCAAAGAGCATACAAGAATATATAGGAAAGATAGATTACAGGAAGCGGTTATGTTTATCGAGACACGTAACGCTTCGACTATCGAAGCGGTTACTGTTCACTGAAGTGTCGCTTGCTGTTACGTAACCTCCAGGCGGTTACAGATCGCAACCTCCAGTTGCGGTTTGATGTGGTACGCGCCCTTTCGACTTCATACCCTTTTTGTTGTGCTTCAGTATCGGGTGACGTTCGATACTACAGAAACGGACTAAGTCATGTGTTTATATTCCCAACACAACTGATAAAACATTTCACGTAATCAGTCACTATCAACTGGTTATAAAAAACGCAAATGGTCATAGATGAAACTCCCGCCAAAACGAAATGAAACCCAAAAAAAATCTGGATGCATTTTCGGATGTATCAACCCTAAACATGTAACTCGCCAGGTATTTATGGTTTATCCGTTCCCAAACTGCATCCGATTACGATTGGGTTTTTGTTTATTTACATGATAGCAGATTGGTTGGGCGCGTTGAGTATCAAGTTTTTTTGGCGGCGATTATATCTGTTACCATTCGCTTGATTTTTTACCTGTTGTTAGAGACTCAATCAGTGACCCTACTTACCAAACCCATCAGAAAACCCGATACAGTGACCGTACGCGGTTTTTTTCTACCATTCACGTTGTCGAGTCCCAAGGTGGTTACTTTTGGCATATTTTGTTATGAGTTTTACTAGACAGAGTGCGCGGAAGACTTCTATAAAGAGAATGAATTACAGAATGATCAAGAATGATAAAGGAGCACGCATTTATAGGGTCGAGACCATGCTAGGCGAGGTCCTCGGAACGTGGATGGTTTGGATGTGTCACGATTGGTGCGGGGCGACTTGGCATCGGTTCGGCGCGGAAGTGTAGGCCGAGCCACCTGACGCGAAGTGCTCGGGCTGTCCTTGCTAGGAGCAGCCTCTACAGTAATGAATTGTGTATTCATTACACTCTCCCACCTTCTAAATATGGTGTCGTTATACGAAGACGAGTCTTGCAGTAGCTTGAAAACTGCAGATCTTGGTCGAGGCTGATCTGACGGTTTAGAAGCCCGTTGACTCTCGAGCTGACGCGAGGCTGACCAGTTGACCAGGCGAATTTCGAAAAGTTGGAATGTCAGCTGTCGAATTTTCCAGATGTCGATCGGAAGGTCGCGATTGAACTGGTGAGCTGTTTGCGCGATTGAATGAAGGTCGTCGATCTAGCGAAGGCCAATCGGACGGTCTTGCCGAGGGCGATGGTGGCAGTTCTCTGACACGCTGTCAGAGGTCTGTAATTCAAGAGCCGTAGATGTCAAAGAAGGCCATCGCGAGCGTTCGTCTTGCAGGATCTGTCAGACGAGATGTCAGAAATGACTGACCAGTACAGTGGGAGAGCACTCTCTCCCCCCCCTTTTGAAAAGGACTGCCAACCCAAAATGTCCGCATGGCAGCATCGAATCACCCTGCTACTGCAGAACTTCGGTTGCCAGCATCTGCTGTCAGAACATATAGCTTACTTGTTTCTGTAGGCTATAGTGGGGTATCCCATAGGGGGTACAACACAATTAGGGTTTCCTATTTGTATTCACTTCACTTCATAGTCATCCATTCTCGTTCACACTTTCTCATGGTATCAGAGCAGGTCCCTTCTTAGGGCCTGTTCCTAGGGCCCACCGAAGCGCGCCCCGAGGCGCGCATTTTTTTTTAGCGACCCTCCGTGTCGCCCTCCCCGTCGTACTCCCGCTTAGGCCCCTCGTCGGCCCCGCCTAGGCCCCTCGTCGGCCCCACGTCGCCCCCGTCGGCCCCACTTCGGCCCCGCGTCGGCCCCACCTAGACCCCGTCGGCTCCTTGTCGGCCCCGCCTAGGCCCCACGTCGGCCCCGCGTAACCCCCCGTCGGCCCCGCTTAGGCCCCACGTCGGCCCCGCGTAGCCCCGCTTAGGCCCGTCGGCCCCGCTTAGGCCCCGCTTTGGCCCCGCGTCGGCCCCGCCTAGACCCCGTCGGCCCCACGTTGGCCCTGCTTAGGCCCCGTCGGCCCCGCGTTGGCCCCGCTTAGGCCCCGCCGGCCCGCCTAGGCCCCACTTCGGCCCCTCGTCGGCCCTGCCCAGACCTCGTCGGCCCCGCCACGGCCCTACGCCGGCCCCGCTTCAGCTGCTGTCGGCCCCGCTACAGCCCGCCACTGGCCTCGCTACACCCCGCTGCCACCGGCCCCACTACGGCCCGCCGTTGGCCCCGCTACAGCCCGCACCGGCCCCTGCTACAGCCCGCCGCCGGCCCAGCTACAGCCCGCCGCCGGCCCAGCTACAGCCCGCCGCCGGCCCAGCTACAGCCCGCCGCCGGCCCAGCTACAGCCCGCCGCCGGCCCCGCTACAGCCCGCCGCCGGCCCCGCTACAGCCCGCCACCGGCCCCTGCTACAGCCCGCCGCCGGCCCAGCTACAGCCCGCCCCGGCCCCGCTACAGCCCGCCGTCGGCCCGCCGTCGGCCCCGCTACAGCCCTCCCCGCGGCCCGTGCTGCAGCCCGCCGTGCTGCACGTGAGCAGCCCCAGCAGCCCGCGCCGCCCGTGAGCCCCTACGCCACCCGAGCCGCGCGAGCCGCCCGAGCCGCCCGAGCCGCCCGAGCCGCCCGAGCCGCGCGAGCCGCCCGAGCCGCCCGAGCCGCGCGAGCCGCCCGAGCCGCCCGAGCCGCCCGAGCCGCCTGAGGAGCCGTGCTGCTGTTCCTGAGCTGTGTTCCTCTGCTGCTGACCTACCCGACTCTCCCAGCCCGGTGAGACTTTCAGCTGCTGCCATGGCCACCCCCAATGTTCTTACTTTTGACGCTGAGGGGAGGGCCATTGACTTTGCCGTCTGGATTGAGGACCTGCAGCTGTACTTACTGTGTGATGCGATAGATGAGGTCTCTCTCTTTGACTTTGTCTCTGGCGCTGTCCCTGCCCCACCTGCTGATGCTGACTCTGCCGTTCGCTCCAAGTGGGCAACCCGCGATGCTGCTGCACGTCTTGCTGTGCGTCGCCACCTCCCTTCCTCTGAGCGTGCCCACTTTAGTCAGTGCAAGACCGCTCAGGCCTTGTACGACGCTGTAGTTGCACGCTACTCCTCCCCTTCCTCCGCTACCCTTAGCCGCATCATGCTACCGTTTCTCTTCCCTGACCTCGCTTCCTTTCCCACTGTCGCTGACCTCGTTACCCACCTCCGTGCTAGTGACACCCGCTACCGCGCTGCCCTTCCTGCTGAGTTCCGCGCTGCAAACCCTCCTCCCATGTACATCACTCTCTACTTTCTCGTCACCCGTCTCCCTGAGTCCCTTCGTGTAGTTAGGGACCGGTTTCTCTCTGTCTGTCCCACCACTCTCACTGTCGACCTCCTTGAGGAGTCCCTGCTAGCGGCTGAGAAGAGTATTGTCGCTGTAGGGGCCTCTCGGGGTGACCCTCGCACCCCCATCTTTGAGGGGTGTGGTCCTTCCCCCCTGCTGCCCTCTGTCGCCTCTGCCGCTGCGGCCGACCTCACTGGTTTTGAGTCGGTCGGCGCGGCGTCTGCCCCCAGCGGCAGACGCCGCTCTGGCAAGGGCAAGGGGGGCAAGGGAGCGGGTGGAGCTAGAGGGGGCGGTGGAGGAGGCGGTGGGGGTGGCGGGGGGAGTGGGGGTGGCAGGGGGAGTGGGGGTGGCGGGAGTGGAGGTACTGGTGGCGGCGGTGGAGGCGGAGGTGGCGGCGGAGGTGGTAGCGGAGGAGGCGGTGGGAGCGGTGGGAGCGACGGTCCTGGTGGGGGAGGTGGCGGTGGAGACGGGGGTGGCGGTGGAGGCGGGGGTGGCGGTGGAGGCGGGGGTCGGAGTGGCTCGTCCCAGCGGAGCAGCTCTGGGGGTGGTCAGCGCCAGCAGCAGCAGCAGCAGCAGCCGCAGCAGCAGCCACAGCAGCAGCAGCGCTCTCGCACCGTCCCCGCCCCTCAGCAGCTCCGTGAGTGGTACTTGCAGCGTCAGCGTGGTGGTGCGCTTGGTCCCTGCCCCTACGTTCTTCGCACCGGTGACCGTGGTGGGGAGAGGTGTGGAGGCGCCCACACAGCCCGCCGCTGCTTTGGCCGCCTGACCGACGCCTGGCGTCAGCAGTTTCCGGAGGCCGTTGAGATCCCCCGCTGGGGAGAGCTGTCTAGGGCTGGTGTAGCTATTTATGATCTTGATTTTGATGCTATTCTCTCTGCTATGTATGCTGTGGCTGGTAGTGATGAGGATGACTGTTACCGGTGTTTCCCGCCCGACCCGGGCATTGGTACTGCCGCGTCAGGTACTAGTGAGGCTGCTGCTCTAGGTGCCAGTGCGTCTGTGCTCTCAGGTGCTGGTGAGTCTGCCCTCTCAGGTACTGTGTCGGCTTCGGCCTCTCACACCTTCACCCTTGACTCTGGAGCGTCTCGCTCCTTCTTTCGGGACCGCACCACTCTCACGCCGCTGAGTCGGCCGGTTGCGGTGTCCCTGGCTGACCCCTCTGGGGGGCCTGTCCTGTCTTGCTTCTCCACTGTCCTCCCGTGTCCGGCGGCCCCCTCTGGCACCCTGACTGGTCTCTACCTCCCCTCGTTCTCGACGAACTTGGTGAGTGGTGCTGACCTCCAGGATGCGGGTGTCCACCAGTTCACCCCTGCTCGTCAGCGGGTGACCCACTGCACGGAGGCGGATACAGGTCGCCACCTGGCTACGTTTACACGTCGGCCAGGGTCGAGCCTGTACACACTGACCACTGCTTCTCCTCCAGGTGCTACGTCTGGTCGGGTCCCTTCGTCTGGTCAGGTGTTTGCTGCAGCGTCCAGGTCTGGTCCTGAGTCTGCCCCCTGCTCGTGTCGTCGTCTGTCTCACGAGACCCTTCTCTGGCACCACCGCCTTGGCCACCCCTCTCTGCTTCGGCTCAGAGGCATGGCCTCGCGAGTCCTTGTGTCTGGTCTTCCCCGGTCTCTCCCTCCCCTTCCTCCGGGCCCTGGCCCTACCTGTGTCCCCTGTGTCGAGGGGCGCCAGCGTGCTGCCCCTCACTCCTCCCAGTTTCCTCCGACAGAGGCCCCGTTGCAGACGCTTCACATGGACGTGTGGGGCCCAGCCCGCGTCCGTGGACAGGGTCAGGAGCGCTACTTCCTGCTGGTGGTTGACGACTACTCGCGTTACACCACAGTCTTCCCCTTGCGCAGCAAGGGTGAGGTCACTGAGGTGTTGATCGACTGGATCCGCGCAGCTCGTCTCCAGCTTCGGAGGAGCTTTGGCTCTGACTTCCCTGTTTTGCGTCTGCACTCGGACAGAGGCGGAGAGTTCTCCTCTGGCCTCCTGAGTGCCTACTGTCGTGCGCGAGGCATCCGTCAGACCTTCACGCTTCCGGACTCACCACATCAGAATGGGATTGCTGAGCGCCGCATTGGCATGGTCATGGACGTCGCTCGTACGTCCATGATGCATGCGGCTGCTCCCCATTTTCTGTGGCCGTTTGCGGTCAGGTACGCTGCGCACCAGATCAACCTCCACCCCAGGGTCTCTCGACCGGAGACCTCCCCAGCCCTGCTGTGGACGGGGAAGGTTGGCGATGCGTCGGCGTTCCGGGTCTGGGGATCTCGGGCGTTTGTTCGCGACCTGTCTGCGGACAAGCTGTCCCCTCGTGCTTCTCCCTGCGTCTTCCTGGGGTTCCCCCCCGACGCCCCTGGGTGGCAGTTTTACCACCCCACCTCTCGACGTGTTCTGTCCTCCCAGGACGTCACGTTCGACGAGTCGGTACCCTACTACCGCCTCTTCCCCTACCGCACTCCGTCCCTCCCCCCACCCCCGCTCTTCTTGGTACCAGGTCCCCCCCCGGTAGTCCCCCTCCCCCCTCAGGGTCCTGCCCCTTCAGGTGTGTCCCAGGTAGACGCGGTCGAGCCTGTCGAGGTCACTGGTGACTCTGGTGCTGCTGCGGGAGCTGAGCCTGGGGGTGCGGAGTCTGGGGGTGCTGAGCCTGGGGGTGCTGAGCCTGGGGGTGCTGTGCCTGGGGGTGCTGAGCCTGGAGGTGCTGAGCCTGGAGGTGCCGAGCCTGGGGGTGCTGTGCCTGGGGGTGCTGTGCCTAGGGGTGCTGAGCCTGGGGGTGCTGAGCCTGGGGGTGCTGTGCCTGAGGGTGCTTCGTCTCGCCGGGAGCCACTCTCCCCACAGGAGCTGCGTGAGTGGTTTGCCAGGCGCTGGAGGCGTGCTGCTGGTGCTGGTGGTTCTTCGGCTGCAGAGGGTACTGCTGCCGCGCGTCCCGCCGGTGCTCGTACTGTGGGTGCTGGAGCTGCTGGGTCTCAGAGTTCTCCTGGAGCTGGTACTGCTGAGGGTGTTGGCGCTGAGCCTGCCGTTGGCGGTCCGACTGATAGTGCTCCTGGTGCTGCTGCTGGAGGTTCTGGAGCTTCTGGTGGTGCTGCTGGAGGTGCTGCTGGAGTCGGTGCTCCTGCCGGGGCTGCTGGTGCTGTTCCTGCTGTTTCTAGCGTCGCCGCGCGGCCCCGACCGTACTTCGTTCCGCTCCTGCAGCAGGTTCTTGGTCTTACACCTCCTCCTCCTCCCTTAGAGGGTCCGCAGCCTGTCCGGTCACAGCCTCAGCTACAGCCTGCCTCCCCTTTGCCTGCTCCTTCTCCCTACGCTGGTCCGACTGGAGGTCTTACTGAGCGTCGTGAGCCTGCGTCTCGTCCTGTGTCGCCTGTTCGTACTGAGCGCACTAGTGGTCGCGGTTCGCGTCAGCGTCCTCCTCCTGTCCCTGGCACGCACCGGATGTCCCTGCGTCCGTCCACTGCTCCTCTGCGTGCCCCTTTGCCTTCTCCTCCTGCTTCCTCTCTTCCTGCTCTTGCCGACCCGGAGTCGGACTCTCTTCGTGCTGCCAGTCCTACTGTCACGCGTCTCCTTGCTACTGCTGTCACTGACCCTTCCTTCGAGTCGTCTGCTGCGTCTGCCCTTGTCACTGAGCTTGTCGACTTTGTTGCGCGCTGTCGTCTAGACTACGCTGCTCGTCTTGTCACTGAGTCTGAGTCCGCCTGTCCTCCGTCCGTCGGGGGTGAGTGTGCCCTTGGCACGGACGTCCTTGAGGACAGGCAGGAGGAGTTCCAGTGTCTGGCCGCCGCTTCACCTCGTCTCGCGTCTATACTGCTAGCCCCTGAGGGAGACCCGGATGCACCAGACATCCCGACTCCGCGCTCTTACGCGGAGGCGATAGAGGGTCCCTACTCCTCTCAGTGGCAGGCAGCTATGGATGCAGAGATGGCTTCCTCGAAGTCCACAGGCACCTACGTTGACGCTGTTCCCCCTCCTGGGGCGAACATAGTCAGTGGCATGTGGATTTTCAGGGTGAAGCGGCCGCCGGGTTCTCCGCCTGTCTTCAAGGCGCGTTACGTGGCTCGTGGCTTCAGTCAGCGGCAGGGGGTTGACTACTTTCAGACCTTCTCCCCCACCCCGAAGATGACCACTCTTCGGGTTCTGCTGCTAGTTGCTGCTCACCGTGACTACGAGCTGCACTCTCTCGACTTCAGCACAGCTTTCTTGCAGGGCAGCCTGCACGAGGAGATCTGGCTGCGTCGCCCACCTGGCTTCACTGGGTCTTTCCCTCCTGGTACCCAGTGGAGTCTCCGGCGTCCAGTCTACGGTCTCCGCCAGGCGCCACGTGAGTGGCACGACACACTGAGGACTATGCTCGCGGCACTTGGGTTTGCTCCTTCTACTGCCGACCCGTCGCTGTTTCTGCGCACCGACACCTCTCTGCCGCCGTTCTACATCCTCGTGTACGTCGACGACTTGGTCTTTGCCACAGCTGACACTGCTGGACTCGCCTACGTGAAGTCCGAGCTGCAGAAGAGACACACGTGCACTGACCTGGGCGAACTGCGCAGCTACCTTGGCTTGCAGATCACCCGGGACAGAGCACGCCGCACCATTACCCTGACTCAGTCACACATGGTGCAGCAGGTCCTTCAGCGCTTCGGCTTCACGTACTCCTCGCCTCAGGCCACTCCTCTGCCTACTCGCCACTCGCTCTCAGCTCTGCCTTCGGATGAGTCCGTAGAGTCGAGTGGCCCGTTTGCAGAGCTTGTTGGCTGCCTCATGTACCTGATGACCTGCACACGACCTGACCTCGCATACCCTCTTAGCATTCTCGCACGCTTTGTTGCTCCTGGGAGATACCGACCAGAGCACATGGCTGCAGCGAAGAGGGTGTTGCGCTACTTGTGCAGTACGTCGGGCATGGGGCTAGTGCTTGGAGGGCGCAGTCCAGTGGTCCTCACTGGGCACGCAGACGCTTCTTGGGCTGACGACCAGGCTACGCAGCGGTCGTCACAGGGTTACACCTTCAGCCTTGGTTCCGGCTCTGTCTCGTGGCGGGCTACCCGCTCGTCTTCTGTTCTCGGCTCCAGTTGTGAGGCTGAGATCTACGCTGGGGCTATGGCTGCACAGGAGTTACGCTGGCTCACCTACCTGCTGACTGACCTTGGAGAGCAGCCTCGTTCTCCTCCAGTCCTGTACGTAGACAACAAGGCCATGCTTGCCTTGTGTCGAGAGCAGCGACTGGAGCACAGAACGAAGCACATTGCTCTCCGCTACTTTCTTGCTCGTGAGCTACAGCAGCGTGGACAGTTGCGACTTGCGTACGTGGCCTCTGAGGCCAACACTGCTGATGTCTTCACCAAGGCACTTGCGCCTTGTGATCATCAGCGTTGTTGCACGCAGTTGGGTCTTGTGCCTGTCTTGCCTCACTTGCTCTCCTCTTGACCTTGCTTGTACCTTCGCCTATATATACTCTTGCTCTTGCTTGCTTGACTCTTGTATATCTCTATATATGATCTTGCATGTGAACTGGCCTTCTGGCCTTTGAACTTGTGCTCGGACTGCGTGGTGACTTTGTGATCCACCCTGAGCTTTGCTTTGCTTTGCTTGACTGGTCTTGTGACCCCTTGTTCTCCCCCACTTTGCCTATGGGGGTGTGTCAGAACATATAGCTTACTTGTTTCTGTAGGCTATAGTGGGGTATCCCATAGGGGGTACAACACAATTAGGGTTTCCTATTTGTATTCACTTCACTTCATAGTCATCCATTCTCGTTCACACTTTCTCATCTGCAACTCCGAAAACAGCTGCTGCTCTTCCCCCTGACCGCGCAACTATCCCAAGGTTGGACACAAACTGTCGTGACTCGCTGAAAACTTCCGGGCAGTGGTGAAAAACAGCTGTCGCCTCTCCCCCTTTCTGTAGCAAAATATCTTCCTTGTTGCCGCTGTACCCTCGAGCAGCTTCCGAATTGTAGGGCTACACATTTGACGACGATTGCCTTCGCGCGCTCAATCAAGCAACGCTGCAACTCGCCTGTCGGCACAGATACTGTCAGCGACCCCGCTGACTCCGTCAAGACTCATTCTTGGAACTGCCGGGTCCACCCGCAAATGTCGGAAATAACCACACCACATAAAATCTTGGTCGCATGCAGGTTGTCCTCCGAAAGAACTGGTGTATCTAGCGTGCCCACCCGTCGCCACTCTGAATGCCTGTGGTTAACCACATTTTTCTGTGTGGAACCCATAACTGTGGGTCTACCGGGACCGAATTTCACGGAACCTAGCCCGCATCGACGCCGCAGATCTCGCCGTTGAACTCCCCCAGGTAACTCCTTAAGTACACTGGAAATCGCTTAACCAGCTAGCGAGCAGACGTTCATGTCAGAATGTTATTCTTATGTTCTAGCCTGTAGTGGGGTGCTCTATAGCGAGTACAAACCTTCTAGGGTTTGCTATTTGTATCCCCATTTCTGCTAGTTCAATCCCCTTTCTTCCTTCTAATTTTGACATGCTATCGGAGCAGGTCGATCCCCTTGGATCGATCCTGTGGGTGGGTTACCACCTTGCTTCCGCTGCTACTTTTTCCTCCCGCCGTGCGCCCCGAGGCGCGCGGCGGTTTTCTGCCCGCCGTGCGCCCCGAGGCGCGCGGCGGTTTTTTGCCCGCCGTGCGCTCCGAGGCGCGCGGCGGTTCTCTGCCCGCTGTGCGCCCCGAGGCGCGCGGCGGGCTTCTGCCCCGTCGGTCGCCACGTCGCCTTCTGGAGGCGTCGCGACGGGCGACGCGGACCCTTCGCGGCCCCGCCCCTACTTCACGGCCCCGCCCTCGTCACGGCCCCGCCCTACCTTCGCGGCCCCGCCCTACGTCGCGGCCCCGCCCCGGACCCTACGCGGCCCCGCCCTACGTCGCGGCCCCGCCCCGGACCCTACGCGGCCCCGCCCTACCTTCGCGGCCCCGCCCTACGTCGCGGCCCCGCCGCCGACCTGTCGCGGCCCCGCCCTACGTCGCGGCCCCGCCGCCGACCTGTCGCGGCCCCGCCCTACGTCGCGGCCCCGCCCTGCGTCGCGGCCCCGCCCTGCGTCGCGGCCCCGCCCCTCGAAGCGGCCCCGCCCTACGTCGCGGCCCCGCCCCGGACCCTACGCGGCCCCGCCCTACGTCGCGGCCCCGCCCCGGACCCTACGCGGCCCCGCCCTACCTTCGCGGCCCCGCCCTACGTCGCGGCCCCGCCGCCGACCTGTCGCGGCCCCGCCCTATGTCGCGGCCCCGCCCTACGTCGCGGCCCTGCCCCTCGAAGCGGCCCCGCCCTACGTCGCGGCCTTGCCCCGACCGTCGCGGCCCCGCCCCTCGTCGCGGCCCCGCCCCTTGTCGCGGCCCCGCCCTCCAACCAGGCCCGTGGTGGGCCCCTTTCACCACACCGCCTCCCCCCCCCCCCCCCCCCCCCCCCTGCCAGCTGTGGGGTGGTGTGGGGTGGCAGGTATGGGGGTGGCCGGTGTGCCTTCCTCCCTTTGCTCCTCCTCCTCCTTCGTCTCCCACTGCTGCAGCTGTCGCTGAGGGGGGTGGTTGTGTGGGAGACTGGGTTTAGGGTTTAAGGGGGGTGCGTGGGAGTGGAGCTAGTGGTGTAGCAGTGGGTGTGTATCAGGGGGGTGGGACTGTGTGCGGGAGGTTGAGCGGAGGTTGCCAGTTTGTCGTCCGCAGCACCTGTAGTCCGGGGCGCTGTCCTGGTAGCCCAGTGAGCTTGTCGCTGAGCCAGTCGCCTGTGGGTCCGTTGCCCGTCTGCCGCTACTTGAGCCGCGGGGCCTGTTACTCCTGTAGTCCGAGCGCTTAGTCCGGTAGCCACTGTGCTCGCCACTCCTGTTGCCCGTGTGTCTGCAGCTTCAGCTGCCACCTTCTATCTACCCTCCTCTCACTCTCCCTCCTCCGCCTCACTTGCCCGTTGTGACCACCACTAGCTTTGCTGATAATTGTGCACTCTAAACTATTTCTTCTTGAACTTGTGCTCAGAATGTGTGGTGACATTGTGATCCGCCCTGAGCTTGTACTGCTTTGCCTGCTCTGCTGATTACACCCCACTTTGGCTATGGGGGTGTGTCAGAATGTTATTCTTATGTTCTAGCCTGTAGTGGGGTGCTCTATAGCGAGTACAACCCTTCTAGGGTTTGCTATTTGTATCCCCATTTCTGCTAGTTCAATCCCCTTTCTTCCTTCTAATTTTGACAGTTCACCCGTCTCCCACCGTCGAAATGTCACCCGAAAATCATGGTTGAGGAATCAAGCCCCGAAGTATTTTCTGCCTTGTAGCCCCGACATTTCCGCCGTTAACCCTGGTACTCCGGCGTTCACCCATCTTCGTAAATATTTGGCATCCTTGGCAATCCACCCCTCGCCAGGCCTCCATGTAACAATATCAAATCCTTTCGGGTGTCTACCGAATAGACTCCGAAATTCGCGGTGGAGTGGTGTACGGGCTCAGCCTATCACTCAAGTAGCTTGAAGCGACACCCACAACTTTCCATCCTTTTTTTGCTTTCACCCCCCGACAATTTCGCTTGCCGCCGTTCACCTAGCGTCCCCTTTTGTCGGATGAGGTATTCTCTGTGTCGACCCGCAATTTTTTTGGCGTTTGATGAATGCGCGAACGCTATCGTAGCCAGGGCGAGTTTATCGTATCGAACGCCCGCCCGGCCGCTTCGTTGCCCACCGTGCCTGTCACGCTTCAAACTCCACAGCTTCGGGAACTCCATGTTCACTGCTACACCGTCCTTGGGTAGACCGTTGAATCAGGAGAAACTCCGACAGCCGCCACGATTTCTTCAACTCCGACTTTTTCGGAAGGGGAAACGTTGCCGATGGTCCGTTTTTTGTCGGGGCCGAAACAGTGTCGCATCATGAAATTTTCTTGTATGCCCTGCTGATGAACTAGCGCCACCCGCGCCTTTCTAGCCAGCACAGGGCTACAACATAGGGCCCCACCTTTTTCGTCCAGGACCAACATGTCTTATAACGCCTTCGAGGTACCTGGTGTGAGGTATGCGAAACGTCGTAAGACTTTGGCCGATATGGAGCTAATTCTGCTACCACCGCTTAGCCGCGAAACCCGGCCTCAGCAAAAAGTCTTCTCTGTAGGTCGTTTTTCTCGCCTCCTGAAGTCGGAACCCGTTTCTCTCGCCGGACCCGTATTAGTCGCAATTCCGTTTATTGTAGCCGGTAGAACCTAAAAAAATTCCTGGTCTAAACGTTGCGCCGAATCGTTGTTCCGTGGTGTACTGGGCTTTCTCCAAATACAGGTACCTCTGGCCGAGGGAACTGTGCCGCCTGAAGTGCAGAATCGGCTGCCACTGTTGCTTCGGAAATTTTTGCCGATTGCTATTGTGTCGGAAACAGTAGTCACCCAAGCCGGAACAGTCTGGTCGTAGGCGGCCTTTTCCGAACATTTCAATGGTTTGAAGAACAACTTCCATCCCACACTGTGCCGCTCTGCCGAAAAACGCCCACGATGCACCCTCCTGCAGCAACACCTGCCGCACCCGAGCGGGACGACGGTAGACCCCCGCTTTCTTCGGGCAGTCGCCACGCAGCCTCTCCTCGCCGTCGGTTTTTCCGGCGCAAATCATACATTGCGACTGGCTGCTTGACCAGCAGTCGTTTCCACGTGTTGCTACCCGAAATCTTCGCGCACAGTGACGACGCGCCACTTGCCGAAGAATTCCACCAGCTCGTGCGCAACGTGACGAAGACGCCCATCGCCAATTAACGCACGCAGCTAGCTCCGAAATATACGCGGGCAGTTGTCGACCATGTGCCGACGCAACTCGCACCACGTTGTTTCCGTCAATTTCGGACGTTGCGCCGACGACGATCCTGCCAACGTCAGCCGCTTCACATAATCAACTCCAAAAATGACGAAAACCAGCACTGTTAACTCACGCATTAATGCGACGATAGCAAAGCTGTCCGCCATCCGGGGAGAGGGAGGCCACGGTCCATCTCGACCGTCGAGGGCAAGGATCTGTCGGTGCAGCCGGAGCGCCCGTAAAAACATGGCCACTAGGAGCAACTATCCGTTCTCCTGGCTGGCTACTGCGTTGTTAACAGGAATGGGGTGTTGGCCCTGTCAGAATATTATGTCAGAATAATATATAAACCTATATATTGTTTTGTAACTGCCTGTAGTGTAGACTACTGTAGTTATATAATGTTCTGTTGTGGTGGTACACCTTTCATCTTGCCTATTTGTACTGCTCGCTCTATAGTGAAACCTCTCTTTGTTGAAACTTTCTCGACTCTCCTAACCCCACTCACTCGAGCTCGATCTCTACTACTGAACTCACTATGGCTTCTATGCCTTCCTACTAAGAACGTTTCTTCACATGTTATCAGAGTGAGGTTCCTATCCTTGGACCTGATTTTTTTCCCATGGGCCCACCACTTCTCGTTCCTGCCATGGCGCTCGTCGCGGCCTCCCAAGCACCCGTTCAGCCGCTAGTCGTGACGTCGCGCGTGGCGGGTCTAGGTCTGTTCGTCGCGGCCCCAGTCGGCGGCCCCGTCGTCTGCCCATCGCGCCCTCCTGCAACCTCGTCACGCCCGGTCGCAGCCCCGAACGTCTGCATCGACGGTCGCTTTGGGGGGAGACGGCGGGTGTGGCGGCCGAGTTACTTCAGCCGCCGATCGCACCCCCTGCCCCGCCCTCCCGTCGACAATGCGGCTGCTACCGCTGCAGCTGCCTCGCAAGCGACGACGAGCTGTGCGCAGGCGCTCGTCGCGGCACCTGTTGCACCCACCCGTTACTCCCCCTTCCTACCCGACAGCTCACCAACCCCACCCGAGCCCGCTGCCGTTTTCTTCCACTGTGGACGACGGTGTGGAGGGGGGGGAGGGGGAGGCGCGAGGGTGGTTGACGCCCCTCTGTTCGCTACTGCACGTGCAACAGTGTGGGGGGGAGGCTTTGGGGAGGCGGGTGTGAGCAAGAAGCTGCCGCCCCTCCTCTCTCTCTCACTGCCGCACGTGCCGCTGTGGGGGGGGGAGTGAGGGGGCGACGGAAGTCAGCCGGTCATCTGCTGCTGACGCCAGCTGCTGCCGTGGCACCTCCAGCTGCCGCCCCTGCTACCACCTACCTTTTTTTGTTGTCTCTGTTTTTTGCTACCTTGTGCTGGGGCCTGCAGGTGCTGCCGTCGAGCCGCTGCTGTCCTGCTGCATGTTGCAGCCACAGAGCCTGCTCCTCAGGCGACCTGCCGCCCCACCACCTCCTACTGTTTTTACCTTGGTAAAGGGGTTGGTACAGCTGGATCTGCCATCACTGCACCTGTTGTCACTGCACTTGCCTGTTGCTATGATTTCCGCTGCGGCCTGTTTGGTGTACCCCATTATGGGGGCGTTGACTGCATATTCTTCCCTACAGGCACTTATCGGGGCGTGTCAGAATAATATATAAACCTATATATTGTTTTGTAACTGCCTGTAGTGTAGACTACTGTAGTTATATAATGTTCTGTTGTGGTGGTACACCTTTCATCTTGCCTATTTGTACTGCTCGCTCTATAGTGAAACCTCTCTTTGTTGAAACTTTCTCGACTCTCCTAACCCCACTCACTCGAGCTCGATCTCTACTACTGAACTCACTATGGCTTCTATGCCTTCCTACTAAGAACGTTTCTTCACATATTATGCTCTAGCCTGAAGTGGGGCGCTCTATAGCGAGTACAACCCTTCTAGGGTTTGCTATTTGTATCCTCATTCTTGCTAGTGCAACCCTCTTCTTTCTTCTAAACTTTTCACATGCTATCAGAGCAGGTCGATCCCCTTGGATCGATCCTGTGGTCGGGCTCACCACTTCGTTGCTTCCGCTGCAACTGCTTTTGCTACTCTCTGTGCCGCACGCCCAGTGGCGTGCGGCAGTTTTTTTCTTCCCGCCGTGCGCCCCGAGGCGCGCGGCGGTTTTCTGCCCGCCGTGCGCCCCGTGGAGCGCGGCGGTTTTCTGCCCGTCGTGCGCCCCGAGGCGCGCGGCGGTTTTCTGCCCGCCGTGCGCCCCGAGGCGCGCGACGGGTTTCTGCCCCGTCACTCGGCGCGTCGCCCCCGGGAGGCGCTGCGACGGGCGACGGAGGGGGCCCGCGCGTCGCCCTCCGTCGCCGCTCCTATCGGCCCGGAACCGCCGCCAGCGGCCCCGTCGTCCCGCCGCCCTACCTGCGGCCGAGTCGCCCTACCTACGGCCCAGCCCCGTCGCCCTACCTACGGCACCGCCTCCCCCCCCCCCCCCCCTCCTTTTCCCGTCGCCCGTCGCGGCTCCTTCGGGGGCCGCCGCGACCTGGGGGGTGGCGGGTGTGTGGTCTCCCCTGCTCCTCCTCCTCCTCTGTCTCCCACTGCTGCAGCTACCACTAAGGGGGGTGGGTATGTGGGATTCGACGGAGTGGTGCTAGGGGGTGGGGTGGGAGTGGAGCTAGGGGTGTAGCAGCGGGTGTGTGTCAGGGGGAGTGGGATCGTTCGGGGAAGCTGAATGGAGGTTGCCGTCATGTCGCCAGCAGCACCTGTATTCCGGGGAATTGCTCCGGTAGCCCAGTCGTAGCCAGCTGTGCCAGTCGCCCGTGGGTCCGTTGCTCGTCTGCCGCTACTTTAGCCGCGGGGCCAGTTACTCCAGTAGTCCGGAGCGTTGTTCCGGTAGCCACTATGCCAGTGTGTCTCCTGTTGCCCGTGTGTCTGCAGCTTCAGCCGTCACCTCCTATCTCCTCTCCTCTCACTCTCTCTCCTCCTCCTCACTTGCCCATAGTGACTACCACTAGCTTTGCTCATAATTGTGAACTTAAACTATTACTTCTTGCACTTGTGCTCAGAATGTGTGGTGACATTGTGATCCACCCTGAGCTTATTCTGCTTTGCTTGCTCTGCTGATTATACCCCACTTCGGCTATGGGGGTGTGTCAGACTATTATGCTCTAGCCTGTAGTGGGGTGCTCTATAGCGAGTACAACCCTTCTAGGGTTTGCTATTTGTATCCTCATTCTTGCTAGTGCAACCCTCTTCTTTCTTCTAAACTTTTCACAGGCCCCGCCCTCGCTTGGGCAACGCCGACGACTTGGTTGGATGTACGGGAGTAACACCCGACCGTTCACAGTGGGAGAGCTGCTCGACAGGCTTCGTTGAGCTGCAGGGGACCGCTTGCGGAGAATAGGCGATTATGGGAGAGCCTAGGCGCAGAGTTGCGAAGCGGATGCTTGTAAATCGAATACGGACTAGTTGGAAAACGAATAGTGATGCCAAGGTTGGTATGCAGTAACTGAAAGAACAAAATGGATCAATTGATTATATTGATAGATTACAATAGAAATACGATGAACCTTATAGAGAAACATAGTGACGTGTGCAAGAACGTTCTACGAGAACGTTGTTCATGAAGAACGTTGTTCAAGGAGAACGTGCAAGCACCCACTCTAGAATACGGTTCCAGGCTGGCACCGCCAGGTGAAAATACCATCAGGTGAAAATACCGTCAGGTGTATTTCTACCTGCCGAGGAGTAGTTGCGCAGGTTCTTGCAACACTAACAGTTGCACATACGCGTTTGTGCAATGTCGTCACTTCCCTGGTCCAATGTCGAAATGTACATACCGAAGTGCACAGATTGGAGTGTACTTGGCGAATACCGCAATACCGGTAAAATCGGTATGCGGTATGCGAAGCCTCGCTACTCCGCATAGGGCTGCTACACGCGAAACCAGACGCATGCAAGGCTTCGCCTTAACACCGCTGTGGTGTTGCTGTCGACCAGGAAGCTCGACAGCTGCAACTGACTGATCTGGGCGACGGTTGGGACGTCGACCAGGACCTACATCTCGACCGGGAGGTCTTCGGAGCATCCCGTCGACCTGCCGTTCGACCGGAAGGTCTCCGGAGCATCCCGTCGACCTGTTGTTCGATCGGGAGGTCGACGGAGCAGTCCGTCGACCAGACAAGTGAGCAGCGGTCGACGAGGGAAGCTCGGCGACAACCGCTGACGGTTCTGGTCGACGGAAGGGGTCCGTCGACCAGGGAGTAGCTCGACGGGAGTTGTGGTCGACCAGAGGGACTCGAGGTCGACCAGAAGCAGTGGTGGTCGACCAGAAGCACCTGGTGGTCGTCCGGATCGACCGGGTAACCTGCTCGACGAGTTCTGCGGAGGCACGCGAACGTCGAGGTCGCGATGGCGAAGGCGACTGCGGGCTGGTATCCCTAAGTCGATGTGGCTCGTCAGGCGCAGACAACAGCCGACGGATGCCCAACGAGGCAAGTCGGGCCAATTGTCTGCGCGCACCTGCGAGCGTGCGCACTGATGTATTCTACGGGGCAACGCTGGACAGCTGCTCTGCTGCAGCGTTGGCACGGCGTCGACCTGCTTTGTTGGCAGGTCGCCTTTCCGCAGTGCTGGCGCGGCTCCTCTACGCAACGCTGGCAGGCGATCGACCGAGCTGTGCTGGCGGTCGACCAGGCTAGCTGCAGGGTTGCTAGGTGCCC
Organism: Closterium sp. NIES-65; assembly: GCA_948144175.1. NCBI lineage: Eukaryota > Viridiplantae > Streptophyta > Zygnematophyceae > Desmidiales > Closteriaceae > Closterium > Closterium sp. NIES-65. The sequence goes on from CANXME010001596.1 coordinate 304,751, forward strand.
GATGTAGTCATTCTGTCATTCCTTGTTCAATTATTCTGTAATTCCAACTTTGCTAGTGGAAAATCTTGCTGATTTCTCTCGTGAATGTGCAAGCACTGAGGAACCAAGCAAAGTTACAATCACCTCTAGTAGTTCGTGCCAATCCCCGTAGTCTAACTCACTACCGTTGTAGAGTGACTCTTCGTATGTGCTGCTCCTATCACTACGGCATCCTTCCATATCCCCCCCCCCACCGAGGGGTAATACACTAAAAAAACAGGGAAGCTAGGAAAGTAGCTCTGATACCAAGTGTTATGAGTTTTACTAGACAGAGTGCGCAGAAGACTTCTATAAAGAGAATGAATTACAGAATGATCAAGAATGATAAAGGAGCACACATTTATACGGTCGAGACCGTGCTAGGCGAGGACCTCGGGACGTGGATGGGTTGGATGTGTCGCGATTGGTGCGGGGCAACTTGGCATTGGTTCGGCGCGGAAGTGTAGGCCGAGCCACCTGACGCGAAGTGCTTGGGCTGTCCTCGCTAGGAGCAGCCTCTACAGTAATGAATTGTGTATTCATTACAAATTTTCCCTTTTCCGCTCACTGAGGTCAAACTGTATCTCTCAACGGAATCGGGGGTGACGCTCCGTTTTTGCCAGGGGTTTATTTTTTTTGCCCTGGGCAGTTTGTCGTTTTGTCGAAACGACTTTGTCGTTAGCGCGCCTGCTACATTCCGCTGAGATATACTATGCTGTTGTCACGAACAGCATCTGGTAACAGACGACTTGCAGGCGACGCCCTGCGATTTATAACAGTAGGCACCTACGACTTCACCAAGGCGCTCGTCAACCAATTGACTGTTGAATGGAAAGTTGACGGGAACATTTGCGAGATGACAATCCCTTGTTGTTCCGATCGGGTGCTCAACAGTGCAACTTTGTTCGGTCGCACCGCACACCGCCCTGGTTCTGACAGGTCGTGGGGGGAAAACAACGTAGGCTGCCACCGAGCCTACCCTTCAACGAGAACCACGAACCTCAGCTTCCACCGAGCCTCCCCACGTCCCCGCCTCAACCTCGTGCCTCGCCGCAGCAGGAAGTGAAGGGTTTAGAGTCTTACCGTAATGTACCGGAACGAGAACAACTTGCACCATATTGCATCGCACTACGTTGAGCCTCTTTGAGTTTTCTCTCTCCACTTCCTGTTCGCAGTCGACGCGCGTCGCTTACTCTATTCTCACCCTGCTGGCATCAAGGCATGCTTCACTTCATGCAGGGTGAACGACATGTGTGCATTAGGGCGTGTGCCAAGAGTGCGTCTGAATGCGGCTGAATGGGGCTTTGTATGATTTAGAGCGGTCTTTTTGAGATTTAGAATGATCGGGTAGGGTATTTAGCAGAAATACGTACTTCCGAGACACACCCTCACTGCTCCAGTTGCTGACATGGCGCGGCGCCAGGTGCACGGTCGCTCGTGAAGTATTGTTTTGCGTGTCATTGCCCGTCCGCGACTTGCATCCACCTTGTATCGCGTACAATTATTACAACCGAGTGCATGAAGATGAACCTAACTTACGTGTACTACTCCTCGGCCGCACGTCAATCTCCCTTTGGTGGCGGAAACGTCGGCGCTCTCGATAATACAAACCTCTCCGTCGATAATAGCACTTTCCCCTCGATAATAGAACACCTCCCTCAATAGTAAAACCGCTCCCTCTCACTCGATGATAGAACATCTCTAATCCCTCTCACTCGATAATAAAAACGCTGTTTCCGACTTCCTGAACCGCGTCGTTCCCCGAGCCCACGCGGAAGGAATGGAGCGCGCCGCGGCGCAGCGGAGCCGCCACGTCCGCGTCGTCGCCCCCGCAGCCCCACGCTCTCTGCTGCTACCACCGCTGCCTCTCCTACTGCTGATGCTGCTGCTGCTGCAGTGCCCTCCCTGCCGGGCGGGCTCGGAATTGCAGCCTGTCAACGCCACGCAAGGTGCGGAGGAGCGGGTGTGGGGAGGGGGGAGAAAGGGGAGCGGTTGTGGGGAGAAATGGGGGAGACGGGGAGCGGGTGTGGGGAGAAATGGGGGAGACGGGGAGCGGGCGTGGGGAGAAATGGGGGAGACGGGGAGCGGGTGTGGGGAGAAGCGGGTTTGGGGAGGGGAAGAAAGGTCGGGTGCAATGTCCTTCCTGCCGGACCTGGGAGCCGCCACCTGTCAATGCCACGCAAGGTGCGGGGAAATAATGGGGGGGAAGGAGGAGCGGGGGGAGGGGGGGTTGGGAATGCGGGGAAAGGTGTCAGGGATAGTAGGGGAAGCTCTGCTACCGTGGCCCCTGGGCTGGTATCCGCGCGTGTCAACGCCACGCAAGGTGGGGGGGTGGGGTAAGGAAGCGGAGGGGAGAAGGCGGGGAGCGGGTGTGGGGTATTAGGCGGAAATGCCGCCACATCGGCCCCTGGGCTGGCAGCTGCCGCATGTCGACGCTGCACACGGTGTGGGGATGGGGGGAGGAGCGTGTGCAGGGATGGGGGAAGATGCGGGGATGGGGGGAGGAGCGTGTGTGGGATGAGCGGAGGAGCGTGTGTGGGATGAGGGAAGCAGCGTGGTGCCACAGCAGCAATGCCCTCCCTGCCCGTGCTGGTGCTGCCCGGGCATTGTCCCTTGTGAGAATTTTTACAAGTGATCCCTATGTGCACAGCCAGTATCATTAGCCAGCGCCACTTACCACGAGGGGTGCGAGGAGAGGGGGGAAGGGAGGGGAGAAGGAGTGGGAGTTGAGA